>VZQC01011344.1:3319996-3403964 GCA_009823505.1 Rhizomys pruinosus | reverse complement strand
AAAAAAAAAAAAAAAAGGGCATCGTGGGGCTGGAGAGATGACTCAGTAGTTAAGAGCACTGACTGCTCTTGCAGGGGACCTGGATTCAATTCCCAGCACCCACATGGAGGCTAACAGCCATCTGTAACTCCAGTTCCAGAGGATCCAACACCTTCTTCTGACCTCTGTGGGCAGCATGCAGGTGCACTAACACACATGCAGACAATATACTCATACACATAAAATAGAAATAATAAACATTTTCTTTTTTTAATTTTATTTATTTTGTATGTGTATGAATGTACTGTCTGCATGCAGGTCTGTGCACCCCTGTCGAGCAATGCCGCGGAGGTCAGAAGAGGGTGACGGATTCCCCTGGAACTGGAGTTCTCCTGGAATTGGAGTTACAGACGGTTCTTAGCCGCCATGTGGGTGCTGGGGATTGAACCCGGGTCCTCTGCAAGAGCAGTCGGCGCTCTCAACCCCTAGGCTATCTCTCCAGCCCCATAATAAACATTTTCTTTTTTTTTTTTTAATTTATTTCGTATGTGTATGAATGTACTGTCCGCATGAAGATCTGCACACCCGTGTCGTGCATTGCTGTGGAGGTCAGAGGAGGGTGTCAGATTCCCCTGGAACTGGAGTCAAAGACGGTTCTCAGCTGCCCTGTGAGTCCTGGGGATCGAACCCGGGTCCTCTGCAAGATCAATCAGCACTCTTAACTGCTAGGCCATCTCTCCAGCCCCCATAATAAACATTTTCAAAAGACACACTTAGGCTCTAAACTTTTCACTCTCTCTCTCTCTGTCTCTCATATATATATATATCTCCATATATACATATATATATGGAGATATATAATATATATATTATACATATATATATATACATATATATATATGTATAATATATAGCAGGTTGGTTGATTTGAAACAGGATCTCTAGCTGGCCTAGAGCTCGCTACGTAGACCAGGCTAATCTTGATTTCACAGAGATCCATCTGCTTTTTCTTCCCAAGTGCTGTGATAAAAGATAAACCAACACATGAAAAGTGAAGGGGAGTGGTGACTGCCAAAGTAAAAAAAAAGAAATAATAAACATTTAAAAAAAATAGTCACATGGGCTAGAGAGATTGCTCAGTGGTTAAGAGCACTTATTGCTCTTCCAGAGACCTGGGCTTAGTTCTCAGCACCAACATGGTGTCTGACAACATTACTAACTCCAGTTCCAGGGGATCTGACACTTGCCTCTGGCTTCTGTGTGCACTGCACACATATGATACACTTATATATATGCAGGCACAACACTCATACACATAAAAATAATCACAGTAGCCAGGCATGCTGGCACACGCCTTTAATCCTAGCACTCGGGAGGCAAAGGCAGGTGAATCTTTGAGAGTTCAAGGCCAGCCTGGTCTACAGAGTGAGTTCCAGAACAGCTGGGGCTACAGAGAGACCCTCTCTCAAAAAAAACAAAACAAAAAATAGTAATCACAGTAAATATTTGTGAGAAGGATGAACAAAAAGTATTTGGTTTGCCTTTTGTTCACTTCTAAATTCAGTCTAAAAAATTCCTGGCTTGGGCTGGAGAGATGGCCTAGCGGTTAAGAGCGCCGACCACTCTTACAGAGGACCCGGGTTCGATCTCCAGCATACCCACATGGCGGCTGAGATCCGTCTGAAACTCCAATTCCAGGAGAACTCCAGTTCCAGGGGAATCCAACACCCTCTTCTGACCTCCACGGCATTGCACGACATGGGTGCATTCATACACATACAGAAATTAAAAAAAAATTCCTGGCTAGTTAATGCAAATGGAATGGTAGAATTACAAAATCACTACTTCGCAATATCTAATGAGATCATAGGTTGAGACAGGAATCATCAATAATGGATGGCCGAGGCCCGCACGTGGAAGGCTGGGGTAGGAGGATCCTTTGAGTCCAGATAGTTATTGAAGACCTGCCTATGCAACACAGCAAGACTCATCTTTTTTCGTGTGTGTTTGTTTTGGTGTTTTTTTTTTTTTTTTGAGTTTTGAGACATGGTCTCCCTATAGCCCCTAGCTGGCCTGAACTATATTATGCAGACCAGGTTGGCCTTGAATTCACAGGGATCAGCCTGCTTCTGCCTCCTGAGAGCTGGGATTAAAGGCATGCACCACCACACCCAGCAAGACTTCATCTTAATAACAAACAAACAAACAAACAAACAGAACAGGAGGGAGAGGGGTCTTATAACCATCAGTGTAAAGTAAGGGGGCACTTTATAATACCAGTGATGCTTGAATCCAACAGTCATAGTATCATAAAAACAGACAACCATCAGTAGCCCAACATGCCCCCAGTCCAAATGTCCACCATCCATGATGGCGAACACCTTTGATTTCAGCCCTGGAGAAGCAGAAGCAAGCAGATCTCTGTGAGTTTAAGGCCAGCCTAGTCTACATAGCAAGTTCTAACTTTGTCTCAGAAAACAATTGAAAAAACAAACAAAAAAACACAACACCAAACATCATAACAAAACACCAGACACACAAGACCACATATTGTATGATTCCATTTATTTTTTTTCTGTCTTATTTTTTTTTAATGTGTCTGAGGGTACTGTCTGAATGTATGTAGGTAGGTGCACCCATGTCGTGAAATGCCACGGAGGTCAGAAGAGGGTGATGGGGGGCTGGAGAGATAGCCTAGCAGTTAAGAGCGCCGACTGCTCTTGCAGAGGACACTGGTTCGATCCCCAGCACCCACATGGAGGCTGAAAACTGTCTGTAACTCCAATTCCAAGAGAACTCCAGTTCCAGGGGAATCCTAGACCCTCTTCTGACCTCCGTGGCATTGCATGACACAGGTGCACAAATCTACATGCAGACAATACATTCATACGCATACATAAATAAATAAAATTAATAAAAAAAAGAAGAGGGTGACGGATTCCACTGGAACTGGAGTCAAAGGCAGTTCTTAGCCACCATGTGGGTGCTGGAAATCGAACCCGGGTCCTCTACAAGAGCAGTCAGTGTTCTTAACCACTGAGCCATCTCTCCAGCCCCTGCGTGATTCCATTTATATAAAATCTTCAGAATAGGCAAATCTATAGATAGACCAAGTTAGGTTAGCAGTTGTCAGCTGCTGACAGATGACAAGGAATGGAGAGTCACAGTTACCTCATACAAGTTTCTTTGGGAATGATTGTAATGTTCTGAAATTGGAAAGTGACAGTGGTTTTACAACATTGCAAATATTGAAAATCAGCAAACTGTATACTATACTTAAGGTTATTTGAGCCAACTTCACATAGTGTAGGCTGACCTCAAACTTACTATGTAACTGAAGAGGACCTTGAACTAGTCCTTCTACTTCTACAATCCAGGTTATTTACACACATACACCACACCTGGTTTTATGCGATGTGAGGAGCATCAAAAACCCAGGACGTTCTGTGCATGCTAGGCAAGCACTCTCCCAGATGAGCCATATCTCCAGCCCCCAAATGTTTATGAACTATATTAACTACTTTGTAATTTTTTTTTGGTCTTTTCGAGACAGGGTCTCCCTGTAGTCCCAGCTGTCCTGGAACTCACTCTGTAGACCAGGCTGACCTTGAAGTCACAGAGATCCCCCTGCCTCTGCTTCCCAAGTGCTAGGATTAAAGGCATGCGCCACCATGCCGGCTTTTTTTCTTTTTCCTTTTATTTATTTATTTTTGTAATTTTTCAAAATTGTATCTAGGAAATTAAAGAGAAAGGGAGAAGGAGCCAAAATTACACATTCCTCATGTTGCAATACCCAAAACTGAACCTGAATCTGACCCAGCCTCTGGGTCCAACAGCCAGTTTATAGTAGGACAATGGTGAGATTAAAAAGACATAATACAATGGGCGTGGTGGCGCACGCCTCTAATCCTAGCACTTGGGAGGCAGAGGCAGGCGGATCTTTGTGAGTTCAAGGCCAGCCTGGTTTACAGAGCAAGTTCCAGGACAGCTGGGGCTACAGGGAGACCCTGTCTCGAAAAGACCAAAAAAAAAAAAAAAAGACATAATACACAAATATTAGAAACAATAATCTGCCAAATTCTAAATGTAGAGAATTCTTCATGACAAATTCACAATTTCTTCAGTAAATGAATGGCAGAAGTGGATGGCAAGGTGGCACAGTGGGTAAAGGCACTGACTGCCAACCCTGATGACCTAACCTGAGTTAGATCCCCAGAGCCCACATCGTGGGAAGACAGAACTGATTCCAGAAAGTTGTCCTCTGACCTCTACATACGTGTACACACACATTCAGGTGTATACACACACACACACACACACACACATGCGCGCCAAAATGTTAACTAAATAACAAGAATAATTATAGAAGTATTATGGCTGAAAAGAAAATTTAGACATACTCACAGATGCAAAGGATGATAGTTGGGGGTCCTGATTCAAACAAAGAAATTTAGAAACACAGGGATGTCCAGTGATATATTTATAGATTGGAATTATATGATGGGTGGGATTTGCTTCAACATCATCCAGCATATGGGGAGACGAAGGAGGGTGCTAGCCAAGACAAGACTGGCTGTCAACTGATTTTGTTAAACCACTTGGTAGATACAGACAGGCTCATTACTATTCCTGCCTGTTTTTGTGAGTGCTTCTAGGCATGGCGGCTCACGCTGGTAATCCCAGTATTTGGGAGGCTAAGGCAGGGGAACTGCAGCGTGGGCTGCAGACTGAGTTGCAGGCCATCCTGGAGTATCACCTTTATAGAATAAGAACACCCCGTTTCAGTGTTTCAGCCGGATGTGGTGGCGCACACCTTTAATCCCAGCACTCAGGAGGCAGAGGCAGGTGGATCTTTGTGAGTTCAAGGCCAGCCTGGTCTACATAGTGAGTTCTAGGCCAGCTGGGGCTACAGGGAGACCCTGTCCAAAAAGACCAAAAACAAAAAAAAAAAGGCCCTGTTTCACAAACTAACAAAAAATAAATGGCATGCATGAAATCTCAAGTGATTAGTCTAAATAAGTCATTGTTACTGTAATAACTGGATCAAGGGGCTGGAGGTGGAGCATTTGGGCTCTTCCCAGAAGACTCAAGCAAGCAGCCCTTTACACACACAGTTGGTGCTCCTAAATGCCTCCAGGAAAAGTTCAACCTATTGGACTGTCACTAAGGTCCTTCCAAATCTGGCCCCAACCTGCCCTTCCTGCTGCCTTCCCTGCCCTCCTCTTCTCATTTCCGGGCCACACCACCATGCACTCCTTGGTTTCTGAGCAGCATGGCCTGCAACACCTCTGCTTCTGTACTCACTGTTACCCCTACCTGCAAAACCTTCTCCTGGGAACTCCCAGGCTTCCTTCTCCACCCTGTTCCTACATCCTTCCTCATGGACAGACTTAGTCACTCCTTGTCCTGTACACACCTTTCATATATCACACTGTCCAGTAATTATTTCCAAATCTCCCCCCACCCAATTCCTGATGCACCCAGCTGTTTGTTTATCCTGTTTATCTGTCTGTTGGCAATAAAGTCAGTATTTGTTAAATTTTTTGGCATAAAATTTAAAATTATCCTTGTAGGTTTATGAATTTATTATTTATTTGTCTTTTTGAGACAGGGTCTCCCTGTAGCTCCGCTATGTAGACCAGGCTGGCCTTGAACTTTCAAAGATCTACCTGCCTCTGCCTCCCGAGTGCTAGGATTAAAGGTGTGTGCCACCATACCCAGTGAATTTATTTTTTAAATTAAGTTTATATGTGTCTCTTTGTATGTGTATGGGTTTGCTGGTGCCCAGAAGCAGAGGTATCAAATTCCCATGGAACTGGAGTTCCAGGAGGTTGGGAACAACGTTATATGGGAACTGGGAACCTAACTAAGCTCCTCTGGAAGAGTGGTATGTGCTTTTAACTGCTGAGCCATCACCCCAGCCCCACAGAATAAATTTTGATTGAGCGGCTAAAGGAGCCAATATATTGTGGATGGCCAGATGCTACCAGGTGTGGTTTTAGGAAAGTTCCAGACTTGGTCTCCTTTAGTGACCACTAGATTGGGGATTTCTAAAGCAACAGTCCATCCTATGAATCAATGAGAAGACAATCTAGCTAACACTAAGACAGAAGAGAGAGAAGAAATTTTAGGGAAAGACTTTTTGCCTACTGCTATTTGTGATTCATAGGTAGAACTATGTTTTTTGTTTGTTTGTTTATTTTGGGGTTTTTTTGAGACAGGGTCTCCCTATAGCCCCAGCTGGCCTGGAACTTACTCTGCAGACCAGGCTGGCCTTTAACTCACAGAGATCTGCCTGCCTCTGCCTCCCAAGTGCTAGGATTAAAGGCGTGCACAACCATGCCTGGCTTAAAGATGATTCTTTTTTTTTTAAATATTTTTTTTATTGGTTTACACATAAAGATGATTCTTAGCCTCCATGTGGGTGCTGGGAATCGAACCCTGGTCCTCTGGAAGAGCAGTCAGCACTCTTAACTGCTGAGCCATCTCTCCAGCCCCAGAACTATTTTTTTTAATATTTTATTATTTTATGTGTATGAGTGTATTGCCTGTATGTATGTGAATGCACCCATGTCATGCAATACTGTGGAATTCAGTAGAGGGCATCGAGTTCCCTAGAACTGGAGTTAAGGACGGTTCTTAGCTGCTATGTGGGTGCTGGGAATCAAACCCAGGTCCTCTTCAATAAAGTCAGTCCTCTTAACTGCTGAGCTATCTTTCCAGCCTAGAACTATGTTTTTTGGAAACAGGGTCTCCCTATAACCCCAGCTAGACTGGAACTCACTATGTAGACCAAGCTGGCCCCAAACTCACGTGGTGGCTCATGCCTTTAATCCTAGCACTTGGGAGGCAGAGGCAGGCAGATCTCTGTGAGTTCGAGGCCAGCCTGGTCTACAGAGTGAGCTCCAGGATAGCTGGGACTAAAGGGAGACCCTGTCTCAAAAATACCAAAAAAAAAGAAATGGTTGAAGGCAGGCATGGTGGCACATGCCTTTAATCCTAGCACTCGGGAGGCAGAGGCAGGCAGATCTCTGTGAGTTCAAGGCCATCTTGGTCTACAGAGTGAGTTCCAGGCCAGCTGGGGCTACAGAAAGACCCTGTTTAAATAAAAAAAAAAGACCAAAAAGAAAAAAAAAAAGAAAAAAAGAAATGGTTGAGCCAGGTGTGATGGCACATGCCTTTAATCCCAGCACTCAGGAGGAATCTCTGTGAGTTCAAGGCCAGCCTGGTCTATAGAGTGAGCTCCAGGACAGCTGGGGCTACAGGGAGACCCTGTCTCAAAATGATTAAAAGAAAAACAGGATAGGTAGATGAAGCCACTCAGCAAATTAGTAAAATAACCCTTCTTGATTTTAATTGTATGTGTGTGTGTAGGGGGGTGGTGATAGATCAAACTCAGGGTGTTGGACAAGCTAAGCAAGCATTATTCAATTGACATGGGTCTCAATATGTAGCTCAGGCTGGTCTGAAATTTGGTGTCACTCAGGCTGGCCTGAATGTGAACTCCTCCTGCCTCAGCTGCTGCAGTACTGGGACTACAGCCTGCACCCCAGGCCCAGCTCTGCCCAAACTGGGCATGGTGGTACATGCCTTTAATCCCAGCACTCAGGAGGCAGAGGCAGCTGGATCTCTGTGAGTTCAAGGCCAGCCTGGGCTACATAGTAAGTTCCAGGCCAGCTGGGACTAGAGGGAGAACCTATCTCAAAAAGACAAAAAAAATTTATAAATATATATATATATATATATATATATCCTAGAGATTTAGAAGCCAGCAAGAACTGCCTGGTGCTTCTGTCTTGTCCGCCTCTAATAGATCATCAGTCCACAGCGAATATTAAATAATAGTCTACATACATCCACTCAAGGCCTAGAGCCTTGAGATTCCCTCCACATACACTTTCTTTTTTTGTCTTTTTGAGACAGGGTCAGAGCTCTCTATGTAAACCAGACTGGCCTTGAATTCACAGAAATCCACCTGCCTCTGCCTCCCGAATGCTGGGATTAAAGTCATGTGCTACCACACCGGCTTAGCACACTTCTGTTTTTTTTTTTTTTTTTTTTTTTTTTGTCTTTTCGAGACGGGTCCCTGTAGCCCCACTGCCTGAAACTCAATCTGTTCGACCAGCTGGCCTTGAAAACTCACAAAGATCTGCCTGACTTCTGCCCCCAAGTGCTGCAAGTTGCTTGGATTAAAGTTATGCCACATTCTTTTTTTTTTTTTTTTTTTTTTTAAATTTTTATTTATTTCTATTTTGATTTTGTTTTTTTTTGTACTTTTGCAAGTCTGTGCCCCGTGACGGCAACGCCGCGAGGGTCAGAAGAGGGCGTCGTACCCCCTGGAACTGGAGTTCTCCATGGAATGGAGTTTCAGACGGCTCTCGCCCGCCATGTGGATTGGCTGGATCGCCGGGTCCTCTGCAAGTGGGTACGGCGCTCTCAAACGTCCTATGCCATCGTCTCCAGCCCGGTAGCACACTTCTTTAACACCTTATTACTGAAGGGACAGAAACCTGCAGTGAGAGGAAATCATCAGAGGACTTTCATAAGTTCTACCACAATGATTATTGGCTTATCTAATCTTTTAACATATTTTTTAATTTATTTCTCCGTGGTTGCTGGGAAAACCTGGATCCTTTGCAAGAGCAGCCAGTGCTCTTAACTGCTGAGCCATCTTTCCAGCCCCTAATCTTTTTATTTTAATTTGCTTTATATACTATCATTGTGTATCTATGGTGTGTGTGTGTTTGGTGTTTGGTAAGTTACATGGCATGTATGTAGAGATCAGAAGACAGCTTTGTGAATGGATCTTTTTTTTTTTTTTTTTTTTTTTTTTTTTCTTTGTCTTTTTGAGACAGGGTCTCCCTGAACCCAGCTGTCCCTGGTAACTCACTCTGTAGACCAGGTTAGCTGAACTCACAAAGATCTGCCTGCCCTCTGCTCCTGAAGTGCTAGGATCAAAGTGTGTTGTCACCACGCCCGGCTGGAATTGGATCTTTCTTTCCAGCCTTATGTGGGTTCTAGTGAATAAGCTCAGATAGTCAGGCTTAAGCCATCATTGCTTCATTCACCCAACTGAGACATCTCAATGGTTCTAGAACGTGATAGGGTACAAGTCAGTCAATATAATCACATAAAGTATATAAATTAAATTTATTTTATTATTTTTTAATATTTTTGTGTATGAATGTACTGTCTGCATGTAGGTTTGTGCACCCGTGTTGTGCAATGCCGCGGAGGTCAGAAGAGGGTGTCAGATTCCCCTGGAACTGGAGCTCTCTCCTGGAATTGGAGTTCAGATGGTTCTCAGCCGCCATGTGGGTGCTGGGATTCGAAACCCAGTCCTCTATAAAGCCGTCGGTCGTGCTGCTCTTAACCTCCAGGCCATCTCTCTAGCCCCATAAAATTAAATTTTTAAAAAGTTTTTACTGCCGGTGTGGTGGCGCATGCCTTTAATCCTAGCACTCGGGAGGCAGGGCAGCACGACTTTGTGAGTTCAAGGCCAGCCTGTGGTCTAAGAGTGAGTTCCAGATAAGTTGGGGCTATAGGAGCACTGTCTCGAGAAGACCAAAAAAAAAAAAAAAAAGTTTTACTTATTTTAACATATGTGGAAAGGACAAGATACTTTTATATTTTTCACAGTGTTCTTAACCAGCTCCTGTTATATTTTCTAATAAGAAAAAATAATTGTTGTTTCTTTGTTTGAGGCAGAGTATTACTCTATAGCTCAGATTGATTTGGAACTCATTATGTAGGCAAGCAGCTTGTGAACTTGAGGTGATCCTCCTGCCTCATCCTTCTGTGTGCTGAGATCACAGATGTCAGCCACCACGTCCAGTTGACATTATCTTTTTGAAGAATAAAATAATGATTTACCCAGTAAGCAATGCGGAAATTGAAGCCTTGTAGGTTAATAAGTCTTGCTGTAAGGAAGGTTGACAGTTGAGGCTAAGAACATCAAAGAAAGTTTTGAGTAGAATCAAGATATATCTGGTAAGAAAGTTCTAAGGACCCTGACTGTTTCTTCAGCCACAAATGAAATAAAGCTCTGAAAAATGAAAGATGTGCCAGGCATGGAGGGTGCATTCCTTTATCCCGCACTCGGATAAGCAGCGGCACAGTGGATCTCTGTGAGTCAAGGCCAGCCTGGTCTACATAGTGAGTTAGTTCCAAGCCAACTGGGGTACAGGGAGACACCTGTCTCCAAAAGACTAAAAGATAAAAACAAAAATGAAAGGCTCTCTCTGAGGGCGACAGTTTAGGATTGTCATCACAAATCTGAGGTGACAAAGTTGGCTCTTAAGGACTGCTGCAGTGGGTCTGGAAGCAGCCACTGTTGCATCATTTTCTGTTCTATAGGGACCTAGAGTAATAGAAGCAACAGAAGATTTTTGAGCATGCTCCCCACTGATCGAGGAGGCTTACAAATCTGAGACTATCAAATGGATTCTGAGAAGACAGTCTGAAACAGGCAACTGGTGTTGAGGTGACTGAAAACTGATTGTGATAAGGCAGCTGGAGGTTATGCTGTCAGTGAGAAGCCATGTTGAAAAAAAAAAAAAAAAAAAGTTTTACTTATTTTAACATATGTGGAAAGGACAAGATACTTTTATATTTTTCACAGTGTTCTTAACCAGCTCCTGTTATATTTTCTAATAAGAAAAAATAATTGTTGTTTCTTTGTTTGAGGCAGAGTATTACTCTATAGCTCAGATTGATTTGGAACTCATTATGTAGGCAAGCCAGCTTTGAACTTGAGGTGATCCTCCTGCCTCATCCTTCTGTGTGCTGAGATCACAGATGTCAGCCACCACGTCCAGTTGACATTATCTTTTTGAAGAATAAAATAGTATGATTTAACCCAGTAAGCAAATGCGGAAATTGAAGCCTTGTAGGTTAATAAGTCTTGCTGTAAGGAAGGTTGACAGTTGAGGCTAAGAACATCAAAGAAAGTTTTGAGTAGAATCAAGATATATCTGGTAAGAAAGTTCTAAGGACCCTGACTGTTTCTTCAGCCACAAATGAAATAAAGCTCTGAAAAGAATGAAAGACTGGCCAGGCATGGAGGTGCATTCCTTTAATCCCAGCACTTCGGAAGCAGCGGCAAGTGGATCTCTGTGAGTTCAAGGCCAGCCTGGTCTACATAGTGAGTTCCAAGCCAACTGGGGCTACAGGGAGACCCTGTCTCCAAAAGACCAAAAGAAAACAAAAAGAATGAAAGGCTCTTCTGAGGAGACAGTTTAGGATTGTCATCACAAATCTGAGGTGACAAAGTTGGCTCTTAAGGACTGCTGCAGTGGGTCTGGAAGCAGCCACTGTTGCATATTTTCTGTTCTATAGGGACCTAGAGTAATAGAAGCAACAGAAGATTTTTGAGCATGCTCCCCACTGATCGAGGAGGCTTACAAATCTGAGACTATCAAATGGATTCTGAGAAGACAGTCTGAAACAGGCAACTGGTGTTGAGGTGACTGAAAACTGATTGTGATAAGGCAGCTGGAGGTTATGCTGTCAGTGAGAAGCCATGTTGAGGAATTCAGCATTGATCTTAATGAGATTCAGACAAGGCTGGAATATTGGAGTGGTTCGGTTTTTCCTTCTCTCGGATATTCTTCAAATCTTCAGGACCAAGTCACTCATAAAGAAACTCCATTAATTTACCAACAAATAAGGTACAGCTTGGTTTTCAAGACTCTGCCCTCTGGATCGAAAAAGGTTCCAGGATATGAAATTAGTTCTAATGAGAAATGAGCTGCCAGAGAGGTTGTATTTTCTCTGAGAAGGGCACCCACTGCTGGCTCTGTGAGAATAATAATAATCCATTGATTTCTTTGGAAGTTGAAGGGCAGGCAGTCAAGAAAGGACCTGGTGTTTTCTTGGGCCCCAAAGATATGGGAGAAATTAGTTCGGGAGAGGTCATCCTTTGGTATCTTTGGAAATTTTTTAATTAAAAAATTACTTAATATTATTATTGTATGTATTATGAAGTTAGTTCTCTCATTCCACCTTTGCGTGGATTCTAGAGATCACTTGCATTATGAGTGCCTTAATCAGCCAAGAAAAGTTCACTGACTCCCCTCCAGATTTCTTTCTTTTTTAAAAAATATTTTAGGGCCTAGAGAGATGACTCAGTGGTTAAGAGCACTGGCTGCTCTTGCAGAAGACCCACATTCAGTCTCTAATACCCACATGGCAGTTAACAACCATCTGTGACTCCAGTTCCAGGGGGTCTGATGCCTTCTGACCTCAGACACTGCACAACAGGTGGACTCACACAAATGGGGCAATACACTCATACACACAAAAACAATTCTTTAAAAATATTTTTATTTATTATTTATTTTTTTAATTTTTAAACTTTACTTTTTGGTATGTGTATGAGTGTACTGTCTGCATGTAGGTAGGTACACCCATGTCATGCAATGCCGAGGAGGTCAGAAGAGGGTGTCGGATTCCCCTGGAACTGGAGTTAAAGACGGTTCTCAGCAGCCATGTGGGTGCTGGGAATCGAACCCAGGTCCTCTGCAAGAGCAGTTAGTGCTTTTAACCCCTGAGCCCTCTCGCCATCGCCCCCTCCAGATTTCTTAAGTCCCCACCCTCACAATGAGCCTCTAGTGATTCTTAGGAAGACCTCCAATCCTACTGCTTCAGGGCCTGCTCTGTGACCTCCAGCTTGCAAACCAATCTACTGTCATAGAGAGCTGTGTATTGTAGTAGAGAAGCTGGTCAGAGCGTCCAAGAATAGCTAACAGGGGGGCTGGAGAGATGGCCTAGCAGTTAAGAGCGCCAACTGCTCTTGCAGAGGACCTGGGTTCAATCCCCAGCACCCACATGGCGGCTGAGAACCGTCTTAAACTCCAGTTCCAGAGGAATCAGACACACCCTCTTCTGACTTCTTCGGCATTGCATGACACGGGTGCACAAACCTACATGTAGACAGTACATTCATACACATACAAAAATAAATAAATAAATAAAAATTAAAAAAAAAAAGAATAGCTAACAGGGCAGACAGCTTAGAGGGTCATCCCAGAGATGGAGGACAGATTGGTAAAGTGGAATGAACACTGGGAGGTTCATCTGGATAACAGGCAATCAGAGACAAACACGGCAGCCAAGTGGAAGAAGGTAAGCTAACTGGCATGCTGGGGCGGTATTTCTTGAGCCAGGGAGTCCAGGTCCAGCATGGACAATAGTAAGAATTGTTCTAAAAAAAAAAAACTTAACCAGCTGGGCATGGTGTTGCCTTGCCTTTAATCTCAGCACTTGGGAGGCAGTGGCAGGCTGATCTCTGTGAGATAGAGGCCAGCCTGGTCTACATAGTGAGTTCCAAGCCAGCTGGAGCTACAGGGAAATTCTGTCTCAAAAAGATTAAAAAAAAAAAAAAAGCAAACAAAAAACTTAACCAGTTGTGGTAGTATAAGGAAGCCTGAGGATTACCAGCAATTTCAAGGCAGTCTAGCCTAGTCTGCCTACATAGACCTCATAATGAGACCCTGTCTCGAGTCTCAAAAACAGTGAAAAAGGAGAAAGAAAAAGAAAAAGAAGGAAGAGAGGAAGGGAGAAAGGAAAGGAAGTAAAAGGAAATTAGTTACACTACTGGGCATGGTGCTTCACACATATAATTCAAGGGCTTGGAAGGTAAAGGCAAGAGGATCCTAAACTCAAGGTTAATCTGAGCTACATAGCAAAACCCTGTCAATTCCACATCCCCCCACTGAAAAAGAAGAAAAAAAAACAGGAAGAGGAGGAGGAAGTCATTAATTGCAAAAGAACTACATATTGTTTGATTGACTATGTGTGAAGGTCCAGGAGAGGCAAATGTCTACATACCCTGTCTCTGTATCCCAGGTGCTGCTGGGATTATAGGTGTGTGTTAACACTCCTGCTATAGCTGACTTCTCTTTATGTTTTTTAGATTTATCCATGTTTTAGAGGAAAAAAAAAAAAGAAAATCTGTATTTTGTTCTTTTTTTCTTTTCTTTTTTTTTTTTGTTTTGTTTTTTCGAGACAGGGTCTCCCTTTAGCTGGCCTGGAGCTCACTCTGTAGACCAGGCTAGCCTTGAACTCACAGAGATCTGCCTGCCTCTGCTTCCTGAGTGCTACCACACCTGGCTATTTTGTTCTTAGTTGCTGAATACTGTTTCATGTTGGAATATACTGTATTTTATTTTTTCATTTTCTAGTTGAATTTGGATGGTTTCTACTCTTCGGCTATTGTGAATAATGCTGCGATGAGCATTTGCACGAACGTAATTACATTGTTAGGCTCCACAGCAGACATCATCACCCTCGGAGCCATCTCACGGGCCCCAAACTCTTGACTCTTCTGCCTCAACCTCCCAACTTGCTATGATTTGGAGTATGTGCCACCACTATGCCTTGACTCCAATAAGAATTTTTTGTTCTGTAGTAAGAAATCTGGTTCAGCTGGGCATGGTGGCGTACGCCTTTAATCCTAGCACTTGGGAGGCAGAGGCATGTGGATCTTTGTGAGTTCAAGGCCAGCCTGGTCTACAGAGCAAGTTCCAGGACAGCTGGGGCAAGGCAGGAACCCTGATCTTACGAAAAGAGCAGAAAACATATATAATCAAATCAAACAAAAAAAAAAAAAAAAAAAAAAAAAAAAAAACTGGCTCATTGAGCACTCCACAAACGGTGGCGGGCTGTGCTGTGACACGGTACTGCCAGTACCCAAAGATAATGTTTTGTTGTTGTTTGCTTGAGACAGGATCTCATTAGGTAGCTAGCCAGCTAGCCCTAGCTGGCCTGGAGCGTGCTATGTACACCAAGTTGGCCTTGCACTCACAGAGATCCTCTTGCCTCTGTCTTCTGAGTACTGGATTTAAAGAGGTATGCCACCATGCCCTTATTATTTTTATTTTATGTGTATGAGTGTATTTCCTACATGTATGTAAGTGCACCCCTGTTGTATAATGCCCTTGGAAGTCAGAAGAAAGCACTGGATCCCTTGGAACTGGAGTTATGGAGTGTTGTTAGCTACCATGTTGGTGTAGGAATTGAACCCGGGTCCTCTGCAAGAATAGCCAGCAGTCTTTTTGAGACAGGGTCTCCCTTTAGTCCCAGCTGGCCTGGAGCTCTCTATGTAAACCAGGCTGGCCTTGAACTCACAGAGATCCACCTGCCTCTGCCTCCCGAGTGCTGGGATTAAAGGCATGCTCTACCACGCCTGGCACCCCGTATTTTTTTAAATACAAGAAACTATCCACTCCCACTACAACCCAAGCACACACCAGATCATCAGCAAGTGCCAGTCACTGGGGATTGGAACCCAGGCCCAGACCTTTCTCTGCCCTCAACTGTAGGTTTAAGGAGACTGTGCCCAGTCTCTGCCATGTACCTTTCCTCCTCAGAAAAGCACCCTCACCTTACAAATGCTTGCTGAGCTGACTAGCTAATAACCTAGTCCAGACATCTCATTACTGGAAAGATCTAAACCAACGAGAGTGAGTTGAAGTAGAGGAATAAAAATGATAAAGAGGCTGGTTCTGTTTCCCCAAGAAAGAAGAAAATCTTTTAGGATGCTAGATCCTGACTCTGATTATAGGGTGGGGAAGAAGCCCGAAAGTTTGAGGAAAACTGGACTAGATGGGCACATACGTATAGATGCTTGGACTCAACGTTCACTATCTTTTTCCTCATAATAGTCCCAAAGGGAAACAATGCAGAGATCCATCCACAGATGAAAGGATAAACACCGTGGGGCTGGAGAGATGGCCTAGTGGTTAAGAGTGCTGACTGCTCTTGCAGAGGACCCGGGTTCGATTCGATCCCCAGCACCCACATGGCAGCTGAGAGCCGTCTGTAACTCCAGTTCCAGGGGAATCCGACACCCTCTTCTGACCTCTGCAGCATTGCACAACACGGGTGCACAGACCTACATGCAGACAGTACATTCATACACATACAAAAATAAATAAAATAAAATTTAAAAAAAAGAAAAAAAAAAAGGATAAACACGGTGCACCATACCACAGAGTGGAGTTCTACTCAGCAGGGAAAAAAGTGAGATTCATATACACAGCATGAATGACTCAAAACAATGATGCAGGCTAGGGATGTAGCTCAGTGGTAGAGAGCTTTGCTTAGCATTCATGAGGCCCTGGGCTCTAGCCTTAGTACCACAAAATGAAGATAAAAACAAATAAGTAAAAGGAATATGCTAGATAAAAGAAGCCAGGCCAGAATGAGTCCACACTGAATGATCGAATTTGTAAGGAATTCTAGAGAATCAAACTGGGGGCTGGAGAGGTGGCCCAGTGGTTACAAACACAGGCTGCCCTTCCAGAGGGTCTGGTTTTAGTTCCCAGCACCCATGTGGTAGCTAACATCTGTGACTCCAGTTCTAGGGGATCCAATGCCAACCCTCTCTCTCTTTTTTTTTTTCCCAACCCTCTCTTTTTAACTCTTCAGGCATTGCACGCACCAGTGCCCTTACATAGATGCAGGGAAAACACTCATACGGATAAAATAAAATAAATAAAATTTTACATTTTTTTTTAAATTTTCTTTTGTGTGTATATGAATCTGCATGTAGGTTGGCACATCCGTATGTTTAAAAAATTATTATTGCTAGTAGAGTACACACAAGAAGAAAAGCAACTGCACTGGATCCCAGAGACTGGGGTGGACCTCTTTCTTAATGTCCAGTGTCCTTTGTCTTTAAGATTTGGCGCAATATAAAAAAATTACTATTACAGCCAGGTGTGGTGTGCACACCTTTTTCTTTTTTTTGGTCTTTTTTGAGACAGGGTCTCCCTGTAGCCCCAGCTGGCCTGGAACTCACTCTGTAGACCAAGCTGGCCTTGAACTCACAAAGATCCACCTGCCTCTGCCTCCCAAGTGCTAGGATTAAAGGCGTGTACTACCATGCCCAGCTAAATTTTTAATTTTTTTATGTGTATGAATGTACTGTCTGCATGTTGTTTGGTGCACCCATGTCGTGCAATGCCTCGGAGATCAGAAGAGGGCGTCGGATTCCTCTGGAACTGGAGTTAAAGATGGTTCTCAGCTGCCATGTGGGTGCTGGGACTCGAACCCAGGTGCAAGAGCAGTCGGCTCTCTTAACCGCTCAGCCATCTCTCCAGCCCCAACATTTTTTTCTTTTCTTTATTTTTATTTCATGTGTATGAGTGTTATGTCTGCATGTGTTTAAGTGTGCCCATGTCATGCAATGCCTAAGGACAGAAGAGGGTGTTAGATGTCCTGGAAATGGAGTTACAGACAGTTGTTAGCTGCCATGTGGGGGCTGGGTTTTGAACCTGGTTCTTCTGTAAGAACATCCAGTGCTCTTAACCACTGAGCCATCTCTCCAGCCCCTGTAATAGTAATTTTTAAAACCCCTAGTACTAGCCATGCATGGTGGCTCACTCCTGTAATCTCAAAATATCTGGGAGGTTGATGCAAGAAGGTTGCTATAACTTCCAGGCAAGCCTGGACTACACAAGTGTCAGACCCGCCTGAGCTACACTCTTAAGACACTATTTCAAAAAATTTAAAAAATCGAAGCCATCAAGAAAGCTCAGTGAGTAGATGAGCTTGGCATGTAAACCTGTCCTGAGTTTGATCCTTGGGGCCCAAGGTGGAAGAGAGAACTGACTCCTGAAAGTTGTCCTTTGATTGTAACACACACACACAGAGTAGTAATAAATAAAATGTTAAAAATTTTTTTAGCCAGGCATGGTGGCGCACACCTTTAATCCTAGCACTCGGGAGGCAAAGGCAGGAGGATCTTTGTGAGTTCAAGGCCAACCTGGTCTACAGGGTGAGTTCCAGGTCAGCTGGGCTACAGGGAGACCCTGTGTTGAAAAGACCAAAAAAAAATTTTTTTTTATTTTAAATTAAAAACCAAACCAAAGCCTCTCAGTGCTGATGAGAATTGGCTTAGCAGAGAGAGCTATGGAAAATGAAATAAACTGAGCCACCTGTAAGGTTCCTGACAACGCAAGAGAGGCCAGATTAGTTCGAATCAAAAGTATGCAAGGGCACCCTTTATCCCTGGGACGCGTGCGCATGCTCCTGGAGTTCAGTGATGCTCCCCAGTGAGAGGCCAGAGAGGTCATGACCAGGACTGGGTCAGGGACGTTTATAGAGCAGGGGAGGGGGCGCGGTAACACGTTAGTAGGGTGATGAAATGCTGCCTTATTAGGTCAAGTTAGAGACCCACGGGTGGACACTAGGTTCAGGGGTCACTTTGGAATCAGGAGCTAAGTGTTGTCTTTGTCCAGCATGGGCTTCCGGCTGGAAGAGAAGGGCATGGACCTCTCAGCCCACGCCATCTTGGCCTTTGCCCGGAGCCTCTGCCTAACACCACCAACTTGGCTTTAGGTGATGATCTACCTTTAGGTGATAAGCTTACCTCACAAAAGGCTCTCCTGGGTCCTATAAATGGAAAGGGAAGACTGGAAAAGGCAAACAGCTCCAATGGTGGGCCTAATTGGTATCTGAATGCAGAAATATTATTACTGTCTGTTGTGTAAGACTTTTCCAAGGGAGACTCAACAAATGTCTACTCACCCCATATGGGGCCCTGACAACAGACCAAAGTACTGATTCCACCATATGGTGAACAGAGGAGTTTATTGGGGTTACTTGCAGAAATAAGAGTGAGGGGATCCATAAAGGGCCCAGGGTGACTCAAAGCAGTTAGACCTCTGAAAAGCCACACTAGGGACACTAGCGTGGGTGATGACTCATACGGTGCAGGCTGCAGGCATGGCCAGGCTCCTCAGGCAACTCCCGTTTCCTCTCCTCAGCAACTGTTTACTGCTTCTGTAACCTGCCGGAGAGGGACCTGGTGGATCTTGTTTCAGCATTCCAAGACTTGTGAGGTTTGTTTATTTCCTGTGTCTCAAGACCTCTCTCCTCCCACCAGGAAGGAATGTTTCAATTGGAGGAAATTGCCACACAGCCGCATCCCAAAGTTTCTGGTTTAGAATATTGAACTCAGATTTGCTTGACATCTAATTCTTTTACACTTGCTGGCATTTTCCCTAGGGCACTGGGATCTCACTCTACCCAGGTTTTCTGGTCTCAAACTCCACTAAGAGTAGCAATGGCATGAAAATAGCTGGCCGAGGACCCGGCAGGGATACCTCTACCCAGTGGTCCTCAGACCTGGCTCCATTGCCTCTGTGAGTTGGGGGAGGAAGAAGGCTGTTAACCTTCTATTAACTCACTTTTTTTTTTTTTTGGTCTTTTCGAGACAGGGTCTCCCTGTAGCTCCAGCTGGCCTGAAACTCACTCTGTAGACCAGGCTGGCCTTGAACTCACAAAGATCCACCTGCCCCTGCCTCCCGAGTGCTAGGATTAAAGGCGTGCGCCACCACGCCTGGCCTATTAACCTCAGCGTCAGTGGAACTTTCCTGAATTCAAGTGAAAAGAACACCTCCCTGAAACCCGAGGGCTGCCCAAGGACCCTTGGGACCTGGTTCTTTTCCTTCCCTTCCCTCCCTCTTCTCTTCCACCTTACCACTCTTGATCTTTCCCATATTCCTGAACCCCTAGACAATGTCCCCAGGTAGCAATCAACTAATTGTTCAACACTCTTTGGTTCTGGTTTTAAGGTATTTTTTTTTCAGATCTTATTCCAACTAATCTGGTACACTTTGGATAACACAAAGATAAAAATAAAACTCAAACTCTTAGGCAAAATACTAATAACCTTTGATTATTTGATGTGTACTTAACTTCATTGTAAGGTATTCCTCTTCCCATATCCAGGACAAGATACTGTTCCTACTAGGCGCACTTGCTTTCTCCCTTTGGCTGTCTTTTTTTTTTTTTGTCTTTTCGAGACAGGGTCTCCCTGTAGCCCCAGCTGTCCTGGAACTCACTCTGTAGACCAGGCTGGCCTTGAACTCACAAAGATCTGCCTGCCTCTGCCTCCCGAGTGCTAGGATTAAAGGTGTGCACCACGGTTGTCTGCTTCTCTATAGCTCAGCATGTCCTCAGATACTCTGAATAGGAAGCAGTTCATTTTTCCTTAAATTTGTGGAGCATTTAAAAAATTTTATTAAAAAAATTTTATTGATTGGGGGCTGGAGAGATGGCCTAGCAGTTAAGAGTGCTGACTGCTCTTGCAGAGGACCCAGGTTTGATCCCCAGCACCCACATGGTGGCTGAGAACCGTCTTTAACTCCAGTTCCAGGGGAATCAGACACCCTCTTCTGACCTCCGTGGCATTGCATGACACGGGTGCACAAACCTACATGCAGACAGTATATTCATACATGTAAAAATAAATAAATAATTTTTTTTAATTTATTAATTTTTTTAGTATTTTATACCTCCTCCATTGGCACCCATGTACACCCAAGCCTGGCTTCCCTGGATTGCATACATCCTGTCATTTGTGTTAAAGCCTAGATTATCACAGTCTTTATCAGCACTGTCCTAGGCCTCTGGTTTCAGATTCACCTCCTAGGAGCAAGTGGTAGGTAAAACAAGTACTGTTATTTTGGTTGTTTCTTATGGAACCCAGGACTTGGAGCAAAAGTCCTATCAATGAACTACCTCCTCAGTCGACACATCCACTATATTTCTTAAGTTGTACCCTGTTTCAATCATGCAAATGAACTTGAGTTTGGAGTATAAGAACCTAATGAAAGCTTGGTGCCAGGACTGATAAAAATTGGCTAGCAAACTTGGCAGAATTTCTCAGTAAGCCATCTGCACAGGAATGACCTTGTGATCAGGGCCAAGTCCAAGAGCCATCCCAGATGTAAGGGGGCAATGGGTTGCTCTGGAAAAGGGGCTGAGGGCTGGAGAGATGGTTCAGTGGTTAAGAGCACTGACTGCTCTTGCAGAGGACCGGGGTTCGATTCCCAGCACCCACATGGCATCTAAGAACCGTGTTAGGCCAGGCGTGGTGGCACATGCCTTTAATCCCAGCACTTGGGAGGCAGAGCCACGCAGATTTCTGTGAGTTCCAGGCCAGCCTGGTCTACATAGTGAGTTTCAGGCCAGCTGGGGCTACAGGGAGACCCTGTCTCAAGGGGGGGAAAGAAAAAAAAGGAAAGGGGCTGGGACTCTCATTGTGAGGCACTCAAAGAGGAGCTGCTCTGTCCTGAAGGAGCAGAGTCTACCTCTTCTTTCACATACACATTGTACTTTCACTGCACTTTGCTTCTTGGGTGAGAAACTCTAAAGAATGTGTAGCAGGCACAGACCTGTGTTGCTGAGCCTGCAGTGAGATGGGGAGGGTTAGGCGGTGCTAGGAAGAGGTGTGCCAACACAAATGTCCCATGGGTACTTGGCAGATTTGCCAGGAGGCTTGAAAGGATGTGCTTTTGTTTAGAGAAAGTACCTGGTTCCCCCCGCTCCAGGCTAAGGAACCTGGAGTCATGGGAAAGGGCAGAGAAGGGGGGGGGGTAGAATACAGAACTAGGCTGATACCAGGGGACTATTTGAATTCCCCTGACCCCAGAATTGGGTTAAGAACCAGAGGGACTCTCTAAAAGAGATTATCATGTTGTACAGAGGAGATACTCTGGTTTGAGGGGTCAGAAGTTGGCTTGGGAGCTGCCTTGAGAATTCCAGGACACCACATTCACTGCACCGTCTACCCAAAAGTTGGGGGTGTCTGACCAATTCATGAAAGACTTGGGACAGATGGTAGGGATGGAAGAGGTGGAAACTCAATACTCTATTATACCTCTGCTCCTCAATGAAAAACGTAGCCAACTCTCCTCCCTGCCTGAGCAATACCCAAGGCATTCAGATTGACTCCTGCTTAGGCACCCCAATTTAACTTTTCACCTTTTCTAAGTCCCCACCTGGTGACCTTCTTTGTGCTTCTAAAGAGCCACATGCTTGCCCATTATTGTATAACATAACATCATGTCATTTTTGGCTTACATCTCTGTCTCCTCAACCAACAATCTGCATTCCTAGAATAGGAACTGTTCTTGCTGTGTCTGTCACAGCCAGGTCAAGGCCTCTCACCGAGTAGACAGATGCCCACATACCCACAAAGATGGCTTCAGCAGAGTGAACACTTAGGGGGTTCCAGTGAGGAGAGCCTGGTACTGCATGCCACCTACCCAATGGAACACAATTTGCTTTAGACAGCAGGACACCCTCCTGCCCACTCTGCCCTATCTCCCAGAAAGCTGCCAAGAAGGGCCGTGCCAGCTGGCAACGTGGTTAGATTTTCTTCCTGGAAGGATTTTGGCTGAAGAACTAGCCCTTACTTCTTCTAAGCCTTTGATGCCATCAAGTTGCTGGGGACATGGAAGGAGGGAGATTGTCAGCCCTGCTTTGTCACTGTTTCAAAACCCCCACAGTTCCTACCTCTTCTCTCCCAAGTCCGTAATGGCAGGGACAAGGATTCCCAAAAACCAAGTTTTCACAGTTCTGAGTAGAGGGCAGGCCTGGCTACACACTGAGGCCAGGAGTAGCACTGTCTCTGACACAGGTCCCATCCCTAACTCCTAAGCAAGGGACACTACAGTCCATCAGGCTGCAGGACAGGCCCGGCCCCGTATGAACAGGAGCTGCTTAGCATGTGCATAGCTTATGTTCAATCCCAACACTCATGTGCACATACATACTCATTAATTCACCACAGGGACACAGCCAACATGCCTCTAGAGAATGAGAATTTACCCATCTGTAAAGCCCCAGTCTTAAGAAAACCTCCACCCCTTTCTAGGCAGAGATGACTACTGCAGAGCCCTCCCCCAACCCAAGAAACACATAACCAATCATACTTTTATTTTCCTTTTAATTTTTCTTAAGGATATACACCACATATCCCATGGGCAATAAAAGCGCATTCAATGTGTTTATAAGCCAAACAAGTCACTTTGTTTAAGCAAACACAAGTACAAAGTAAAATAAACCACAAAATAATGAACTTCATGTTCATAACATACAAAAATCGCCGCCTACTCAGTAGGTAACTACAACATTCCAACTCCTGAATATATGTATAAATTGACATTTTCAGTTTAAAAAAATAGACTTTTGAGAGTTCAGATTGTTTTAAATTTTGTTTCCTTACATTCTGAACCAAAATCTCAGCTCTCTTCTTCATTGTGCTCTCAAAGCCTCCCTTCAAATCATCACTCCTGCCCCCCCTTAAGGCTAGAGGCGACTAGGTCCCTCGCAATTGCACATGTCAAGCCATCAGCAAGGCGTGTCACACAAAAGGCACCAAGACGTGAAACTTTTTAAACCAAAGGGACAGGAATATTTTTTTCCAAAAAAAAAAAAAAAGAGAAAAACCAAATCATACTGTCACATGTGAGAGCACAGTCAAGCAGTATTTACAAAGAGGTTAACGGAACAACACTCTGACACATGCTCAGATTAATACCTAGGACTGCTGTTTCAAAAAAGTTTCAAACTTGTCACAGCATCTTCACGATATAGAGGATCACCATTGGTTTGCTTGGCTTTTCTTCCCCCCCCCCAAAAGTGAGGACCTAACTCCAAATAATGCAATAGAGTATGCAAATAATCTTCACATCAAGAATACCCCAAGAAAAAACGAAATCCATGGCACAGACACTGTACAAAGATACAGGGTAGGGATCTGAGGGCCCAAACCCATTTTGCCAACTTTTATTTTTCTAGCACTGGAGGGAGCAAAGGTCAGGCATAGATGGAGATGATACTGAAATGATTTATCCAATACCCATGCAAATCAAGTTCTAGAGGTGAAGAACTTGGACATGGTTGTTTCAGGCAGCTGAAGTCAAAGGAATAATTAGGGAGGAAGGGAAGTGGGCAAAAGGATTGTTGGCCAACAGACCTTCCACTCTTGACTAGAGAGGAAGGACTTGGCTCTGAGAACTTCCGATCTGACCTAAGAGAACCCTCCTCTTAAGGCCAACTCCTCCTGTCCTTTAAGTCTTTCATGGTTCTCTCCCTTTAGCAAATTTCAATTGTCCTAGGAGAAAAGGTCGCTGTCATGTCCGAAAGCCCAGTTGAGGAGCTGAAGGAGTTGGTGACAGCTGCAGAAGGGAAGCTGCTGACCTGGGCAGGGAATGCAGGTGGAACCGAGGCATACGTGGTGGCCACTGAGGGGGAGGGGAAGCCACTGTGCACAGGAGATGGGTAGGTCGAGGAGCCAGGAGAGGAGTAAGAAGTGGGCACTGGGGATGGGTAAGAGGTAGCGACCGGAGATGGGTATGAAGAGGTGGCTGAAGAGGCCACAACACTTTTGTCTGCTTTCTTGTCCTTCTGCCGCAAGTGGATCTTGGTGTGCCTCTTGCGTTCATCACTCCTGGCAAACTTTCTTCCACAGATGTCACAGGCAAAGGGCTTCTCGCCCGTGTGGGTGCGGATGTGGGTAGTAAGGTGGTCGCTGCGGCTGAAGTTGCGCATGCAGATTCGACACTGGAAGGGTTTCTGGCCTGTGTGGATGCGGATGTGGCGTGTGAGCTCGTCTGAACGGGAGAAGCGCCGATCACAGGATTCGACTGGGCAAGCATATGGGCGTTCATGGGGGGGTGTCTTGCTGGGCCGGTTGGGGTACTTGCGCATGCGGCTAGGCTTGATGAGCTGGGACTGGTAGGTGGTATTAAGAGCTTTTAGGTCCTGGGAGCCCGACTGAGTGGCAAAGGCCTTAATAGTGGACAGTGGAGTAAGCGAAGGCTGCTGGGTACGGCTTTCTAGCCCCTGGAAGGGTTTCTGGTCTGGGGTGCCCAGGCCCAGGTCCCCCTGTTGTTGTGGAAACAGATAGTCAGGGATCATGGGAACCTGGAAGCCACCCTTAGCAGCAGGATAGGCGGGAGGCGGGTACTGCAGCGCTGTGCCTGAGGAGCCAGGAAAGGCCTGGCTTTGTGGCTCAGGAAAAATGTCTGTGTTGGGAGTAGGGAAGGTGGGTGCTGCCGAGTAAATGGGACTGCTGTCGTTGGATGGCACAGCACAGCTCAGGGGTGGGCTCTGGGAGGCAGACGAGGAAGAGGAGGCCGCTGGAGACGGAGCTGAGGAAGACGAGGCTGGTGGATTGGTCATGCTCACCAGGCCACTGACTAGGCTGAAGAGAGGCTCAGGCCACAAAGTGTTGCCACTGTTGGGTGCAGGCTCCAGGGAGAAGCGGCCAGTGTACGTGATAGGAGGCAACCGAGTGGTTTGGCTGGGGTAACTTGTCTCCACCATCACCTTCTCATTCAGAGAGATGTCAGGAAAAGATTCTGGCAGGAAAGAGAGAAGCGAGGCCTGGTTACTGGAGAGCAATCACTGGAGGACAATGAGGACTGAAGCTGCTAAGCAAGAGGTCGCCGGCTACCACTAACTCCCAAGGTGGTTAATAATTGATAGCAGCAGATTGCAATGTTCCTGGACCTGCTCCAGTGGCAGAGCCCATTTCAACAACAGCTGACGCAAACAGAGAATCCCCCTCTACTGCGGCTTGAGAGCGCTCCGCAGCAGAAGCTGCACGGGCGAGGGAATCCCGCCAGCATCCCCGTGGTCTCGGCGGATGCGCGCCCCCTACCCCGGGCCGACAGAGACATCCCTGGCCACAGATCTCGGTCCTTCCTTGGAAAGGCAAGGCAAGCCTGGGAGCCTGGGGGGCAACCCAGCTCGTCAAAACAAGCCCTCCCCATCTCCAACCACCCACGCAGCTCCAGAGCTCTTCATCCAAAACAAATGCTCGGTTCTCTGTGCACCGCTAGGATGGAGGATGGGGGGATGTCCCCAGACATTCTCTAATGCAAGACCCTGGAACAGCAAGGAATAAAGGGGAACCCCAGTTGCATCACTAAGGTCCGGGAGCATTCCCCACAGTAAAAGGACTGGACGTCAGGACGGTCGCGCACTGGTTCAAGGATTCATCCTCGGCATAGGCCACGGCTTACCTGTGGTCAGGTGCTCGTAGGGCTGCTCGCCAGGCTCCCCCTGAGGGTTGAAGGCGCTGCCGCCCCCTCCACCGCCCCCGCTGCTGCTGTTGCTACTGCTGCTGCTGTTGCTGTTACTGCCGCTGCCCTCTGGGGCCCCGGCGGCTCCGAGAAACTGGGGAGCCCCGTTGCTCAGCAGCATCATTTCCTCCAGCTTGGGGTAGTTGTCCATCGTGGGTGAGTGAGGAAACGAGCCGAACGGGTCAGAGATCTGCAGCGGGGACATCAGCTGCATCTCGGCCTTGGCCGCGGCCATCCTGGAGGAGCGGGCTGGACAGCTGATGCTGGGGCGGTGGGTGCAGCCCGGAACTATGGGGGGCACACTCGCGGGGGGCTAGCCGGGTTACATGCGGGGTGCAGGGCACAGTGCGGGGAGTAGAGGTGTACTCCCCAGGCCGGCCCACGCCGCGGCGCCGCGGATCGTGGCGGACGCAGTGCTGCCGCGGAGGCTGGGGCAGGGGCTGGTGTTGCGGCGGCGGAAGCTGGCGGCGGCGGCGAATCGCGGCGGCGGCTCCCCAAGTTCTGCGCGCTGGGATCTCTCGCGACTCCCCGAATCGGCCTCTATTTGAAGGGTCTGGAACAGTACTGGCCCGCCTCCGTCGTGACGTACATGGCCATATATGGGAAGCAGGAAGCCCTAATATGGCAGGACCGGCCGGGAGGACCCGGAGTGACGTGAAGCCCCCCTCCAACAGAGGTGGGCACCTCCATCCTGTACCCTGCCTCCCGCTCCCGCTCCCGCATCCCTGAGTGCTCAGGCTTTGAGAAAGTCGAGGACCAGGGCGGCAGCTGAGGCCTCCCGGGGTCGGCGCTGCGGAGTTCCCAGCCCTGCTCCCGCCCCTAACCCCCGCCCTCTCCCCTCCTCCCAGAGCCGGAAGCGGCAGGGCCATATCGGGCCACTCCAAATAAGGCGCTGCCCAAATAAGGGCTGTTCCGGCGGGGGATCCTTCCTGCTCCTTATATGGCATTTCCGGGTCTCAGCTTGGCGCTCCCGCTGCCTCTCCTCCCCTCCCCTCCCCCTTGGTTCCCAGCCGGGAACCTGAGCGCGCGCGGGATCCGGGGACGCCAGCGTGGGGAGGGCGCTGCGCGCGGAGCGCCGGGCGCGCGGCTGTTCAGACAGCCCCCGGGTGTGAGCTGGGCTGGGGAAGCCCAGACCCGGCGCGGGGGCGAGGGCGAGTTGGGCCGGAGTTCTGCAGCTGTCATCCAGGGCTCGCCCGCCCACCTAAGGGACCGTGGGAGCGAGCCTGGAGCGGAGAGGAGGAGCGGCTGGGCGGGCTGGGGCAGAGGCCGCCCAGGAGGCGGGGCCCTGACCCGGAGCCTCGACCCAAGGCCAGGATATTTTCCAGGTGTCACTGGGGAAACTGAGGTCAAATTGTGGCCACGTGGTTCCTGGGACAGTAGTGGTACATGTTCGTGGAGACAGGTCAATAGATGGCGAGGTCGGGGCCTAGGGCCCCGATGCACCACCCAGAATCGAAAGGCTGGTCCCTGGTCCTTGCCGTTGATGAGCCCACCTTTGGGGACCAGTATGGCAGAACCTGATTGCAGTAGACAGTCTAGAGTCCCCACTAGGAGCTAACGGTCCCTGTGGTGCTTGGGCACTTCCTGACCTTTATCTAATCTAGGGTCGGGCGGGGTGGACCATGCTGGATTCTGAAGGGGGGGGGCTCTGGCTTGGCTTGGAGAGAAGACGTGCTTGCGACTCTCTGCTGCCCCCTGGAGGTCTCTCAAGAGGCATTGGGGCGTCTGGCTGGGCAGGCCCTTCGCCGCCTCCTGGCTTCCCTTCGCCGGTGCTGTACTGGGCACCGAGCCAGGCCGGGGGAGCCTGAGACGCAGTGAGCGCTAACTGAGCAGGCGCGGCAGCCAGGGCCTTCCCTGCAGTCCTGAGGGGGAGGCCACTGCCGAGGCGCCCCGACTTCAGGATAACACTTCCCTCCGGTTCAGGGCAAGGGCGGAGAACGGAGGGAGGGAGGGAGGGGTGGAGTGATTTCCGCTGGTCTCCCGAGACCCTGACGCGATCAGGGAAGCCCTCTCCTCTGCGCCGCAAAGGGAAAAGGGATACCAAGAACAGAAAGCTCTTGCTTCCAGCTTTGAATCCAGGGAAGGTGGTGTAATTTAAAAAAGAAAACAACCCGGCTTGAATCTGAGCAGAGGCAAATGGATCTTTGAGAGCGAGGCCAGCCTGGTCTACATAGTGTTTCAGACCAGCTGGGGCTGCAGGAAGACCCTATCTATCTCTTAAAGGACAAAAAAAAAAAAGTGCTTGTGGCCTATGTGGAAAAGAGAGAGTGCTGTTAGGAGAAAGCAGGACCTCAGTGAGCCTACCCTCAGGCCTAAATCCGGTTTAAATGGGTGATGGCAGTGCTCTCCAGCTTTTTAGCTCTAGGGAATCTCCCCCCCACCCCCACCCCCTTCTAATAAATACCAACTTGGGCTGGAGGGATGGCTCGGGAGTTAAAACCACCGGCTGCTCTTCCAGAAGACCGGGGTTTGATTCCAGCACCCTCGGTGGTGGATTCCATGTCCTTGTTTGATTCCATGTCCTTGTTTGATTCCATGTCCTCGGGTGACTATCAACCCTCCTTAGTTGTAGTTTCGAGGGATCTGACTCCCTCTTCTGACCTCTCCAGGCATTGCACGACACGGGTGCACTTACACACATGCAGCCAAACCACTCACACATAAAATTAAAATAATAAATAAAATATTTAAAAATCAACTGACAGAAGCCACCACTAAACCAGGGTTCCCTTTTTTTTTTTTTTTTTTTTTTTTTTTTTTTTTTTTTTTTNNTTTTTTTTTTTTTTTTGTCTTTTCGAGACAGAGTCTCCCTGTAGCCCCAGCTGTCCTGGAACTCACTCTGTAGACCAGGCTGGCTTTGAACTCACAAAGATCCGTCTGCCTCTGCCTCCTAAGTGCTAGGATTAAAAGCTTGCGCCACCACGCCCGGCGGGTTCCCTTTTATTTGAATTCACCATCCTAATCTTGAAAAGAAGTATCGAGTTGTTTACTTAGGGTGCAGGAGTATTATGCCTCTCCACAGCCTCCTGGCCAGAACAGAAAGACCAGATATGGTGGGATCAAATATTCCCTGTGTGAAAATGCCCATTTTGCCACTCTTGGTGGTACAGGTGGAATTTCTCTGACCAAACTCTGCGTTTCACTCTCTTCAGTTGTAAAATATAGTTAATGTTAATGATGGTCGATGTGGAAGGATTGCTGTACAGACTGAAAATTTGTCTTTTTGAGATAGGGTCTCCCTTTAGTCTCAGCTGGCCTGGAACTCGCTATGTAAACCAGGCTGGCCTTGGACTCAAAGAGATCCGCCTGCCTCTGCCTCCTGAGTGCTGGGATTAAAGGCATGCACCACCACGCCCTACCAAGCTCTGCCATCTGTGAAGTACCAAACACAATGCCTGCTTTGCAGGCAGCATTGAATAAACAGAGGTTATTATTATTTTCGTCCATTCAACATCACTCAGGCTTCAAGAAAACCCAAATGGGCCTGGAGATGTAGCTCAATTGATAGAGTGCTTGACTACCATGCACAATGCCCTGAGTTCTAGCAGGGCATAAATCTACCCCGTGTTGGTAATCCCAACAGTTAGGGAGTGCAGATAGGAGGACCAAGAGTTTAAGGCCACCTATGGCTACATAGCATTTTTTAAAATTTTTTTTATTTCTGTATGTGTATGAATGTACTGTCTGCATGCAAGTTTGTGCACCCTTGTCGTGCAATGCCGCGGAGGTCAGAAGAGGGTGTCGGATTCCCCTGGAACTGGAGTTCTCCTGGAATTGGAGTTTCAGACGGTTCTTGGCAGCCATGTGGGTGCTGGGGATCGAACCCTTGTCCTCTGTAAGAGTGGTCGGTGCTCTTAACCGCTAGGCCATCTCTCCAGCCCACATAGCATTTTTTAAGCCAGCCTGGGCTACATGTGATCCTGTCTCAATAAAACAAACAAAACAAGTTGTACACAGAAGCCTTTCAATCCTAACAAAAGAGACAGCTGTTGGAAAGATCTAATCTGCATCCCTGCTGCAGTAGATATTTTCCTAGAGCAGAATGTTTCAATCTTGATACACAGAAGAATCACATCTGGGGCTCTGGAGAAGAAAGCTTTTTTTTAATTTTTAATTTTTATTTTTATGTATATTTTGTACAAGATTATCAAATCTATACCCGTGTCCCCCACCCTAAGAAGAAAGCTTTTATGGACCAACTGAACCACAGTCTTCCTGTGCTCGGGAACACTAGTCCTGAGAAAGTGGCTGAACCTAGGATCCTTCTGTCCCTGAAGAGTTTCTCAGATTCTGAAAGAACAGACTGACTCCAGCCCATGGCAGGGCCAGCAGTTCCCCCAAGGACTCTAATTAATGTGCAAGTCTGCCCAAGATAGCTTTATGGTTGTATCTTTCATTTTGTGTATCCAACACAAACTTCTTTTGGAATATTCCTCAGCCAACAACTTCTTGGGGGCCCTACCTCCACTCATTTGGCTGGGGGAGGATAACGCCGCCTTAATAACGCCGCCTTAAATCTAGGTGTAGGTCTGTAATCCAGGCCTGGCTGTCCACTTAGGATCCTCTAATCGAGGACATTTCATTCCCATAGTGACTGAATCTGGATGGGCATATAACCCAAACCAGGTCAGTGAGGATCACTTCTGGGACATTTTCCGATACTCTTGGGAAAGAAGTCTTTTTCCCTGGTGATTCTAAACCAAAAGAGTGTGAGTCTGGAGTCCACCTTGCCCTCAGGATTAGAGACTCTGCCTGAGAATCAAGCTAATTGGAGGAAATCAGAGAGAAGAGATGTGTATAGCCAGGGACGCTCTTTGCATTCAGCCCTGGTTTCCAGTTATGCAGGCCCATGAAGTCCTCATTTGATAAAATCAAACATCCTCATTTCCTTCTGTTACTTACAGCCTAAGATTCTAATTAACACACCCTTAGGAATCACAGCCCCAAAGTTCTCTCAGGAGCTGCTGTGGGTTGGGCTTGGCAGCAATGCATATGGCATAGGCCCTCTTCTAAGGAGCTCAGAGTTGGGTAGAAGCAAGCCTGGATTCTTTTACGAGAGAGTTAAGAATAGGAAGGAGGCAGTCCCTTAGCCACCAAATGTCAGTGACATCAAGGGATTTAAGAGATAAAAGAGCTAGGGCATGGAGCCACAGGCTTGTAATTTTGGGATTCCAGCAGTTGGGAGGCAGAGGATTACTTTGATATCAATGCTGCCAGCCTGGATGACATAACAGGACTCTGTCTCAAAGCAACAACAAGCCAGGCCTGGTGGCGCAGGCCTTTAACCTCAGCACTCGAGAGGCAGAGGCAGGCAGACCTCTGTGAGTTCAAGGCCAGCCTGGTCTACAGAGCAAGCTCTAGGCCAGCTGGGACTAAAGGGAGACCTCTCCCCCACCAAATACCCCCACCCAAAAAGCAACAACAAAACTGAAAAAATGAGAGAGAGAGAGAGAGAGAGAGAGAGAGGAGAGAGAGATTGAGATTGATTCCAGGGCATTTGGGGGACAGAGACAATGAAAAGACTTTGGAGGAGAAAGAACATGATAAGGAGCAAATTTTGTGTGGGGGAGTGAGAGGCCATTTCAAGTGGGGCCGGCAGCGGGAGGCCAGGAGGGCTATGTCTGACCTTTCTGGAGAACTGAGGCTGGAAAGTGCAGAGATGGGCAGTAGTCGAAGGTTAAGGTCAAGCAAAATACTCCCTTTCTTTTCCTCCCTCCCTCCCTCCCTCCCTCCCTCCCTTCCTTTTGAGAAAGGATTACGTATATCTCAGGCTTGCTTCCAACTTGCCATTTTGGGTAGGATGGCCCCAAACTTTTTTTTCCTCCTGCCTCTACCTCCTGATTGGTGGGATTATAAGCATGTGGCAGGCACCAAACTATTGATAAAGTGCTAGAGATACAGTCTAGGCCATGTACACACAATAGGTAAGTGCTCTATCCACTGAACTACATCCCAGCCCTGTTTACTCTTTATTCTGTTTGGAATCTAGACTTATAAATCTAGAAACTTATATTCTCTTTGGGGCTCTGCCTTTTCCTTCCTTCCTGTCTTGTGAGATGGTTTTGAGACCTCCAACTTAGACATCAACCAACTCATAGTTCTTATCTCCTACCCAGCCTCCAAATTTGAGCAAATCTAGCCATTTCAGATTTTGGCATAAAAATCTTTTAATAACTTCTCAGTTCCCTTAGAATAAAGCAGTTCTGCTTCATCCCATTACGTCATAACATGGCATAGTCAGAATGAACTGATGCCCTTCTTTCCGGCTCAACATACAGGTGCTCTGTCTGCTTGAACCACACTTCTCTCCAGGGTCAAATAAAAGCTGAAATGTCTCCTCATCAGAGAGACATCCCTTGGTTTCTATAAACATCAGATCCCTTGCAACTTTCCCCATCCTGATGTTTACCTGCCTTTCATATTCTAATATGCTTCATGAGTCCACAGACTGTTATTGTCATGCTTGCCAACATATCCTTCCTTCCTGCTTACTCAGAACACCACCTCACACATAGTAGACACTCAGTGATGTTCACTGAGATTTTTGCAGGGACCTATGATTCATTGCATATGGTGGGAGACAAGATGGAAACAGCAAGCTGCTTTCTCAGAAGTACAGATGGAGGGGTGCTAGTCTGTCGATTTGCTTTTCTCCCTGTGACTGAAGTTCACATTCCTAAGATTGATCAGTCCAAGTATCCCTGAGTTATAAATCTAGGGTGTAGCTTGAGAACAGGATAAAACAGCAGGCTCATTATGTGCAGTANTTTTTAATTTTATTTATTTTTGTATGTGTATGAATGTATTGTCTGCATGTAGGTCTGTGCACCCGTGTCGTGCAATGAACTGGAGTTCTGGAATTGGAGTTACAGACGGTTCTTAGCCGCCATGTGGGTGCTGGGGATCGAACCTGGGTCCTCTGCAAGAGCAGTCGGTGCTCTTAACCGCTAGGCTATCTCTCCAGCCCCACTGCACCATTTTAAGTCTAAACTCTGTGTGGTTCATCAGTCTTCAGGCAGACTCCAGGCTTAACTCAAGTCACCCAGACAACTGTCTTTGGCAATTATACCAAGAGCTACATTTCCTATGTCTCTTCTTCTTCCTGATCCTGTTTGAGGTGGTCAGGCACCCTCTTCACCTGTTCTTTAGTGCATGTGTGTGCAGAGGGGAGCTTATGCCTCAGAGTGCAAGGTATTAGGGATTCCAAAGTGAAGATTTTCCCTTATGGAAATTGCCCTCAAGTGGTCTAGATAAAAATACAATTATGAGCCGGGCCTGGTGGTGCACACCTTAATCCTAGCACTTGGGAGGCAGAGGCAGGTTGATCTTTGTGATTTTAAGGCCAGCCTGGTCTACAGAGTGAGTTCTAGGACAGCTAGGCTACAGGGAGACCCTGTCTTGAAAAAAAATATGATTAATCCTAGCACTTGGGAGGCAGAGGCAGGCAGATCTCTGTGAGTTCAAGATCAGTCTGGTCTACATAGAGAGTTCCAGGACAGCTGGGGCTGCAGGGAGACCCTGTCTCAAAAAGACAAAAAAAAAAAAAAGAAATTAAATTATGAAAAAAGAAGATAACTTTGGCTTATACTGTCACCTCCATACTATGAAGGCAAAGATGGTATTTAGAGGAGTAACATTGGTACAGAGATGTAAAAATTGATGGGAGCAGGTCATGGTGTCTTGTGATTTACCCCAGCACTCAGGCGACTAAGGCAGGAGGATAAGGGCATCCTGGGATGTAGTGAGTCTGAAGTCATATAAAACCTGGGTCAAAAAAAGAAAAAAAAGTGTGTGGGGGGGTGGGAGGCTGAAGAGATTGCTCAGCACTTAAGAGCACTGGCTGCTGTTCCAGAGGGCCTGGGTTCAGTTCTTAGCACTCACATAGTAACTAACAAACATCCTTAACTCCAGTTCCAAGGGGATTCAACTCCCTCTTTTGGTATCTGTGGGCACTGCACACACATAGTATATATAAATGCAGACAAAATACTCATACACATAAAAATAAAGAAAAAAAAGAGGCTAGGCATGGTGATTGCATGCAGTTTTTAATCCCAGCACTCAGGAGGCAGAGACAGGCAGGTCTCTGTGAGTTCAGAGCCAGCCTGGTCTAAATAGTGAGCTTCAGGCCAGCTAGGTCTACATAGAGAGACCCTGTCTTAAAAAGAAAATTAAGGCTGTGTGTGGTGGCACACACCTTTAATCCCAGCACTCCACTTGGGAGGTAGAGGCAGGAGGATCTCTGTGAGTTCAAGGCCAACCTGGTCTACATAGTGAGTTCCACAGCTGGGACTAAAGGGAGACCCTGTCTCAACAAGACCAAAAAAAGAAAAAAGAAAGAAAAAATTAAAACAAACTTTAGAACTGGGCATGGTAGCTTATGTCTCTACTCAAGAGACTGAGACAGAAAGACTGCTGTGAGCTCCAGGCCAGCCTGGGCTATAAAGTAATACCCTGTCTCAAAGAAACCAAACCAAATAAACAAATAAAAAAGAAACCAACTCTGTCTAGAAGAGAGTGGTGGTGGGGATTCCAGATGGGGGAAGCCTTGCAAGGGCCTCAAGAAGGAAAGAGCTCGAGAGGTCCTAGGCCACGGGCCAGAGTGGGTTAGGGTCAGCATGCCCAGGGCTAACCTGTACCCATATGCCCGGGGCTAACCTATACCCATATGCCCGGGGCTAACCTATACCCATATGCCCGGGGCTAACCTATACCCATATGCCCGGGGCTAATCTATACCCATATGTCCGGGGATAACCTATACCCATATGTCCGGAGATAACCTATACCCATATGTCCGGGGATAACCTATACCCATATGTCCGGGGCTAACCTATACCCATATGTACGGGGCTAACCTATACCCATATGTCCGGGGCTAACCTATACCCATATGTCCGGGGCTAACTTATACCCATATGTCTGAGGCTAAACTATACCCATATGTCCGGGGCTAATCTATACCCATATGTCCGGGGATAACCTATACCCATATGTCCGGGGCTAATCTATACCCATATGTCTGGTGCTAACCTATACCCATATGTCCGGGGCTAACCTATACCCATAGGTCCGGGGCTAACCTATACCCATATGTCTGGGGCTAACCTATACCCATATGTCCAGGGTTAACCTATACCCATATGTCTGGGGCTAACCTATACCCATATGTCTGGCTTCACTCTCCATTGTTAGTCTCATGGCTTCTAGAGAAAAAAAGTTCATTGGCCTTGCCTGTGTCCATGGTGTCAGCCCCTGGAAAGGCAGCTTCTGCCCCCGAACAGTTGAGGAGCTGAGCTCAAAGCCCCTGTGCACCTCCCGGACTCTGTGAAGGGTGGCTAGTAAGAAGAAAGCCCTGAGTTACTCCCCTAGACCTGGCATCTCCTCAGCAGGGAGAGGGCATCTTAGTCATCCCCACCCTCCTCTGGTTGGTCTTGGGGCCTTGGTATACATCTGTGTTTGAGGGAATAGGAAGGGGAGGGAACACACACACATACAAAAAAGGAGTTAAATCTCAATTTGGGCTTGTGAGCATGCAATTTCCATCTAGCAACCCAGATGGAACAAATGTTCTAAGGCCTCCAGGAAGCCAGGATGAAGGTAAGAAAGACTCAGTCACCCCTGTCCTCTGGCTTAGAGGGCTGCTGGGCCTCAAGGAATGCTTAGGGCCGACCTGTGACTAGAAGCTTGCCCAAGCGACTGGTGGCAGAAGCTCTAAGCAGAGGTGAGAGGCCCTAGGCAGGTCAGAGTTTCTTTGAAAACTGAAGAAGAGGCAGAGCTGAGAGAGAACCAGAACCGGGCTGGACAGGTGAGAGCCCTGCCGCTGAGGTTCCAGGAGGAAGCCAGGGAGCCGTCTTGACTCAGTCACTCGACCCAGGGCTCCCCAAGCCGTAGCTCTCAGAGGAAAACAAACCCCTTTTTCCATCCCCGCTTCCTCCTTCCAGAGCTGGGCTACGTCAGCACTCACATGTGCTGCTCAGACCGTGGTTTGCCACTTCTGTGGCCCACCTACGGCTCAGGAAGTGACTCTCTTTGGGGTTCTGTCTGAGTTGCCTGTCATATTTTCCGATGGCTGAGGGGCCCCATCAGAAACCCAGACAGCTTGGCCTGGAATGGGTCTGAGAATAGCTCCATTTCCACCCAGGGAGGGTTTGAGAGAAGAGAAGACTGAAGAAGACCTGATGAAGGTCACACGTGGAATGGGAAAGAGGTAGGGACACATGGGGAACCATAGGAAAAGGAGAGAACCCTCCCAGAGGGTGGGGCTCAAAGCCATCCCCTCTACTCCAATGTCAGATGGTAGAGGATAAGCCCAGTCCTGGGACAGGTGGAAAGGGCCACACAGTGGTGCTGAGGCTTGATGCAGATGGGCAGGTGGTCTGACAGGGGCCTAAGGAGCTGGGTTAGCTCAGTGGTGGAGTGCTTGTCTAGCATGCTCAAGGCTCCAGGTTCAATCCCCAGCACCGTCCCCACCCCCAACAGACACGCATGTCTGAGGAGTAATGAGGCAAAGTTAGGCTTAAAATGGAAGCCACTGAAGCATGGAAGGTTGGGGAGGGGGTGAGTCTGTCCTCAAGGGGATCTGTAAGGGAAGGAGGGAATGAATGAAGGTAGCTTGATATCTAGGAGGTTCTCTGGATCGTCCCTGTCAGTGGGTGCCTTGCACATGCTCAAGGAGTCTGGCTGCTTTCTGTGGACGGCAGCCTCTCTTCCCCCATGCTGCCCAGCTACTCTCCCAGATCTGAGGCTGAGAGGAAGGTGGCTCAGAGAACGAGCCATCCTGTGGTGTTTGCTCCGTCCCCCCCCCGCCCCCCCCCAGCTGAGTGTGCAGCAAAGCCAGCCGCTGCAGAAATCTCTGGAAGCTCCCTGGGCAGGAGAGGGAGGGGAACATTACATAAGAGCCCACTGATGTGCAGGAAGTCAAGAGCAGCCTTAGATGAGAAAGGCAGTGTTTCCACCCAGCCCAGAAAGGCAGGAATAGCAACGGTGGTTATTTCTGTCCCCTCACCACCGCCCAGCGCAGGCTGCTCAGCTTCTTGGTGGGTAAGCATGGATTCTGCAGATCTAGCAGGAGGGGGAGGGAGGGAAAAAGCTGGTACTTTTTGGCTTTCTGGGGTTACCCCATTCTGGAACTGTCCTCAACTACCCCATCCCCAAAAACCTGAGAATGTGGAGAAAGCAGTTCTATCAGTATGCTTGCTTCCCTGACCTCCTTAGTCCATGGGTGCGCTCTTCGTGTCCACCCCCACCCAGAACACATTTACTATGTGACCGGCTCTATGCTAAGCATTTCACAGCATCTGTCCACACAGTGCCTTATGAGGTAGGTACCATTCTCAGCCCCATTTCATTGATGGGGAGAGAGGGCAGGTCATCTGTTCAAGGTCACAGAGCTCGTCAAAGGTGGCACCAAGATTCCATTTGAGATGGTCTGACTTCCAAATCCCTCAGCTAAACCTCAGCTTAAACCAAGATGTGTTCTCTGGGGTCCCAGAGACCTTTGACGCTGCAGATTCTTGAGGCAAGTTGGAGGTGAACAGATCACTGCTATTCATTCCATATTTACTTAGCAAACACCATCTCTGCTCTAAGCATTAAAAACATGAAGACAAGCAAGGAGCTCCCTCCCCGCGTGCTCACACAGCCTAGTGCAGACAGACAGGTGAAGAGGCAACTGACCTGGGCACAAGTGGCTCATGCCTGTCATCCCAGTACCTGGGATGGGGAGGCTGGAGGATCAAGAGCTCAAGGTTATACTCAGCTACATAGGGAAGTTTTTCTTTGTTTTGTTTTGTTTTGTTTTGTTGTTTTTGTTTGAGACAGAGTCTCCCTGTAGCCCTCGCTGGCCTGAAACTTACTATGTAGAGCAGGTTGTCCTCCATCTGAGGACTGAAGGCATGTACCACCATGACCAGTTTATGCAGGGCATTTGAGGCTAGCCTGAGTGATATGAGAGTCTGATTAGAAGAAGAAAAGAAAAGAAAAAGAACAGCAATTTGTTTGACCCATGATGTCACGGGAGAAATGTGTGTGGGAGCCCTTGATCCAGCCCCCTTGTCCCTAAGTACATCTCAGGCAGTCAGAGAGCCAACTGTCATTTATAATACTCACAGGAGACTGGGTGTGATGGCATACACCTATAATTCCAGTGCCTTGGAGGCAGAAGCAGGAGGGTCACCATAAATTTGAGGCTAGCCTGGTCTATATAGAGAGTTCTGGATGAGCCAGGGCTATAAAGTGAGACCCTATCTCCCAAACAAAATAAAACTGCACTTTAAACAAGCAAACAAACAAAATAAGAGAAAAGATGGGGCTGGAGAGATGGCCTAGCGGTTAAGAGCACTGATTGCTCTTGCAGAGGACCCGGGTTCGATCCCCAGCACCCACATGGAGGCTAAGAACCATCTGTAACTCCAATTCCGGGAGAACTCCAGTTCCAGGGAAATCCAACACCCTCTTCTGACCTCCAAGGCATTGCACGACACGGGTGCACAGACCTGCATACAGATAAAATTTTAAAAAATTTAGCCGGGCGTGATGGCACATGCCTTTAATCCTAGCACTTGGGAGGCAGAGGCAGGTGGATCTTTGTGAGTTCAAGGACAGCCTGGTCTACAGAGTGAGTTCCAGGATAGCTGGGGCCACAGGCGACCCTGTCTCAAAAAGACCAAAAAAAAAATTTTTTTTTTAATTTAAAAAAAATTTAAAAAAAGAGAAAAGAAAAGAATAACCCCAGAAGGCTGAAGAAGGAGAGACAGACTGTTGGGCTTCCCCACTGCGGTCAAAGAAAGAGGAAGAGGCCAGAACCATCGCATGTAGTATTGTAGTAGGGGTCATCTACTCAGAGGCAAAAAGACATAGAGAAAAATGGACACCCAGATTCACTGAGTGTCAGCTCAGCCCAAAGGGCCATCTCAGGGGGCCAGGCAGGGAGGGTAGAAGGAACTTCTCTTTTTTCCTTCTCCAGTGATTCTATCAGCTCCCTCATGTGGGAATGAATGCTGTTTTATTTATTATTTTAATTTTATGTATATGAATGTATTGTTTGATTGTGTGTAAGCAGTGCTCATGGAAGTCAGAAGAGGGCATCAGATTTCCCTAGAACTGGAGTTATAAATGGTTGTTAGCTACCATTTGGGTGCTGGGATTCAAATCCCGGTTCTCTGCAAGAGCAGCCAGTGCTCTTAACCATTGAGCCATCTCTCCAGCCCTATGAATGCTTTTTGTTTTGTTTTATTTTTCTTTGGCCTTTTTTGAGACAGGGTCTCCCTGTAGCCTCAGCTGGCCTGGAAGTCATTGTGTAGACAAGGCTGGCCTTGAACTCACAGAGATCTGCCTGTCTCTGCCTCCCAGTGCTGGGATTAAAGGTGTGCGCCACCACACCTACCCCTATGAATACTGTTTTTGGGTGTCCTCAAGATGACTGTGTAGAGAGGCATCCAGCATCCCCTGTCCTGCACCCCTGATCTGAGAAGAGCTTCCAGTAGGTGGCACTGGACTGGAGGGAGAGTGAGCTACTGTCTCTGGAACGGCGGGGAGGCCGAGGCAGCAGCACTGCCCCACCAGCAGCAAATGCAGGTGATCTCAGAGGACCAGCTTTCTCCTAGTCCAGACACAGAGAGGACTGTCATGGGAGTACAGTGTCTTGAAGCTGACATTGGACTCAGGGTCTTCTTTTTGTTGATATTATTTTGCTGGTATTGTTTGAGACAGTCTCCCTATAACTCCAGATAGCCTGGAACTTGCAATGGAGACCAGGTTGGCCTTGATCTCACAGAGCTCTGCCCCCAAGTGCTTGGATTAAAGGTGAGGCTCATCATGCAAGGATTGCTTTTTTTATTTTTTTTGAGACAAGATTTTGCTATGTAGCCCTGGCCTGATGCTTGTTATATAGCCTGGGCTGATCTCAGACTCTCCACAATCCTCCTGCCTCAGCCTCCTAAGTGCTGAGAGTACAGGTGTAAACCACCATACCAGGCCTAAATTTAATGATTTAAAATGTTTTAATTACACGTATATGTGTATGACTAAGAGGGTGTGTACAGATGTCCTTGAAGGCAAAAGGAGGCCGAATCCCCTAGAGCCGGAGTTATAGGTGGTTATAATCACATGACATGGGTGCTAGGACCGGAATTTGAGTCCTCTGCAAGGGCAGTACTTGCTTTTAACTTCTGAGCCATCTCTCCAGCCCCCTAAATTTAAATTTAATCAATTCACATTTAGTTTTGTGGCTGGAGATTATAACTCAGGGTAAAGTGCTTGCCTAGAACATATGAGTCCCTGGGACTGATCCTCAACACAGGTGTGGTGGCACAGGCCTCAGTCCCAGCACTTGGGAGGCAGAGGCAGGAGGATCTCTGTGAAATCAAGACCAGCTTGGTCTATGTAGCCAGTTCCAGGCCACCTGGAGCTACATAGAGAGCCTGACTCAGAAGAAGACAAAAGAAAAAAAAAAAAAGAGAAATTATTGCAGTAAGATACAATACATATAAAATTATCATTTTAACCACTTTTATGTGTATAAGTCATTGTCATTAATTAAACTCACTATCAAAACCATCTGGTTCCACACTTTTTCATTCTTCCAAACAGAAACCCAGCAGCTCCCTCCCCTCTCCCGGCTACTGCCAAGCTGTCTATGAACCTGACTACTTACTGTCAGACCCTCGAGGCAGTGCAAACGCAGCGTAGTCTTTCGTGTCTCCTTTGCTTCACTTAGTGTAAGGTTTTCATGGACAATTCATATTATAGCATTCCTTATTAAAATTAGTGTCTGCCATGCTATGTGTAGTTCCATTTTGTGTCCACTCATCTGAACAAAGGGAGGTTTTCATTTTTTGACTAGAGTGAATAAGGCTGCCAAAAACTTTCGTGTGCAAATGTGATGGATCCTGGATTAATTCACCATCCTACATAATAGCCATATAGTACAGGTGATAACCTACTGCTGGCTATATATGCATGTGCTTCTCTGGATAGTCGTTTTATTTTATTTTATTATTTTTTGAGAAAGGGTCTCACTATGTAGCCCAGGCTATCCCTAAGCCCCCAATCCTCCTACCTCCCCCTCCTAAGTGCTGGGATTACAAGTGTACACTACCATCCTCTCTCTTCTGGATGGTTTTTATAACTAGAGAGTCCTCTGCTCCACTGAGGAAATGCTGAGTGGCCTTAGTATAGGAAAGGGGCTTGGGTCCTCCACTGGGAGAAGGTTTGGGTGGTTATTTTTAGGGGTGAGGTGGCAGGGGGGTTGGTGCTCTTTTCTTGGCTCCAGATAGGTTTGCTACCACCTCCAGCCCCAGCCCCAGCCCCAGCCTTTTCTCCCTGGTAACATCCATGCCATCTCACTTTTTCTCTTCTGTGCTAAATATGGAGTGTGAAGCTGCTCTTCTTCTCAATTTAGCATTTGAATTAAAGTGAGAACTGAATGTGGCTGCAAAGCAGACTCCCATCTGTGTGAGAGAGAGGAAAAGCAGAGCTTGGGTAGGCACCTGCTCGGCAATCAGAGCAAGGGCAGGGTGTGGACAGCTCCTGTGCAGCTCAAATATGTACCTGTCCTAAAGCACTGGCAAGCAGCTCGGCAGAGGGAGCTGAACAGTGGAGCAATGCTGCAGGGGCGCCATGCCTGGGCTGAGGGTGTGTACCTGGCTCTGTACTAGATGCTGGGCTAGCAGTGGTGAATCAGCTGGACCCACTGCCTGTGCCCAGGGTGTCAGAGTGATACAGAAATGGAAACAGGCAACAACCTAATGGGCTGATATTTGATGACAGCAGGAAGGACAATGTAGCAGGGACCTGGAGGGGGTAGCGACAGTTAGGGGAGTGGGTGGGGTAATATCTGAGCTGAGACTTGTGCACTTGTTGGAGCTGAACTGATAAAGCAGAAGACAAAGGTGTTTGGGCAGAAAGATGCATGCATGGGTGTGGCTTCTGCAGAGTACAAAGCTGGAATGAGATGGCCCAAGAGCTTTCTGTGCACCCTCCTCCCCTCTCCTTCTTCCCTTTCTTTCCCTTCATATCACCAGATGAGAGGGTGACTCGGGCCAGACCAGCCTGGAAGCACTTTTTTGTTTTCTTTTGTTTTGAGGCAGGGTCTCATTATGTAGCTGTCACTGACCTGAATTGCCTGGATCCTCCCACCTCTCTCCCTCCTGAGTGCCCCCCCCCCCCAGGAGCACCTTCTGCTTAGACCACTCAGAAAGTAGACCCATCAGGCTCCAGGTGGGCAGGGTACAGAAAGCTTGGGGTGCTGGGTGGCCTCATGGCACTTGGGGTGTCAGGAAGGGCCTCTGCTTGTCACAGCTGACCAGGGAGGTTAGCTGAGTTGTTTGGCAGAGCTGAACCATTCTTCCCAGCAGGCTGGGTAAGCGACCCCTGTGGTGGTCGTGCTTGGTGGGACTGAATCATGATTTTGGTTTAGATAGATTTGATGAAAAAGTTGGCTAAAGAGAAAGAAACCTTGTGGCTTAGGTGTGGTGACACACGCCTCTAATCCCAGCACACGGGAGGCAGAGGCAGGCAGAAGCAGGTGGATATCAGTGATTTCCAGGCCAGATGGGGCTGGAGACCCTGTTAAAAAAAAAAAAAAAAAAGAAAAGAAAAAGACCTTGTGTTGTTGAGGATGTGAAAGAGCCGCCTGCTGGGTTCATGAATCTCCCTGTCTGTCGGCACTCAAGTTCCCAAATGACAGGCACAGCTAAGAGATGCTGGTGTAAAACTTGCCATCAATATTTTAGGCAACATTACTCATTGATCAACATTACTCATTGATCAACATCACTTATTGATCACTCATCTTGCTGGGACAAAGGAGAGGGTAATTCATCCTAGATGAAGGGCTGGTGGGGTCAGCTTAGGAAAGAGGTCAGAGAAAGGTAGGTGGCCGAGGGGACTCCGCAGGCCCTCTGTCCCTATGCAAATGCTTGGGGAGTTGAGGGCTTGGAGCCATCCCCCTGCCTCACTCCCTTCTGAGTGCCAGGATTGCAGATGTGCCCTCCATGCCCTCACAGGAGCGCCTTCTGCTTAGAAAGTAGACCCTGCAGGCCCGAGGTGGGCATGGCACAGGCCTAGTTAAGGACTTGATCCTCTTTTCCAGGTCCACAGCATCCTGGATGAAAATAAAGGAAAGGGCAGGATGTGGGGAAGGGAAGCCTGGAGCAGGCCTGAGAGGCCACTGTCCCCATGTCCAGGGGACGCTGAACTCTTCTCCCACAACACCCACGTCTGTCCCTTTCCTCTCCTGACTCTGATATCCACTCCAGGAGATGTCTCTTGGATGCCAGTTTAGAAGCGATATTGGGTCCCTCTCAGAGTCAGCCTGGAAATTTTCCCACTCCCAGAGGTGTGTAGTAGGGTTCTAGTCCCCCACCTATTTGGAGTAGACAAGAGGGTGTGCACACGGGCTGGGCTGGGCTGGGGCAGAGACTTCTGGAGAATCCACAGCTGTCTTGTCTACCCACAAAAATACTTTTTTACCCTAGTCTCCCACTTCATGGAGTGGAGTATGAGGCACGCTGGTCTCCAGGCATTCAGCCACTGGAGAGATTGTTCTCTGCCGGGAAGTGGAGTCCCATACTCGGGGAAGCTGCGCCACCTAGTGGGATTTTCTACTTGTTGCAGGCAGAACTCTTACTATGGCCACCTCCAGCCTAGATGAGGAGCCTTCTTTTTAAGACCAAACGGGAGGATGCTGTCCAGCTCTAATGTCCTTTTCTTCCTCTTGCCATGCGTGACCTAACACAGAGAGGAAACAACTGAGTATTTGGGAAGGAGATTGACGTGAACCGGCTGGATTTAAGTAATAGGCAAAGCCACCTGGGGCTTTTGACCTGGAAATAGCTTGTTTCTGTCATCCAGGCTGCCGCAGATCCAGGGACCATGGCTTAGGGTCCCAAATCTCTCCCACTTTCTGCCAGCGCTGCTTTTTTGCAGACCGAGCAAGGCTGGGCTTAGCTCTGCTAGTGGGGGAGCTGGCCCAGGCTGGAAGGAGATCCTGGCTTTCCTCTGACGGCAGCAATTCCACTTAAAGCAGGTTCTCATATAAGGAACATCCACTAGAAAGGAGGAACCCGATGAAGCACTCCAGCCCCATACCTAGGGATGCAGGCAGGTCTGAAGGGGTGCCTGTGCTTCTGGAGGAGGCCTGGGCATGTGATGTGCCACTAGACCCCAGCCAAAAGCCAATACCTCTTCAAAACCCCTGAGGGTGCAGGCAGTGAGTTAATGCCCTCCACCTAGCTCTGGCCGTGGACTTCTGACATCATTTGCCCTCTCCCATCTACCCCGAGGAGATCTGAAGCAGAAGAGAGAGGGCAGGTGTGGTCCAGGAGCCAACCTCCTCCTAGGGAAGGGCCTTCCACCTATTGTTTTTGTCACCCTCCATCTCTCCTTTCCTCCCCTGCACCACAGGGGGCAGGCCTGTGCCTAGAGTTCTGGAAGCCTGGATGTTTCCATGGCAACCAACCAAGGAGCTTGGAAATCTGAACATGCTCCTTTTGACACAAGGAAACCCAGATGTACATGGAGTCTGGCAATACAGGATCTGACAGTGGCCTCAACTTAGGCCCGAGTGTGTGTGTGTGTGTGTGTGTGTGTGTGTGTGTGTGTGTACATGTGAAATGCAACAAATGAGATTTAAGTAAAGAGAACCTAACTCGGTTTTCCTGGTCACATAACAGCTGTCAGCATGCGATCACAGGGCCCCGCTCTCTGGAGTCTTGGAGAACAAGTCTCTTCCTTACATTCCACCCTGGTACTTCCTTTCCTTTCTAATAAGAGTCAAATTCTGCAGGGGTCAATGATGAAAGGAATGGCTTTCAGAGGGCTGGGTAACTAGAGGATTCCCGGGGGTTCTGGTAGTGTGACTCAAGAACGGCAGGTAGACATGCCCTCTGATGTCAGGGAGGGAAAAGTCCAAGGTAGGGACATTTTGCCAGGCTTGGGGACTAGATCTTGTCTCGGCCCCTCCTCCGGCCTCTCTCCCACCCCCGTTTTCCTTCCACAAGGCTGAACTGCTTCTCTGCTCTCTGTTCCCCTTCCACTGCTGCCTCTGCTCATCTGCCATCCTTGATCATTGCTGGGTTCTGGCCTTCCAGAGCCGCCACCTCCCATGCGCCCCCCCCCCCCCAGTTACTCCTACTACCCAGCCAGCAGTCAAGGCTTCGCTTCCTTTCCTGGCCCTGCCCTTAGCGTCCTGTCCCATCCGCCTGCTCTTTCACAGCCGCTGCCTGGCTCCCTTTCTGCAGTCCCTTCCGTCCACTCCAGCAGTTCTGGGCTTCTGTAGACTGTGCCTCTGCACCTCCAGCCCTGCTCAGTAGCCCCTACCTCATTCTTTCTTCCCTGAGCACCTGAGGTCTTTTTCCCTAGAGTTTACATCTGGCAATTTCCATGAGCTACCACAGGGTCTACCACAAGGTCTTGGGGGCAGGATTCTGAGGGGTAAGACAACCCCTGGGGGTGGGGACTTGTCTTGGGCAACTTTATTGTCAACACTTAAACCATTTTCCTAGAATCGCAGCACCTCTTCTCTGGAAGTCTGAGCTCCTGTACTGAGCTCCTGCCCCCCTCAAGCTGGGCTTTCCTTTTCAGTAGGGTCCATCCCAGCTGTTAATGACAACACAGAGGCCACGACAAATGAGGTGCTAGAGTTTGATTTATTGCCCCTCCAATACCCAAGGTCCAGTGGGCACCAAGGAATTGGGAGCCTCCTGGCTGCTTTCTTTTCCTTCTTCACAGGTTCCTCTTGGCCCTAAATGAAGCAGAACCAGGGCCCAGGCTCTGACAGGGGTTTGCTTGGCACAGGGAGGGGACCCCAACGGCAAGGAAGGCTGGGCCTCCTCCTGGGAGGAAAGGAGCCATCTTGGCAGGGCCTCTATGCGAGCCCTGAGAGTGGAATTGTCTAGCTAGGGGCAGGGAGGGGTAAACGGGGGTGGGGGGTGGGGGGAGGGCCCTGGGAGGCTTATTCTGTCTTGGGCTGGGATCCCCTGAGGCTCAGAGACTAGCAGGGAGGATCGGAAGGAATGGCCGGAGTGAAGGAGGCAGAGGTGACCGCCAGAGCAGAGTCTCTCACCCAAATCCCCCGAGCCCTGTACCCACTAAGAAACACACACACACATGCACACTGTAGAATCCCACCTCTCTTTTGGAGGGGACACATAACATACAGCCCTCCCAGCTGCAGCTCTAGGTAGGGCCATCCTGGTCATTTAAAGCCCTCATCTTCCACTCATGGCTGTGCCTGTGGACAGCCCACCTCCCCAGCCTGTTCCGTTTTTTCCCATTCTCAAGGTGCCTTCAGGCCACTCCTTGGTCCACCTGGGCTGTGAGTGCCACCCTCACTCAAGGAAGAGCGGTGGGGCATGCCAGAGCTTCAGAGAAGGGGACGGCCATGGTCTTCAGCAAGGCACTGGGTGGGCAGGGCTGGGCGAGAGCAGCGAAAAGAGCAGTGTAGGCCGAGGAGCCCCCATTTCCTCAGGGGCTCAGTCACCAGCCTCTGTCCTCAACTCCACAGCTGTGCCTCCTCCTCTTTGCCAAGCTTCCTCCAGAGGAGTCCACTGGGTGGGAAGGCGGGAACAGTCGGTTAGGGAGTAGTGGCACAGCGGGGAGCAGGGGCTGGGCCTGCGGCCCTCGCTGGGGCTTCTTCCCTACTCAAGCTGAGTCACCCCCGCCAGAGCTCTTCTTCTTGGGCCGGGTCTTCAGGGTCTTGGAAGCCGACGGCTGTGGAGGGGGACGACAGGGGTCAGGCTAGTGGCACCATCCCCTCCCCACTTCCCAAGCTCCTGCCCAGGTTCTTACCTCAGCTTTGGGCACTTTTTTGATAGATTTGGCCCTCTTGGGTGTCTTGTCTCCCAGGTCATCCTCCGAGGCTTCTGTCCGGGGATCTGTCTGGTTTGTGCTAGATCTTAAACTCAGAGCAGGGTCGTCTCCTAGTTTGGGAGAGAAGAGAACAAGGTTGCGGGTTTCTCTGCTTGGCTTTCTCAATTGTGATCTCCCCTCCCCCCCTCCCCAGCCCACATAATGCCATTACCTAAGTCCTCAATAGTGTCCAGGAGGCCCCCGGGGCCAGGTCGGAGGCGGCCATCTGGCCCGTGCAGGGGCAATGCATCCTCATCTCGAATGAGGGTCAGGTCCTGCATGCTGAAACTCCGGAGCTTTTCTGACAGCACCCCCTGGCCCTAGGGTCACCACCACGCACCAAGAAAACCAGAAGGGGGGGGGCAGGGTTGAGAGAGAGAGATTACCATGGTGCTGGGAGCAGCCCCTGGGATCCCTTCTTCCCCACACTGTCCCCACACCTCAGCCTATACAAGCACTGAGGGATTGAAGCTGTATTTTTCCCTTTGGTCAGATAAGGAAGCTGGCCACACGGTGAAAGAAAAAACACTAGAGCCTGGAGCCCCACAAGCCAAAGCCTCCATGGCTGGAAGACAGGGTGGACAGCAAGGGCCCTGGACAAAGGCACGAGATGGACAAGATGGGGGCCCTGAGAGTCTCACCTTGGCAGCAGCCGTGACCGCAGCACTAGCAGCCAGGTTCAGGCCCCTCTTGCCCACCCTCATCATGGTCTCATAGCTCTTGTCTCGGGCTTGAGTGATGTACTCGTCGATCTCCTGAGAAGATGGAGACAGGAGGGACAGGGCTGCAGTAAGACCCTGCTCAACCTTTGCTCACACCAGTGCAAAGACAGGAGGCCAAGGCCCTGCCCACCTACTGCAGGTTCTGGGCCCCACAGAAACAGCCACAAACGTATATGGCACCAGCATGAGACTCCCTGCGCTGGGCCAGGCTGGGAAGAAGAGCTGAGGGTGCTGGCAAACCTTTTCCTTGTTGGACAGTGTTGGATGCACGAATTTTCGGTAGAGAACGCTGGAGCCCTTGGTGTAAGGAGACAGTAGCCATATCACAAAAGCGATCTTGAGCTCAAAATAGAAGGGGAACCTGTTGGAGGACAGAGGCAAGCATAGAACACAGGGCAGGAGTCGGGGTGTGCTGGGCTCATAGCACTGGACAGCTTCCCAGCCGTTAGTGTTGTAGGGTCCTCAGGAGGTTTCCAGAAGGACTAGGGACTAAGAAGGTAAGCAGTGATCCCAGAAAGCTCAGTGTGTGGGGACATACGTGCCTAGAATACCAATACTTGGGAGCCTGAGGCAGCAGGATCACAAATTGGAGGTCACTCTGGGCTAGTAAGATCCTATCTCAGCTGGCGTGGTGGCACATGCCTTTAACCCCAGCACAAAGGAGGCACAGGCAGGCGGATCTCGTGAGTTCAAGGCCAGCCTGGTCTACAGAGAGAGCTCAAGGCCAGCTGGGACTAAAGGGAGACCCTGTTTCAAAAATACAAATAAATAAATAAATAAATAAATAAAAGTGTGGCCCACCACGCCCAGCTGCAAACCCCCCCCCTTTTTTTTAAACATTTGATTCTGGGGAATCAAACTTAGGTCTTCATGCTTGCACAGCAAGTGCGTTATCAACTGAGCCATCTCTTTACCTTTCAAGATTAAAAAAAATGTTTACTTATTTTTATGAATATGAGTTAATTGTCTGCATGTAGGTAGGTGCATCCATGTCATGCCATGCCATGCCAGAAGAGGGTGCCAGATTTTACCTCTGCCTCCTGAGTTCTAGGATTAAAGGTGTGCACCACTATGCCTGGTTCCCAAGTTTGGGGTTTTTTTGGTCTTTTTGAGATAGGGTCTCGATACAGTCCCAGCTGGCCTAGCACTCACTATGTACACCAGGCAGGCCTTGAACTTACAGAGATCTGCTTGCTTCTGCCTCATGAGTGCTGGGATTAAAGGTGTGGCACCACACCTGATTACATTTGGGGGGGTATTTTTGAGACAGGGTCTCCCTTTTAGTACCAGCTGTCCTGGAACTAGCTCTGTAGACCAGGCTGGCCTTGAACTCACAGAGATCTGCCTCCCAACTGCCTCCCAAGGCATTAAAGGCGTGCGCCACCATGCCCAGCTGACTACATTTTTTAAATTAAAAAGTTTTCGCCAGGTGTAGTGGCACACGCCTCTAATCCCAGCACTCGGGAGGCAGAGGCAGGTGAATCTCTGAGTTCCAGGCCAGCCTGATCTACATAGTTTCAGGCCAGCTGGGGTTACAGAGAGACCCTGTCTTAAAAAGATAAATTTTTTTTTTAAAAACTGTGTATGTTAAGTGTATGTGTGCATAGGATGCGTCTGCATGCCATGGCATATGTGATGTGTGTGCATGCCACCGCGGCACATGTGTGGAAGTCAGAGGACGACTTTCTGGATTTGGTTCTCGCCCGCTGCCTTTATTCGGGTTTCAGGGCTCAAACTGAGGCTGCCAGGCAACCAGTGCTCTTTCCCTGGGAAGCCGTCTTGCTCGCCTTCTCTTTTTCTTTTTTGGTCTTTTTGAGACAGGGTCTCTCTTTAGTCTCAGCTGGCCTGGAACTCGCTATGTAGACCAGGCTGGCCTTGAACTCAGAGATCCTTCTGCCTCTGCCTCCCAAGTGCTGGGATTTAAGGCATGTGCCAACACGCCCAGCCTCTTTTTCTTTTTTTGAGACAGGTCTCACTTTGTTTCCTTAGCCTAGTAGTTCTGTCCCCAAGAGGTATTTGCTCATCCAGTAAACATTTCTGAGTTCCTGCTGTGAATATGCAGACAATTCAGACATACTCATTCCCTGTCCTCATAAAGCACTTACACTTATGGGCTGTTGCTGCCTGAAATGCCTTGGAAATACAAGCTTCCAATGTTTAGAGGATTGAGCTTTCTATTTCATAAACAGAGAAGTCAAGGCCTAGGGAATGATCTGCCTGCAGTCACAGTAAGGATGGCAGAAGCAGGCTCTGTGAATCCCACTGTGGGGCTTTGGCTGTAGCAGAAAAATTTGGGGCTTTGTCTGTTCTTGCTCTGCTAATTAAGTCAGGCATGGGTGGCAATATCCAAGGTTCTGGGGACTATCGAGAATTAGGCAGGGGTGGGGTAGGGTGGGTTGATGGGGATAGGGACGACTCTATCCTAGGCCTGGCTGGGTGGCCAGAGAAAGGAAGAGATTCAGGAGGAGATGCTGAACCTCACCAGGACAATACAATATCTGTGAGTGTCTCAGCTGTGGTGAAGAAGGCAAAGACGATCCAGTACATCATCCACTTCACCTGAGGGGACGAAGGGTGGTGTTAGGGAGACTTGGGACTGCGGAGCCATGACCACCCAGGATCCCCAGCTTTTTTTTTTTTTTTTTTTTTTTTTTGGTTTTTTCCAAGACAGGGTCTCCCTGTAGCCCCAGCTAGCCTGGAACTCTCTCTGTGAACCAGGCTGGCCTTGAACTCACAAAGATCCGCCTGCCTCTGTCTCCCAAGTGCTAGGATTAAAGGCGTGCGCCGCCACGCCCGGCAATCCCCAGCTTTTCATACCAGAGCTAGCATGAAGAAAACCTAGGAACCCGTCACTGCCTGGCAACCATGTTGGAAGTCCTAGGGGAAAAACATTTGCCAATCACACTAAGACTGGGGGTAGGGAGGACAGAATACCCAAGAACCCATTTTGCCAAGGGTCTTATTGGACAGTGTGGCACAAAGCCACACTGCCAGTCACCTGTAATGTGACAAACTGTCCCCTCCTAGCTCTGGCATGTGCGTCATGCAGGGGGTACAGTTATCCACTCACATATTCCTTCACGTTTTTGGTCTTCACGGCCTTGTAGGAAGAATAGGCTGGGTACAGGGTGCCAAAGATGAGCCTAGGGAGGCAGGCATGGTTACTAGGCCCCTCCCCCGCCCAGCTCCCCATCACCCCTGGGTAGTTAATGGGGAAGGGACAGAGTTCTTGTGGGTCACATCAGCTGCTGAACTCTGGTCAGAGATGAACGCCAAGGCAGTGAAGACTCAGGAGGTACACACCCACGGGGTGCCTCGGCCAGCCTGATGAACAGCGAGGTCTTTCCCATTCATCGTTCACTTCTCTAGCCCTTGACATATGGAAAGGCCCAGAGGCTAGAGGATCCTTGGCTAGGAACAAATATGTCATGGAAGTTGGGGGCAGGGGTCTGGTCATTGCCATGAGATGTCTTCCTCCTGGGCCTAATGCCCACTCAACCCATCTGTCCTTACTCTCCATCTCCTTGTCTCAGAGCCAGGCTGGGTAGGGCCAGCTCCATTAGAGAACTTAATACCACACAATGGGGCACCCAAAGCACTGTTGTGGCCCTAGGGGAAGCAGAGAGATTAGAACTCCATGTCAACATGCCAGGACTAGGTGGGGGAGCTGGGTCAAGACCCTGGCTGGCTGGTGATCCTATCATGGATTAGATAGAAGACAGGTGGGTGAGGGGAAGGAGCCATATTCCTTAATTTTCCCAGGCCAGAGAGAAGCAGCCACTCCAAAGGCCGCATGGAGAGATGTGGCCTCTAGATTTCCAGTGCGGTGGGAAAAGGAAACTCCAGGGGGTCCAGAGGAAACCAGGACACAAGCACGTGACAACACTGAATGGGAAGAAGGCAGCAGGGCGGGGCTGCCAGGACGCCAGTCCTCATGGAGGCCGAGGGGCAGAGTCCTTGGCTGAAGCAGGGTTGGCTCAGAAGCCCAGCCCCTCAACCTGTGGGTGTTGCCTTGCCAAGACAAGGCATTTCTAAACTGCCTGTGCTGATAGGTAGCAGGTCTTGGGAGGGACGTCCCTCCCGTAGCAGGGGGAGGTGTAAGGGACACATCTCCAGGATGTGTCAGTGTGTCTGGAGCCAAGGCTACCAAATGTCCTTCTCTCAGCAGCTTTTACAATCCTGGGCAGATAATACACATCCATCCCTAACCTCCCACACTGTCCTCTCAGCACCTCAGTGTCCATGCCCGGCCCTTTCCTGGAGGCCTAGGGCAGGTGTCCTCACCCCCAGGCTCCAGTTAGTGGAAGCAGGAGGGTCTAAGCTCTTTGGGGAGGCCAGGGAACGAGCCTTGGCTCTGAGCTCCCCGGGGAATACACTCTCCACTCTCCTAAAGGGAGGTCTGGTCTGCTGAGTTCCTTCAGCCTAGATCTGCTAGATGGGGGAAGGGAGGTGCCCGCCTCCCCTTGCCTCCCCTTATATATAATCAGTCGCTGCTCAGCCTCTAGGATGGGGGAGGGTACAGGAGCAAGTCAATTAGGAATAAACGGAGTTATTAAAAATAATATGGGTGAAGGTCCCTGAGAAAGTAGGCCTGCTGTGCTCGCTTAATGTTCTCCCTTCCAGTCTTGGGTCCCACATCTCTGTCTCTGGGGACCCCACATGGGACAATTTGCCTTTAGGTGACTCTGCTGCATGAAACCCTGGGGTAATCCATCCCAGGCTTGAATACCGCCCCCCCCCCGCCTCCATCACTGGCCCCGACACCCCCCCACCGGGGTGAGCCCCGCCGCCTTCGCACTCACACCACCAGGCGAGAGATGATCCAGGACACCATGGCGGGGTTGGGCGCTGCGCGGGGCGGGACCCGGCCAGGGCTGAGGATGCAGCTGCCCGAGGCCCAGCGGCGAAGGCAGCAGGAGCTGCAGTTAGCCGCCGCCGCCGCCGCGGTGGGGTCAGCGGAGCGCGGAGCTGCCGCCGTTAAAGGGGAGGTCCCTGCCGCAGCGGCGGGCCGTGGGCGGTGGCGGCTCTTAAAGGGAAGGCCGCAGTGTCGGCGCGCCCCCCAAGCACCTGCTGTAGCTGGGCATGCGCCTTCACCTTCCATGCCCAATCTTCCTTTAATCATTTGTTCGCTTTTCTTGAGCTTCAACCCTGGGGCCTGGGGGGAGCTGAGCTTAGGAGGGGGTCCTTCTGGGTTCCATCCAGACATCAACCTAAGGCCACCTTCTCCTGCTCTGTCCACATCAAGTTGAAGGCTTAAATATCCCATGAGAAATAATAGCTGATTTCTTGCTTTATTGTAAGCCAGGCCCTGTGATAAGAGCTTTATGTGTATTATTTCATTGAGTCTCACAACTAGTTTTTAAGGCAGCCCTTATAAATTATCCATAATTTGAAAGATAAGGCCATGGAAAGCTTAATTCGTTTCACTCCTATGCTGAGGGTCACAAAACCACTAAGTCATGCTTGTTAAGACAGGAACCTGGGAAGTCTGTTTTAAAACAAGTTATATCCCCTAACTAATGACTAGCAAACTCCTCCCTCCTCTGCAGGCGTGGAAGACACTAAGACAACTTCTATCCAGCTCCTGAAGCTCCAGCCTTTCTCAATAAACACCAATTTCCAGTTAAAAGAGGACCTGTACACTTGGTTTGATCTACCCACTTTTCTTAATTTATTGAGACAGGGTCTCTCTTTAGTTCCAGCTGGCCTTGAACTCAGAGATCTGCCTGCCTCTGCCTCTGCCTCCTAAGCGCTGGGATTACAGGCGTGTGCCACCACTCCCAGCTGAAGCCTGATCTACTTTTTTATGTCACAAACTTTGAAGAGGAATAAGGCCCAGGTTGGGAAGGCATAAAATTTCACTTCAAATGGGGGGTGGGGGGGAGTTTGGGACAGGAGAATGGGACTCAAGTCAGTGTTAAGTCCAAGGACCCCAGTTCCACCCCCATCAGCAAGTACTAGTGGCAGATGTCCTAATTCCGAAGGAAGACATTTATAACCAGAATGTAGGCTAGCCCTCCTCCTGACTTTCAAAGCAGTGGAGCTCAAAGCAGCACTCCTCCACGGCTCTCCTTCCCTGTCCCAATTTAAAGTGCTGCATTCCTAGGACCTTTATGTTGACTTGTAACCGCAGCATTAACCCATCTCATCCAGGCTGAAAGGACATGCTCAGAGTTCTGTATTTCAAAGAGTTTTAATCTTATTCAACCTAGTATCCTTGAACCACGCAATGATCTCTCTTCCAGTCTTATATTTGCAGACTGAAATACTTTGTAAGATTTTCTAATAGGTTCTAGAGAAGTAGTATCATCTGATGACCCTTCTTGCTATTCTTTACAACTTTCTTTCCAAAAGGTCTGTTTTAGCCGGGCGTGGTGGCGCACGCCTTTAATCCTAGCACTTGGGAGGCAGAGGCAGGTGGATCTTTGTGAGTTCAAGGCCAGCCTGGTCTATGGAGTGAGTTCCAGGACAGCTGGGGCTACAGGGAGACCCTGTCTCGAAAAGACCAAAAAAAAAAAAAAACCAAAAACAAAAAAAAAAAGGTCTGTTTTACTTGGAATGCAGTCTATCTTCACTTAGTAAGAACTCTTTTAATTCACAATTTAAAATCTCAGTTGGAGCCAGGCCTGGTGGCACACACCTTTAATCCCAGCACTTGGGAGGCAGAGGCAGGCAGAGCTCTGTAAATTCAAGGCCAATCTGGTCTACAGAGTGACCAGGCTAGCTGAGATTAAAGGGAAACCCTGTCTCAAAAAGACCCTCCCCAAAATAAAGTAAAATAAAATCCCAGTTGGGTCTTCTCCTCCATCTCTGGGGTGATCTAGGGCCACACGTTGTTTTATGATATGCAGCCAGTTCTCTTGCTTTGCAGAATCACAGCAATGATTGCCTGAAACTTTCTTCAGGCTGCACATCCATCAGGGCCCTTCCCCTTATCCTGTGCTCTAAAGGGAAGACCCCACTTATCCCATTCTGTTCATAGAGCATGAACTGTGGGAAGCCCTTCTCTCCTCCCACCAACTCAAGTGGCTCCAAACCACCCCGGCCTCACCCTGGCACTGTCCTTTCTCCTAGTAGGGCACAATTCAAAAACTGAAGAGTAATGATCAGACAGCACAGTAAAGAGACCAATCCCCCACCTTGAACCCAGCCTACAACAAGGTCTTGACTTTAAAAGGGTTGGCAAAGGAAGAATTTTGTCCACTCCAAACAGATTTGTTAGATTTTTAATAAGAACATGGAAATCCCAATCAGCCCTTCAACAAAATTAAAATACAGAAAGTGAAATTAAAATTATTCTACAGTAAATGACTTTTATTAAAAAAAAAAAAAAGCAACTGTGAACATATAAACAAGCCTGCAGGGCACTACAGTACAGCTGGAAAGAGATACATTTCCCAATGTACCTGTGGGCCAATGAGTTCCGTTATTTTCAAATAAATTCATATTAAAAACTCCACTGAGTTGGAAAGTTTTGCTGAAAGTATTTCTGGACAAAACCCCCCAAAACAAAACAAAACAAACCCTCATATTGGAAATCAAACTTTCCATACCATTTAGAAACGTACAAGGAGTCCCAAGGGAACGCTGGTAATAGGTGAAAATGGTTCCTGGTCACTAATGTGTGCACACAGGGAACACAGCACAGCTCAGACGTGACAAAGTTCTTTCTCAGATGACTGCTCCCTCAAGATAAGACTGAGAGGGAAGTGGGAGAAACAAAAAGAGTTCTAATAAAAAGCCAATTCTTGTAAATTATGCTTTGGCTGATTTTGTGCTACAAGGGGAACAGATTTTAAAAATCATATTTCTCCAAAGAGGTTTTATTGAAAGGAAGACTAAATGTAATGTGCCTTTCCTCATAGTCCAGGAAAAAAACTGTGGTATTTCAAAAATTCTAAAAATATCTACTTTCATGAAATAGTAACTATTTCACTACAAACCTATTTTTCTCTAAATACACGTTTCCTAATCCTGGAGCCTCCTGGGAAAAGCAGTGGGCTCTCTCTGGGTCCTGTACGAATCCAGTGTTCATGGGAGAGAGTGTGAGGAATGGCTGCACCCCCATCTCCTGGGCTGGGCCACGTCAGAGGTCATGTGTGAAGACACTGTCAGGCTTCCACCAGGCATATTAAGCAATCACCTTACTTGTACCAGTTATGATTTCCTCTACCTCTGAACATATTCCCACTTAGCTAGGCACAGGAGGAAGAGAGAAGGAAGGTGTGCCCACATTCCTGGTTTCCGCTGTCTCAACCAGGAGAATGTGCAGGAAAGCCCAGTGATGTCCAGGCAATCTGGATTCCCAAAAGGCCACTGCATGGGAATGTGGCACCCTCGGCTTGGAGTCTGAAACTGTGTGTGTGAACAGTGCGACTTTCTTGTGTCAACCTTCAGTGTTGAGGCAGCGTAGAAGGAGTGGCTGGAGAGTTTGTAATACTGACCACACTGGCTTGGGGAAGGGCCTCTGCTCCTGCAGAGACCCCTGCCGTTCCCTGGGAAGTGGTGTGAGCGAAAGACCTGCTTCACAGGAGAGCTGGAATTTCCCTGCGAGGCCTAAGATCTTGCCAGTTTGGATTCGTGGGCCTTGAGGGTGCCAACAGCATCTTTCACTGCATGGTAAATGATGTTCTTCACCTGGAGAATAATCAGCTCTGTCAGTTCATGGCAGCTCCACACCCTGTCCCATATATGCTAATGTTCTACCCTAACTCTAAGCCTACTGAAGAGCTAGTGAGGAAAACCCACAAATGCTTCCCAAATCAGTCCTTATATCTTGAATTACAAGTCATGCAGGACACAGGTCTACATTCAAGAAAGAATGACAAAGTCATCAGAAAGGTGATCTGCATGCTTAGGAATGTGCTGGTAGCATTCATTACTAGGTTACTTAGGTGGACTTTAATTTCATCTTTTTTTTATTTTTTTGGTCTTTTTGAGACAGGGTCTCTCTTTAGTGCAAGTGGCTTGGAGCTCACTATCTAGACCAAGCTGGCCTTGAACTCACAGAGATGTGCCTGCCTCTGGCTCTGGAGTGCTAGGATTAAAGGCATGCACCACCACGCCTGTTTTGAATTCAAGTCCTTAGTCAGGCTTGTGGCAAGTACCTTTAACTAATGAGTCATCTTCAGCCCCTCTACTTAGTGTTTTTGAGACAGGGTCTCATTATTTAGCCCAGGTTGCCTTGAACTCCCTATGATTCTCCTGATTTAGATGCCTAAATGCTGGGATTACAGGAATGTGCCACCATGCTCACAGTTTATATATATTTTCTAATTTGTCTAAAATAAACATATATTACATGTGAAGTTGGAGGATTTAATAATAGGAATCAAAATAAAATGAATAGGCTAAGGACACCCCCCCCCTTTTTTTTTTTTTTTGGTCTTTTTGAGACAGTGTCTCCCTGTAGCCCCAGCTGTCCTGGAACTATGTAGACCAGGCTAGCCTTGAACTCACAAAGATCTGCCTGCCTCTGCCTCCTGAATGCTGGGATTAAAGTACAATACCACGCTGCTAAGGACACTTTGTGTGTGTGTGTGTGTGTGTGTGTTTGAGACAGGGTCTTCCTGAAACTCCTTATGTAGAACAGGCTGGCCTTGAACTCACAGAGATCCAGCTCCCTCTGCCTTCCTACCGCTGGTATTAAAGGCATGCAACACCATGCCTGGCCTAGGACATTTTTTTATGATTACTAGGGAAGGAAAATAAGGGAGAAAAGAGGAAGGACACATGGGTGCTTTAACAAACTTGCTGTTGTTATGTATATGTATGTACTACGCATGTATATGACACTCGAATTCTTTTTTTTTTTTTTTTGTCTTTAGAGACAACGTCTCCCTGTAGCTCCGTGTCCTGGAACTCACCTCTGTAGACCGGCTGGCCCTTGAACTCCCAAAGATCCACCCTGCCTCTGCCTCCAGTGCTAGGATTAAAGGCGTGCGCACCACGCCTGGTGACACTCTATTCTTCGTTTTTTTTTTTAATTTTTATTTATTTTGTATGCGTATGAGTGTAATGCTGCTATGTAGGTTTGTGCACCTGTGTCGTGCAATGCCACGGAGTCAGAAGGGGTCTCGGATTCCTCTGGAACTGGAGTTCTCCTGAATTGCGAGTTACAGACGGTTCTAGCTGCCCTGTGGGTGCTGGTCGAAACCCAGTCCCTCTGCACGAGCAGGTCGGTGTGCTCTTAACCGCTCGGCATCTCTCCAGCCCCGACACTCTATTTCTTAAAACACACAGGCTTTGTGACAGGGATGCAAGATGCCTTATGCTAGTTCCTACTAATTTTTTCTCTCTTCCACACACATGGAGTGGTGGTGGAACTCCTTAAGCCCATTGTCAGGGAGGACAGAGGCAGGTGGACCTCTGTTGAGATGGAGGCCTGGTCTACACTGTGAGTTCTAGGACAGCTGAGGCTACAAGGAGACCCTCTCAATCAACAAACAAACAAACCCAACAACCAACCAACCAAGGCTGTAGAGATGGCTCAGAGGTTAGACTCTGGCTCAGAGGTTAGACCCTGGCGGTTCCTGCAGAGGACCAGGTTTAGTTTTCAGCACACACATAGTGAGTAATGGACACACATAACTGCACTTCCAGGGGATCTGATGCCCTCTTCTGGTCTATGTGAGCACTGTATACATGGGATGTACTTACATACATACAAACAAAAAAAAAAAAAAATTGTGTGTGTGTGGTGTATGTATATATATATAATAATATAGCATAAATATATATTCTATACATATCTATCTATATATTACATACACCCACACAACAACGACATCAAAGACCCCACCCCACAGGAAAAACACACACCACCCTCCTCTCTACCAGATATACTGTTCTAAGGAAAGTGGTAGATAAAACTAAAATTTCCTTGGTTGTGGTGGTACACATGTTTAATCTCCTCAGCACCCCCTGAGAGGCAGAAGGCAGGTTGAATCTCTGGACGTTTGAGGACAGCCTCGGTGCTATTGAGTTCAGGCCAGCCTCAAAAAAAATCAAAACACAAAACTCTGGCGCTGGAGGCGATGGCTCATGTTTTAAGGCACTGATTGCTCTTGCAGAGGGACCCAGATTCAATTCCAGCCCCCACATGGCGGCTAAAGAACCCATCCTTACTTCCAGTTCCAGGGGAATCTGATGCCCTCTTCTGCCTTCCGAGGCATTGCACAACATGCGGCGTGCACCAACCTACACCAGGTACCGCACACTATACACATAAATAAAAACAAACAAAAAAAAAAAAAAAAAAAAATCAAAACAATCCCAAACAAAACCCCCTGAACTTTCTGCCTTCACATCCTAGTTGGGGTAGTAACAAACAGGAAATGTTTACAGTATGTGAAATGGTGAGAACTACTACAGAAAAAGCAGTCAAAAGGAGTGGGAATATTGATGTTGTTTGTTTGTTTATTTATTTATTTTTGGTCTTTTTTTGAGACAGGGTCTCCCTGTAGCTCCAGCTGTCCTGGAACTCACTATGTAGACCACGCTGGCCTTGAACTCACAAAGATCCACCTGCCTCTGCCTCCCAAGTGCTAGGATTAAAGGCGTGCGCACCACGCCCGGCTGATATTGTTTGTTTGTTTATTTGTTTATTTGTTTATTTATTTATTTATTTATTTATTTATTTATTTATTTATTTGGTCTTTTCGAGACAGGTCTCCCTGTAGCCCCAGCTGTCCTGGAACTCACTCTGTAGACCAGGCTGGCCTTGAACTCACAAAGATCCACCAGCCTCTGCCTCCCGAGTGCTAGGATTAAAGGCGTGCGCCACCACGCCCGGCGTTCTTTTATTATCTTTTGTGTATGTGTCCCAATGCATTTATTTTAAACTGGTCAAGAAACATTGTAAAGGAAGGACTGGAGAGATAGTTCAGTTGTTTACAGAGCATACTGCTCTTCCACAGGACCTGAGTTCAGTTCCTAGCATCCACATTGCATGGCTCACAATCACCTCCAGCTCCAGAGGATCCAACACCTTTTCTGGCCCCTGCAGGTACTGTATACATAACAATTAGAAACAAACAAACAAACAGAAAGTCTTCAAAGATAAGAAGTACCAGTAGAGACCTGAAGGAAGCGGGGTGTGAGGCAGGTAAATTTACACTGCACCTATAATATTAATGTGATTAGACTTTGTATAAGAACCTCATCTGGACCAACCTGTAAGAATAAGGAACATGTGAGTGAGGGCTATGTTCAAGTTCCCTGACCATCAGAAGATCTACATCTCAAAGTGGGGCTTTACCAAGTGTAATGTAGATGAATTTGAAGATGTGGTGGCTGAAAAGTGGCTCGTTCCTGATAGGTGTGGGTCAAATACATCCTCAATAATGGTCCCCTGGCCACCTGGCAGGCTCTGTATTTCTGCGGGCTTCTACTGTGATGAATCCTCTATCCTAATCGTGTTCAGAAATAAACTTTACAACTAATAAAAAATAAACTTTATGGTTGAGCTGGGCCTGGGAGCACAGGCTTGGAATTCTAGCTACTCCTGAGGGTGAGATGGGAGGGTCACAAGTGGCAGGCCAATTAGGCTACTCAGTAAATTCAAGGCCAGTCTGCACAACTTAGACGTGCCTTAAAGTAAAAAAAGGTCAGGAAAGTGGGTATGATGGCCCACACCTGTAATCCCTACACTAGGAAGGTAGAGGCAGGAGGATTAGGAGTTCAAGGTTAACCTTGGCTATATAGCAGGTTTTAGGCTAGCCTGGGCTGCATGAGTTCCTGCCTAAAATATACCCAAAAGACGAGCCGGGCATGGTGGCGCACGTCTTTAATCCCAGCACTCGAGAGGCAGAGGCAGGCAGATTTCTATGAGTTCAAGGCCAGCCTGGTCTACAGAGTGAGCTCCAGGCCAGCTGGGACTAATGGGAGACCCTACCTCAAAAAAAAAAAAAACCAAAAAAAAACCAAAGAACTGAGTCTGTGGATTGGAGATGTAACTTAGTGGTAGAGTGCTTGTCTACCATGTGCAATGCCCTAGGTTTAATCCTCAGTACCCTGAAAATGAACAAACAAGTGTTCCCCAAAATATCCACAACCAACCTGTTACAGTGCTTTTCTCCTGTGACCATGGATATAAGTCTACTCAGTTATCAAAACTAAAAACATTACAACTCCCAAGAGCAGAGAAATACAGAAAATCATTACATTGGAAATGGATAAATTAAGATTAAAAAATTTTTTTTGAAACAGGGTCTCATTCTTTAGCTCAGGCTGGTCCTGACCTTGTGCAATCCTCCTGATTCAGCGTCCTGAGTGCTAGGTTTATAGGCCTGAGCTAAGATGAGTGGGTGAGCATCACCTGTAGGGGAGTTACAGGAGGATCGAGAGTTCAAGGTCAGCTGGGCTCTAAGACAGCCTGTCTCAAAAACCAAAACGAAAACCCCACAACTGAAGAAAAAGGATTAGACATCCGTTTATGAAAGGAAGACTTCATATGTCCAGAAAGTTTCCAGAGTTCTTGTCCACCAGAAGAGACTCCCGGAGAGTGAGCAAATGGGAGGGAGTACAGGGTGAAGGAGAAGCTTTTACCTGCAGCTTATCCTCATGATTTGTATGAGTGTTGGAGAGATGCCTGAATTCCTGAGTCAGGCGGAAACAGTGCTTCACGTGTTCCGGAGATACAAAGTCTTCTGCTACTTTTATGCAACTATACAGATTGTGAACCTAGGTAGGTAAGTACAAAGTGAACATAAAGACATAGCAGAGATCCATTAACTTATGAAAAATGTCCATGATAGTCAAAGAAACCATACAGTCCAATTTTTTCTTCATCTTTCTGTGTGTATGTTGGGGGAGGGGGAATCAAGTATGGGAGACTTGTTGGCCATTAATTCCTATGTTCAAGCAATCCTCCTGCCTATGGTTCCAAAGTAGCTGGGGACTCTTTCTATATTATTTTGTAATAATAGAGAAACACTAGGAGCACAAATTTAAAAATAAGGACCACTAAGATGGCTCGGCAGGTAAAGGGGTTTGCCACCACACCTGACAGCTTGAGTTTGATGGCTTGAATGAAATGGAAGGAAAGAAACTACTTCTTATAAATTATCCTTTGACTTCCACGTGTATACCGGGTGTGTACTTATATGTACAAACACACACACACACACACACACACGCATTTTTAAAAGGGTAGGCACGATGGCACATGCCTTTAATCCCAGCACTTGAGAGGCTGAGGCAAGTGGATCTCTATGAGTTCTATGAGTTTGTGGCTAGCCTGGTCTACATAATGAATTTGAGGTGAGTCTGGGTTACTTAGTGAGACCCTGTCTCTCTCCTCCCACACAAAAAAAAATTTAGTATTTTCACAGAAAATGGTCTGAAAAAAATACCTAAAATAATGCTTTTAAGAAGATCTTCCTCAGGAAGAAGAATAGACTGGAAAGCAGGATGAGGAGGCAGGAGCCAAGTACTGAGCTAAGACTGTATTTCTGTAATAGTCTACTTTGCTTATAAAATTTTAAATAAGCATTTTAAAGTTACAAAGTATAAAATTTAAAAAGCGAGTTATATTAATCAGTGGAATTCTGCCACTTATATCTCTTGCCAGATTTGAAAGAGAAGCCTGGGGCTGGAGAGATGGCTCATCAGTTGAGAGCACTGACTGCTCTTGCAGAGGACCCAGGTTCAATTCCCAGCAGCCACATGGCAGCTAAGAACCGTCTTTAAGCAGGGCGTGGTGGTGGTGGTGTATGAGCTGTAGACCCAGCCTGTGAGATGCAGTCTACCTGGTGTGGGGCTCCAGCAGGTATGAAGACAGCATCACCTAGGAACTGCACGATGGCCCAGCCTTGCACGCCATACTCCTCGTAGAGCCGCTTACGAAGGATCTGGTCCAGATACCAACTTTGGTCATGAATCGGGTCATGATCAGGGGGATTCTCTTGGCCTTGCTCTTCTCCAACCTGAAGCCATAATTAAAAACCAAAAATGCAAAAGCTTAGTTGTTCCTCCTTATCCAGTTTCACTTTCTGTGGTTTCCTTTACCTACAGCCAACTGTGCTCTGGAAATACCACATGGAAAAGTTTAGAATAATTTTTTTTTTTGTCTTTTCGAGACAGAGTCTCCCTGTATACAGCCCCAGCCATCCTGGAACTCACTATGTAAACCAGGCTGGCCTTGAACTCAGAGAGATCCACTTGTCTTTATATTGGGATGAAAGGTGTGCACCACCATGCCCAGCTCAGAATAGTTCTTAAGATTAAAACTGTGCAGTGTTGGGCTGGAGAGTTGGCTCAGCGGTTAAGAGCACTGAGCTGGGGCACAGCCCACCCAGAGGCATACCTTTCTGAGCAGTTCTCGGATCTTCTCTGCATCCTTGGCTGCATAGATATGCCATAAAGCACCTGGCTTCTCTTTTCCATCATGAATTCTTTGCTTTGTCACCTCATCAGCATCTCCCTCATCAATTGTTTTGAGTACTTCTGAAAAGGGAAAATGGCATTGTATTTAAAAAAAAAAAAATTTTATTATTTTATGTTGTATACATATAATGAAGTGTACCTGTGTTGTGCATGCCCATAGAGATCAGAAGAGGGTACTGAATCCCCTGGAACTGGATGATTATTAGCCACCATATGGGTGTTGGGATTTGAACCTGGGTCCTCTGAAAGAACAGCCAATGTCTGAACCTCTAAGCCATCTCTCCAGCCCCCACAAAATGGCTCAAAGTAATCAATCAAATCAGTATCTGTTAAGTAAATAATAATGACCGACTGAAATGTTTGGTCTCTTCTATATATATTAATATCACAGAATCGATACTCAAAACTCAGACCAACTGTAGTGTTGCTCACCATTAATCTCAGCTCGGGGCAGGGGCAGGGGCAGGGGCAGGGGCAGGGGCAGGGTCAGTGGCAGGGACGCAGTGGGTCAGTGAGGCAAGGGGCACCGAACTATGGGTGAGCATATGGGAGCGCACTGGGCAGGGGCTAGTGGCAGGCGCAGGGCGCAGAGGCCACGAGGCCAGAGTCAGAGGCCGAGTCAGACCGGAGACCGGCAGCGGCAGCAGCTCCAACGAAGGTCAACAGAGCGGCAGACCCGCGCGCAGCAGGCAGCAGGCAGAGGCAGAGGCAGAGGCAGAGGCAGAGGCAGAGGCAGAGGCAGAGGCAGGTAGATCTGAGTTTGAGGTCAGCCTGGTCTGCAATTTCTAGGCCTGCTAGGGCTTGCACAATGAGACCCTTTCTCCTCCAAAGGCCCCCAAAACAAAGAATCAAAGCTTATATTAGGGGTGCTAGATAGATGGGTGGCTCAGCAGTTAAGAGTAATAGCTGCCCAACACCCACATGGCAGACAACAATCATCCATAACTCCAGTTCTAGAGGATCTGATACCCGCTTCTGACATCTATGGCCACTGTACCAACCACATGGTGAACCTACATACAATGCAGGTGATACACTCATACACATAAGATATTTTTTAAAAACCCTCATATGGCCGGGCATGGTGATGCACACCTTTAGTCCCATCACTCGGGAGGCAGAGGCAGGTGGATATCTGTGAGTTCAAGGCCAGCCTGGTCTACAGAGCAAGCTCCAGGCCAGCTGGGACTAAAAGGAGACCCTGCCTCAAAAATACCAAAACAAACAAAACCCCCAAACCCTCATATTGGGGCAGGTGATACAGGTCCAGCAGGTAAGAACTCTTGCTGTTAAGCCTGAGGACCTGAGTTGGATCCCACATAGTCCTATAGGAAAGCAGCAAGTGTTTTTTTGTTGTTGTTTTGTTTTTAACAAGTGCTTTAAATGGCTGAATCTCTCCAGCCTCTTTCTTGTTCATTTTAATTTTTTTTAGACAGGGTCTCTCTGCAAGCTCCCACTGGCCTGGAACTCACTATGTAGACCAGGATGGTGTCAATCTCACAGAGATGTGCCTGCCTCTGCCTCCCAAGAGCTAGAATGCTGGAATAAAGGCAGGTGCTATTTTTTTATTCTTTCTGTGTAAATGTTGTGTGTGGCTGGGCTTACATGTGTATGTGGATGTCAACATCATATCAAGCTCTTACACAGACACTGGGGATGAACTCAAGTCCTTTTGCCTGAGGAACAAGCACTTTACTGATTGAGCATTTCCCCAAAACATATTCTTCTACGAAACTTTTTTTTTTTAATAGGCTACTTTTTTTTTTTAATTTTATTTATTTTGTATGTTGAATGCAGGTTTGTGCACCTGTGTCGTGCAATGCAACGAAGGTCAGAAGAGGGCGTCAGATTCCCCTGGAACTGGAGTCAAAGACGGCTCTCAGCCACCATGTGGGTGCTGGGGATCGAACCCGGGTCCTCTGCAAGAGCAGTTGGCGCTCACAACCGCTAGGCCATCTCTCCAGCCTATAAACTTTTCTTAAATTACATATGTGTGTATATGCACGTGTCATAGCACATGTGTAGATACAGTATGACAACTTATGGAAGTTAGCTCTCTCCTTTCACCACCATGTTGGTTCTGGTATTAAATTCAAGTCATCTGACTTGACAGCAAGTGGCCTTTACCCACTGAGTCATCTTGACTCTCCCTAATACACCTCCCTATCTCCTTTCTCTCTCTCCTCTCTCAGATAATGTCTCACTATGTAGCCTTGGCTGGCCTACTCACTATGTAGGGGCTGGAGAGATGGCTCAGTGGTTAAGAGCACTGGCTGCTCTTGTAGAAGACCCAGTTTCAGTTCCCATCACCCACATGGTGGCTAACAGCTGTCTTTAACTCCAATTCCAGGTACTATGATGATCTCTCTGGCCTCTGTGGACACTGCACACATGGGTGCACTTACATACATCCAGGCAAAACACTCATACACATAAAATAAAAACACGGGGCTGGAGAGATGGCCTAGCGGTTAAGAGCACCGACCGCTCTTGCAGAGGACCCGGGTTCGATCCCCAGCACCCACGTGGCGGCCGAGAGCCGTCCAAAACTCCAATTCCAGGAGAACTCCAGTTCCGGGGGAATCTGACACCCTCTTCTGACCTCCGCAGCATTGCACGACACGGGTGCACAGACTTGCATGCAGACAGTACATTTATACACATACATAAATAACTAAAATTAATAAAAAATAAAATAAAAATTCTAAAAAAATAAAAAAATAAAAACACAAGGGGCTGGAGAAGGCTCAGCGGTTAAGAGCACTGACTGTTCTTGCAAAGGACCCAGTTTTACTCCCAGCACCCACATGGAGACTAAGAACCATCTTTAAACTGGGCATGGTGGCACATGCCTTTAATCCTAGCACTTGGGAGGCAGAGGCAGGCAGATCTCTGTGAGTTCAAGGCCAGCCTGGTCTACAGAGTGAGTCCTAGGCCAGCTGGGGCTATAGGAAGACCCTGTTTAAAAAATAAAAATAAAATAAATAAATAACAAAAAATACCCCCCCCAAGCCCTATTTGAACTGTGACCTTGAAAGATTCATTTGGCTTTGCTTCTGAATGCTAGGATTAGAGGCATGTACACAACACAATAAATGTAATTTTATTTTTAATATTTTATTTTATTTTATGTATGAGTGTATTGCCTGCATGTACATAAATGCACCCACAAAATAAATAAATGTAATTTTATTTATTTTTTTATTTTTTTTTATTTTTGGTCTTTTCGAGACAGGGTCTCCCCCTGTAGTCCCAGCTGTCATGGAACTCACTCTGCAGACCAGGCTGGCCTTGAACTCACAAAGATCGGCCTGCCTCTGCCTCCCAAGTGCTAGGATTAAAGGAGTACGCCACCACGCCCGGCAATAAATGTAATTTTAAAAGACAACAAATGCATGATAATTTTACCAAGATTGTTGAACTTTGTGACAACTTGACTTCGGATAACTGGAACCCACGAAAAAGGGGAAAATGAGGACTGACACCTAAGACTGTCCTCTGACCTCCACGTGTTTGTCATGGCACACATGTGCCCTCATAAACACATACATATACAGGGATACACATAAACAAATACTTAAAAATAAAACATACCTTCATCATGAGCGCCCTCCCCTATGGGGATCCCAACATACACCATCACATTAACAGCATCAGACACATCTAAATGAAGATTTGTTGTGCCAACTCTTCTGTCTTCTGCTGTTATTAAACCTAAAGGTGAAAGATATAGAAGGTGAAATTCTAAAGAATTCATTTTACCCATACAACAGAAAATATGCTCAAGGATATTATTTATTGATTTTTTTTTTTTTTGTCTTTTTGAGACAGGGTCTCCCTGTAGCCCCAGCTGGCCTTGAACTCACATAGCTTCGCCCATGTCTGCCTCCTGAGTGCTGGGATTAAAGGTATGCACCACACCACACTTGGCTCTTTTTTTTTTTTTTTTTTTTTTTTTTTAAAAAAAGNGTTTTTTAAATTAATTAATATATTATTATTATTATTATTATTATTATTATTTTTGGTCTTTTTGAGACAGGGTCTCCCTGTAGCCCCAGCTGTCCTGGAACTCACTCTGTAGGCCAGGCTGGCCTTGAACTCACAAAGATCCACCTGCCTCCGCCTCCCAAGTGCTAGGATTAAAGGCGTGCGCCACCACGCCCAGCTATATTTTATTATTTTTTATAAAAAAAATTTTTTTTGGAACTCATTGTTAACCAGGCTGTCCTCAATCTCAGAGATCTACCTGCCCTTCCACCCACCTACCCCACCCCTGAAGGAGAGGGAAGTATGTGTTTATCAAGAAGCCAGGGCTGGGGTGTAGCTCAGTGGTAGAATGCTTGGCTACCATCCACAGGTCCTAGGTTTAGCCCCTAGAATTACGGCATGAGAGAGAGAAAAAGTGAGAGACAGAGATATCTCACTTTCCCATTACCCTTTATACTATTTAAGACTCATTTCTAGCTTGGGCCATACATTAGCATTCAGCACGGAAGCAATCCACTTCCTGAAAATGATCCCTCCTTTGAAAGCAAAATAAATATGGGCATTAGGGATACTTAGATAAATCTCAGCTTTCACAGTAGGTTATTTTTTAAACTTGACAAAGTTTAGGCCTAGTGGCATGGTATTTGGTATTCTTCTCTGTTAGCAAACCTTATAAAGATAAGAACATGTCTCCTTGAGTAGAATTTTTGAGAACTGTTAAATTTTGGAAATATACAAGCTTATGAATGTTAGGCAAATAAATGTACAAGCTTATAAGTGTTTGGTACCAACAAAGAAAACATTCCAAACCACCCGGGTATGATTTTCTTTTGTATCTGTCACTTGTCTATATGATTCTAACTAGGTATCTCCCTTTATATGACATGAACAGTCCCACAAAAGGGCAATTCTATTCTTCCCTCATACCATAGGCGTTGTACATCTTGGGGCCCAGATCAGGTCTTACAAAGTAGCTGGGTAGCCTAGAAGCCAGGTTGAGCCTGCCATCTCGTTTGGTATATTCTGGCAGAGGAAGATTCTCCATCAGATCTTCAAATCTACAAAAAGGCAAGAAAATGGATTCAGCTTGTTATAGGGGAAGAAAGTAAAGTGCACTTCTCTGGGATTTCTTTGTGGTGGTCGCTTCAGCCAGGCATAAAGTCTCAGAAGGGCGGTATTACTGCAGTCACCAACCTTGTTGGCATCATGTCCCGAAAATCTTCCCCAGGGGGCCAGTCTTTGAGTTTGAGCACCATTGGCTGCCCATCTTCTGACCTTAGTCTCTCTAGAAGACAGATAACATTCCTATGAACATCTGTTGGGCTGGGTGCTGCCCAGTTTTCCAGGGACTGGGTTTTAGAAGATAAAACCTCTTATTTCAGACTTGTTAAGTCCCATGATGGCCTAGGTAAGGGGGAGTTACTTTACTTACTGCTGTAGAACATGCTGTATCTCCCATTTCACAAGATTTTAGTTCTTTTTCTCAAAGTCAAAGTGCTTCACAGAATTTATATTCTTTTTTTTTTTTTAATTTTATTTATTTCCATATGTGTATGAATGTGTTGTCTACGTGCAAGTCTGTGCACCCGTGTCGTGCAATGCCGCGGAGGTCAGAAGAGGGTCTCGGATTCCCCTGGAACTGGAGTTCTCCTGGAATTGGAGTTTCAGACGGTTCTCGGCCGCCATGTGGGTGCTGGGGATCGAACCCGGGTCCTCTGCAAGAGCGGTCGGCGCTCTTAACCGCTAGGCCATCTCTGCAGCCCAGAATTTATATTCTTTTTTTTTTTTTAATAATAACAGTTCTCCTTATAAAGGAGTTTTTTAAAATTTTATTTTATTTCGGTATGTGTATCAATGTACTGTCTGCATGCAGGTTTGTGCACCCGTGTCGTGCAATGCCGCGGAGGTCAGAAGAGGGACTTGGATTCTCCTGGAATTGGAGTTTCAGACGGTTCTCGGCCGCCATGTGGGTGCTGGGGATCGAACCCGGGTCCTCTGCAAGAGCGGTCGGCGCTCTTAACCGCTAGGCCATCTCTGCAGCCCAGAATTTATATTCTTTTTTTTTTTTTAATAATCATAAACTTTTATTGAATTATTACGATGCACATTGAGTTTCGTTCCTTTGAGTAGCGACAATACAGGGATCTACAACTAGTCATAGAATTTATATTCTTACATGAAGCCCAGGCCTACTGTCACAGGATTACCATGCAAGTCACATGGGTGGCACCAAGACAGAGGCTTCCTCTGTCTGAGAGGACATGGTTTGCTGCTTCACAGGGGAGGCTGGGTGTAGAGATGCTTACTGCCCAGTCTGTCACCATTCAATCAGATGACAAAGGTACTTACTGCATATAATCTCAAAGCCATCCCAGAAATCCCGAACTTTCACGTCAGAAATTATAGCACAGTTCCTGCAGTTAACCAAGTCCACATCCTGGTCTCCAAACTCCTGGCTAAAGGCTTCTGGCTTCCAGAGTTCAGACTTGAGCTTTTTATGTACCCCTGACACAAGCACTGGCTGTGGAAACACAAACGTACAGTCAGAACTATCTAGGAAGTCCTGCTAGCTCCAGGTTGAAGGACCAAGTAGGAGGCTTTCTAGGGAAGCTTTTCTTCATGAAAATATTTCTCTTTTTTCTTTTCTCCGCCCCCTCTTTTCTCTTTTTCTCTCTTTTCTTTCTTTCTTTTTTTTTTTGAGACAGGGTCTCCCTGTATAGCCCCAGCTGGTCTGGAACTCACTCTATAGACCACGATGGCCTTGAACTCACAAAGACTCACATGTCTCTGCCTCCTGAGCATTAGATTAAAGGTGTGTGCCACCACACCTGGCTTAGCCGCCATGTGGGTGCTGGGAATCGAACCTGGATCCTCTGCAAGAACAGTTGGTCCTCCTAACTGCTGAGCCATCTCTCCAGCCCTTTTTTCTTTTCTCTTCTTCCTTCCCTTTCCTTCCCCTTTCCCTTCCCTTTTTCCTTTTCTTCCCTCCCTTCTTTCTTTCCAAAGAACTCTATTTCTGTCTCCTGAGTACTGGGATTACAGGTTTGTACTACCCATGCCTAGCTTGTTCTCTAGTTTTATTTTTAATATTTTGTTATTATTTCATGTATGAGTGTATTGCCTCCATCTGTGTAAGTGCACCATGTTGTGCAATGCCCATGAAGTCAGAAGAAGGCAGGATTTCCCTGGAACTGGAGTTATGGATGATTTAGCTGCCATGTAGGTGCAGGGAACTGAACCCAGGTCCTCTTCAAGAGCAGTCAGTGATCTTAACCACTGAGCATCCCCCTCCAGCGCCTGTTCTCTAGTTTTATAATCCATGGGTTTCTATAAATTAGCTAAAAAGAATGGAAATTAAGCCAGGCATGATGGCACACACCTGAACTCTCAGCCTTCAGGAAGCAGAGGCAGGCAGGTTTCTGTGATGCCCTCTTTTTTTTCGGGGGGGGGGGGCGGGGTGTTGAGATAGGGTCTTCCTGTAGCCTCAGCTGTCCTGGAACTCACTATGTAGACCAGGCTGGCTTTGAATTCACAGAGATCCACTGCCTCCCTAGTGCTGGGATTAAAGGCATACGCTACCACACCTGGCTCTGATGCCCTCTTCTAACGTCCATGGATATTGCTTGACACAGGTGCACTTACATATATGCAATTAAAACACATAAAATAGGAGTTCCCAGGCAGCTGAGCTATAGGACGACACCTTCTAACCCCCCCACCCCACCCCAGGAAAAAAACAAGACGGGCATCAGGAGATCTGGAAACTAGAGTTACAGGACAGCGGGGCTACAGGGAGACCCTGTCTCAAAACAGACAAAAAAAAAAACAAAAAACGCTGAAACAACTCTGAAGAAATCTTCACAAGAAAACTTGTGAAGAAACATCTCTTCACAATATAAATACAAACTAGATAATTTCATAAGCTCCTCCTTCCTCAAGCACCTATTAAAGTCTAAAAATTATTATCGCATAGAACTCTGAGGCCTTCAAATATCTACCTAGAATACCGTTACCGCAACTTACACCTTCACTCCACCCAGTCACACTTAGGCCCTTTCTTCCAAAGGTATCACCAATGACAGTTCAACACATAAGAATAATTTCAATTGCACTTTAATTTTTAAATTTCTTCTTTTTCACTTGGCCTTTAAGAACACAGAGTTACCCTGTAGAGAATTAAAAGATACACTATTCATTTTTAGGGATTACCACCTTGATTTTTTTAAGTAAGGTTTTTTTTTTTTTTTTGGGAGGCAGAGGCACGGGATCTCTGTGAGTTCCACGGCCAGCCTGGTCTACAGAGTGAATTCCAGGACAGCTGGGGCTACAGGTCTCGAAAAGACCAAAAAAATAACAAATAAAAAGAACTGAAGTCAACTTGAAGTAGCAAGGATGTCGTCAACAAAGTTACTACACACACACACACACACACATATATATATATATATATATGCACACACACACACACATATAAATGTCCTAAGCAAAAGATTTTCCAGACAGGCCTGGAATTATCTTGGTAGCTGTGGTGGCCAGGCAGACAGTTGGCTCTGGGAATGACTTAATTTTGCTTACCTGGCCTTGCTTCCAGCATTCCCGGAAGATCTTCCAATTGTTTTTGTTGCTGGGGTCATGGAGACACAGAAGCCTCCCATCACAGAGCCACGAATGAGAAGTGTGAGGGTCGAGCACATTTAAGCCCATTACCATCTCCTTTACTTCCTTTTGGGTATCTGTCAGGTTGCAGGCCCGCTTTGAAGCATCTGAGGTTTTCTTATTTTCTACCACTGAGGCAATGATGTGGTCAAGAAAGTTGGGTAGGCTAGTCTTGTTCTTCACTCCCTGACAGACACAAACCCATCAGGTAAGCAAAGAACTGTCTGACAGTTATATTTTCAAGTTCTAATATATCTGATTAAATTTCACAAAAGCTATGAAAGAAAGTACAGAAAGATTTTTCTGCCTTAAAAGACTTATGAAGGAAAATATTTTTGCCATTGAGATTTATAAGCATATACATACATACCACAGAGTTTCCAAAAGCTGTAAAAGGATTTTATATGCCTTCAATTAGGGTAAACGATAAGAATTATTTACGGCAGGGCTTCTTGACAGCAAGATGGCTCAGTGTGTGAAGGTGCTTGCTGCCAGCTTGGTGAGTGCTAGGTCAGTGAGGGCTACATAACAATACACTAATCTAAAACAGAAAAAGAAATTGTATCTGCGAGAAAATCAAGTGGACTGTTGTAATAATCGCTAAAGACCAAAAAAAAAAAAAAAAAAAAAAAAATTTAATGCTTCCATTTTTAATGACTTCCTTATTTTTTAAATTAAGTCTGTGTATGTTTGTGGATGAAAGAAAGAGAAAGAACTGCCAGGTGTGGTGGCACTCACCTTTAATCCTAGTACTCGGGAGGCAGAGGCAGCAGATTTCTGTGACTTCAAGCCCAGCCTGAGCTCCAGGCCAGACAGGACTTAAAGGGAGATCCTATCTCGAAAATACAAAAAGAACTCACTGGGCCCTAATTTTCATTGTTTTTATAATATGGTACCAAAGGTTGACTACTTAAAATGATCCCAATTTTTTCTTTTTTCTTTTTGAGACAGGGTCTCCCTGTAACCCCAGCTGTCCTGGAACACACTCTGTAGACCAGGCTGGCCTTGAACTCACAAAGATCCGCCTGCCTCTGCCTCCCAAGTGCTAGGATTAAAGGCGTGCGCCACCACACATGGCTTTTTTTTAATCCCAATTTTTTTTTTTTTATTTATTTCTGTATGTGTATGAATGTACTGTCTGCATGCAGGTTTCTGCTCCCGTGTCGTGCAGTGCCGCGGAGGTCAGAAGAGGGTGTCGGATTCCCCTGGAACTAGAGTTCTCCTGGAATTGGAGTTTCAGACGGTTCTCGGCCACCATGTGGGTGCTGGGAATTGAAGCCAGGTCCTCTGTAAGAGCGGTTGGCGCTCTTAACCGCTAGGCCATCTCTCCAGCCCATGATCCCAATTTTTTAAAAAAAAATTTCATGTGTATGAATGTACTGTCTGCATGTAGGTTTGTGCACCCATGTCGTGCAATGCTGAGGAGGTCAGAAGAGGGTGTCAGATTCCCCTGGAACTGGAGTTAAAGACGGTTCTCAGCTGCCATGTGGGTGCTCGGGATCAAACCCGGGTCCTCTGCAAGAGCAGTCGGCACTCTTAACTGCTAGGCTATCTCCCCAGCCCGAATTCCCCAAATTTAATCTTGTCAGCTTGACCATGTACAGAACATAAGTAACCAGGGTACCTTCTGACCCAATCATCTAGACTTGTGACAGTTCTTTCATAGAAAAGTACCAAAGACTAGAGTTTAGAGATGACACTTACTGCTGAGGATCCAGAGAAGACAGGGGGAAAGGGTATGCCTGTGTCCAGGGGGGTTTGAGGAAGCTTTCCAGGGCCGGAGTGAAGGAGGTCTCGAAGGCTAGAGCCTTCAGTTTTGCTGTTGGAGGCAGTGGGACCCAGTAGCAGGCTGTTAAAAAGCTTTGGAGTCAATGGAGAGACTTTTGCAGTAGAGTTGAATGAGTCTAGCCCAAAGGGTGAATGAGACTCTTTATTAAGCACCGACCTCAGGGACCCTGCTTCTGTAAGAACATAAAAGAATAGCATTAGACAGTAAGGAATACCCAGAAAATACTGATTCATAATCAATCAGGTGGAAAGAAGAGACTACTCCTAACCCACAAACTGTGTAAAGTTTGTCTATGTCAAGTCTGACAAGCTATGATGAAAGGTTTTAGGAATACACAAAAATTCTCACTTCCTCTTTTTCTAGGTTTAGATTGCAAAGTATACTTTTTTCCTCATCCTCTACTTTCTAAGACAATTCAAGTGGATCTTTAGACCTTTTGGACAGGAATCATCTGTGGTGCTAGTTAAAAATGGACATGGCCTTACCTCAAGAGAGTCTAACTTAACGATTCTGAATAGGGAAAAGGAATGTACATTTAAAAAATAATTCCCTAGTGTCCTCAAGACCATTTGAAATTGTTGCTCTCTTCAAGGCCAGCTTGGATGGTATGACACTCTCTCAAAAATAAAGTAAAATGAAATAAAATACCTGATTTAAGTCTAACGCTTCAATCTAGCAGAACAGAACCATATGGGGAACTCAATAAAAACTTTGCATCGCTGGGCATGATGGCACACGCCTTTAATCCTAGCACTCATGAGGTGAGGCAGAGGCAGGCGGATCTCTGTGAGTTCAAGGCCAGCCTGGTCTACATAGTGAGTTCCAGGCCAGCTGGGACTGCAGGGAGACCCTATCTCAAAGAAGAAAAAAACAACAACAAACCAAACAAACAAAAAAAACTTTGTATCATTTCTGACTAAGGAGGTCTAGTGTGAGGGTCCAGACAGGCTGGAAGAGAATCTCTCATTTTATGTGATCAGCCATCAAAAGCATGTGTCATGTTTCATAAATATGGATGGTTATAAGTGAGTCTGAAGAATCCCCATAGTAACGCAGTGCTTTTCTCACAGTCAGGGCAGAGGTAATTGTCCATCTCACCTTTTGTTTCTTCTTTAGCCTTCTGGGTTGCTAGATCCGCCAACCAATGCAGGGCAGAGGAGGGAGGGGCCGTGTCGGGACATGGGGGCCTGATGGCTTTTAGTTCACTATTGCTATTTGATGCTGAACAGTCTGCTTTCAGGGGCTCTTCAGATCTGCTTTCAGTGCTGTCTGCTTTGGGAACATGGTCAGGCTCTGACACTGTTACTGCTGCAGTTCCGCCTCCGCCTGAGAAGGTAGTTTCGTTTCCAGAAGAGGCACTAGGGTTTATACTAGGAAGCTAAAGTAGGGAAGGTTAGAGTGCTAGTTAGAAGCACTATTACAGGGGTGAGCTTGGGCAGAGAAAACTGAACATGCCTAGCAATGCCTGATAACACTACACAGGCCTGAGAAGAGTACCCTAAAACTGTCCCATGCAAGGTTATTCCATCCATTCTCTAATTCCACAGGTCTTTACTGACTCTAAAATGGGCCAGCAGTTTAAACTGGGTTCTATTGGAAAAAAAAAAAAAAAAAAAAAAAAATCAAGTGACCGAGTCTTGAAGTCCATAATCTAAAGATCTAGGAATCTCCTAATAATTTCTACAATGGAAAAATCTGTGTTTAAAATTTTATCCTGGGCGGGACTGGAGAGATGGCCTAGTGGTTAAGAGCACCGACTGCTCTTGCAGAGGACCCGGGTTCGATCCCCAGCACCCACATGGTGGCTGAGAACCATCCTTAACTCCAGTTCCAGGGGAATCTGAGACCCTCTTCTGACCGCCGCAGCATTGCACGACACGGGTGCACAAACCTACATGCAGACAGTACATTCCTACACATAAAAAAGAAATAAAATTAAAAAAAAATTTTTTATCCTGGGCAGGAGAGATGGCTCAGAGGTTTAAGAGCACTGACTATTCTTGTGGAGGATCCAGTTTTGATTCCCAGCATCCACACAGTGGCTAACAACCATCCATAATTCTAGTTCCAGGAGATCCAACACCCCCTCTTCTGATCTCCTTGGGCCCTGTACGACATACATGCAGGCAATACAGTCATACACATAAAAAATTTTAAAAATTCATCCCATAAAGTTGTTCAGGGGTTTAAATGAGATAATCTACAGACATACAGAGGCTATGCATAGTTTCGGGCATAATAAATGATAATTACATTATTACTCTGTTATATTATTGATTTTTGTTTTTATTGAGACAGGGTCTCCTTGTAGCCCCGGCTGGCCTAGAACTTGCTATATAGACCAGGCTGGACTTGAACTCCTAGAGATCCACCTGCCTCTGCTCCCAAGTGTTGGGTTGAAGGGGTGCACCAGCATGTCCAACCCTGAGTCTTTTTTTTTTTTTTTTGAGACCTATAGGGAGACCCAGCTGGTCTGGAACTATATAGTCCAGACCGTCCTTGAACTCAGAGGCCCCTCTGTCTCTGCCTCACAATACTAAATTTTTGAAATAATTTGTCCTAATATGTAAACACTACTGAAAAATCTCTCTCTAGATCCATCAGCATTTATGCCTGTGCTTCCTGTAGTCAGCCATGTATTACTGGTATTCCCTGAAGGAGTTCAAATAAAAGCAGAAGATTATGGATTCTTCTGTCTGTTTTTATCCAGACTAGCCCCAAAACTCAGAATTCTTCCACCTGAGCATCCTGAGTAGCTGAGATTGACTAAAAAAAAAAAATAATAATAATTTTTTTTTCTTCTTTTGATTAAAAGCAATCTTTTTTTTTTGGTTTTTTTTTTTTTTTTAGACAGGGTCTCCCTACAGTCCCAGCTGGTGTGGACCTCCTTATGTAGACCAGACTGGCCTTGAACTCTCAGAGATCCACCTGCCTTTTCCTCTCAAGNCTTCTTTTGATTAAAAGCAATCTTTTTTTTTTGGTTTTTTTTTTTTTTTTAGACAGGGTCTCCCTACAGTCCCAGCTGGTGTGGACCTCCTTATGTAGACCAGACTGGCCTTGAACTCTCAGAGATCCACCTGCCTTTTCCTCTCAAGTGCTGGTATTAAAGGCCTGTGCCATCATACCAGCTAAAAGGAATTAAACTGGTATACAAAGTAACAGATTGCCCGAGGTCACTTCATGCACATTTAGTTTTGTTTGTGCTCCTCCCCGCCTCCATCTTCCCACCTTTATCTTTCCACCCTGAGTATTACTGTTTCCGGAATTAAGTCTTGGTATTTTGTTTGTTTTGTTTTGTTTTGTCATTTTTGAGACAGGGCCTCCTTGTAGCCCCAGCTGGGCTGGAATTCACTCTGTAGACCAGGCTGGCCTTGAACTCAACAGAGATCTGCCGGCCTCTGCTTCCCAAGTGCTGGGACTAAGGGTGTGCAACACCATGTCTGGCTTTTAATTTTTTTTTTTTTTGTCTTTTTGAGACAGGGTCTTCCCAGTTCCAGCTGACATGGAACTCTGTAGACCAGGCTGGCCTTGAACTTACAGAGATCCAACTGCCTCTGCCTCCCAAGTGATAGGATTAAAGGTGTACACCCAGCTTAAAGATGATTCTTAGCCGCCATGTGGGTGCTGGGAATTGAACCCGGGTCCTCTGCAAGAGAAGTCAGTGCTCTTAAACACTGAGCCATCTCTCCAGCCCCATTTTTTAAAAATGTTTAAAATTATTTTTATTTTATGTGTATGAGTGTTTTGCCTGCATGTGTTTGAGTGCTATGCAATGCCTGCAGAGGCCAGAAGAGGGCACTGGAGTAGCCAGAACTGGAGTTACAGACTGTTAGCCACCATGTGGGTGCTGGGAACCAAACCCGGGTTCTCAGCAAGAGCAGACAAGTGCTCTTAACTACCAAGCCAGCTCTCCAGTCCCTGGGATTAATTCTTTAAAAAAACAAAATCCTTTCACTACATTTCTCTGGAGGCTTGGGATGGCTTTGAGGGTAGAATAAGCACTTACTAAGTTAAACCTTTCCATTTCTAGTCTCTGTATTTTCATACTGCACTTGTCTACAGTGTGTGGCCACAGAGACCCTGAGGTTTACATCTTCACAGGTAGAGACACTCCATGCTACTTATCAACCAAACCTGGACTAGTTAAAAGATAAAGGAGTTAGAAGTTGTATGTTTCTGGGGGTGTTCTCTACAAAGATTTCTTATTCTTGAATTCCTTAAGAACCCAAAAGAAGCTAGGGCTAACACCTGAAAATGGGACATTTCCTGGTACTAAGAATCTAAGCTTTACTCAGCTATAACACCACATACTTTACCTGTGACATCCCATTGGTGACGGCAGGTCTCAATACAGATTTGTTTTGCCGACTAATACAAGGGCAGTTTGCTTTAATTCCCCACTTGCCCCGGGCAGCATGTACCATGTCTCCAATATTGTAAAGCGCTAGGGAAAAAAAAGGTAATAAATTGTTAACACTGGAACCTTTGTGTGTCTGTCTTTCTTTCCCTCCCTCCCTCCCTCCCTCCCTCCTTCCCTCCCTCCCTTCCTTCCTTTCTCTTCCTCTCTTTCCCCCTCTCTCCTCTTTCCCTTCTCTCTCCCCCTCTCCCCTTTCTCCCTCCCTCCCTCCCTTTTGGAGAAAAGGTGATCTTCCTGTAGCCCCAGTTGGCCTGGAATGCACTATGTAGACCAAGCTGGCCTTGAACTTACAGACATTCGCTTGCCTCTGCCTCCTGAGTACTAGGATTAAAGGCCTCAGTCACCACGTCCAACATTTTTTTTTTAAGATTTGTTTTTATTTTATGTGTATGTGTGAGTGCCTTCATATATGTATGTATATGACATGCATGCCTGGTACCCAAGTAGGCCAGAGGAGGGCACTGGGTACCTGGAGTGAACTGGAGTGGTTGGTTCTTAAGTAGCCCGATGTGGGTGCTAGGAAATGAACCAGGTCCTCTGCAAGAGGAGCAAGTGTTCTTAACCAATGAACCACATCTCCAGCCCATCAGCTGAATTTTTATAAACCTAAAACCAGGCTTTTCTAAGTCTAGCATGATGATTTATCAGCTTGACTGAATTTAGAATCACTATAGAAACATAACTCTGGGCGTGACTGAGGCCTATTTATAGAAAGATTTAACTGCAAGGGAAGATTCACCCTTAATGTGGGTGGCAACACTGCTGTGATCTGAGGTCCAAAATGGAATAAAAAGAAGCAGACTGACATAAGTACTTCATCTCTCTCATTCTCTCACTTTTTTTTGGGGGGGGGTCTTTTTGAGAAAGGGTCTCCCTGTAGCCCCAGCTGTCCTGGAGCTCACTCTGTAGACCAGGCTGGCCTTGAACTCACAAAGATCCGCCTGCCTCTGCCTCCCAAGTGCTAGGATTAAAGGCATGTGCCACCACGCCCGGCTCTCTCTCACATTTTTAAATCAAAGACAGAGTCTCTCACTATATATGATAGATACATGCCTTTAATCCCAGCACTTGGGAGACAGAGGCAGGTTAATCTGTGTGAGATGAGGTTAGTCTGGTCTACATAGCAAGTTCAAAGCCAGCCAATGCTATCTAAGGAGACCCTGTCTCAAACCAACCGACAAAACTTCCATACTTTCAGGCTAGGGATGTAGCTATGTGGTAGAAGTGATTACCTAGCACTTAAGAGGCCCAGAGTCTAATAGTTACTACTACAAAATCAATATAAGACAAGCAAACAAACAATACTTTTTTTCACTAAATCTAAAAAGGGAATGTCCTTACCTGTGCCAGGGATGATCTGTGTGGGCATGAGATTCTCTGGTTCATGGGACTGCCCCTTTGCACATTTTAGCCAGGAGAAAACTTCTTCATCACCCATTTCTTCTGTCTCTGAAATAGAAATTAACGCCTTTACTTATTTTATGGGGGTCATCAATGGATTCCATTCAGTAAGTCTATTTTCAGATCCATAAAAGAATTTCTAGTCAGGTGTGGTGGTGCACGCCTTTAACCCCAGCATGCAGAGGCAGAGGCAGAGGCAGAGGCAGAGGCCAGAGGCCAGAGGCCAGAGGCAGAGGCAGGCAGATCTCTGTGAGTTTTTTAAGGCCAGCCTGGTCTCTACAGAGTGGGTTCCAGGACAGCTGGGGCTATGGGGAGACCCTGCCTCAAAAAGACCAAAAAACCAGGACAGCTGGGACTACAGGGAGACCCTGTCTCGAAAAAAAACAAAAAAAAATGGACATTTTGGGCTGGAGAGATGGCCTAGCAGTTAAGAGCGCTGACTGCTCTTGCAGAGGACCCGGGTTCGATCCCCAGCACCCACATGGCAGCTGAGAACTGTCTGAAACTCCAATTCCAGGAGAACTCTAGTTCCAGGGGAATCCGACACCCTCTCCTGACCTCCTCGGCACTGCACGACACGGGTGCACAAACCTGCATGCAGACAGTACATTCATACACATACAGAAATAAATAAAATTAAAGAAAAAAAAAAAAGACCAAAAAAAAAAAAAAAAAGACTCCAAATCTGATGTACTTTGATATACTTTATAAACAATAAATCAACTATTTAAACAGATACCTTGTTTCTTCAAAACAATCATGATATAGAATATTAGAACATTCTTTTTTTTTTTTTTAATTTTATTTATTTCTGTATGTGTATGAATGTACTGTTTGCATGTAGGTCTGTGCACCCGTGTCGTGAACATTCTTATCTACAGAAACTCTCTGGAGCTCCTGATTGGCAATCTCTTTCCAACTTTGGCCACCACTTTTTTTTTTTTTGGCCATCACTTTTTATTTATTTTTTGAGACAAGGTCTCCCTGTCTCAAAAAATAAAAAGTGGTGGCCAAAAAAAGTCCCCGTTGGCCTGGAATTCACTAGGTAGACCAGCTGGCCTTGAACTCACAGAGATCTGCCTGCCTTTGACTCCTGAGTGTATTTTTTTTTTCCTTTTTGAGACAGGGTCTCATGTAGCCCAAAGTTGCCTCAGACTTGCTATGTGGCTGAGAATCACTGAAACATCCTTCTGCCTCATCCTACCAAGTGCTAGGAATACAGAAGTGCTCTATCACACAGGGGTTTGAATTGAGGGCTTTGTATATGCTACCAACTGAGCCACATCCCAAGCCCCCAGTGATCAATTTTCAAACATTAAATTTTTTTATTAGAATTTCAAAAGTAGAAACAGAGAATACAATCTTTCTTTTTCTTTTGGATACTTTCACTATAGTTCATGGTCACTTCAAACTTCCAATCTGCTGGGCTGGAGAGATAGCCTAGCGGTTAAGAGCACCGACTGCTCTTGCGGAGGACCTGGGTTCGATCCCCAGCACCCCCATGGTGGCTAAGAAACATCTGTAACTCCAATTTCAGGAGAACTCCAGTTCCAGGGGAATCTGAGACCCTCTTCTGACCTCCGCGGCATTGCACGACACGGGTGCACAAACCTACATGCAGACAGTACATTCATACACATACAAAAAACAAAACAAAACAAAAAAACCTTCCAATCTGCTTCAGCCTCCACTCACAGTGCTGGGATTATAAACACGAGCGTGCCATCATGCATAGTTTAAAGTAGGTTTCTTTTCCTCTGTTTATTTTGAAACCCGGTCTCCCTGTGGCCCCAAGCTGGCCTAGAACTCACTATGCAGACCAGGCTGTCCTGGAACTCAAGATATTCTCATTTCTGCCTTCTACAAGTGCTGGGCCAAAACATCACCACATCCAGCTCTTTTGTTTTTTTTGAGGTGGGTTCTCTTTATCCCAGGCTAGCCTCGGTCTTGCTATGTAGCTAAGAATAATCTTGAACTCTGGATCCTCTGGCCTTATCTTCAGAGTGCTAAGATACAGCTTTATTAACATTTACCCCCCCCCCCTTTATTTTGGTCTTTTCCAGACAGGGTCTCCCTGTAGCCCCAGCTGTACTGGAATTCATTCTGTAGACTAGGCTGCCCTTGAACTCACAAAGATCCGCCTGCCTCTGCCTCCCAAGTGCTAGGATTAAAGGCATGTATCACCATGCCCGGCTATTTTGGTCTTTTGAGACAGGGGCTCCCTGTAGCTCCAGATGTCCTGGAACTCACTATGTAGACCAGGCTGGCCTTCGACTCACAGAGATCACCTGCCTCTGCTTTCCAAGTGTTGGCATTAAAGCCTTGTGCCACCACGACTGGCCACTCCCACTTTAAATTTTTTTTTTATTATTATTTATTTTTGTATGTGTATGAATGTATTGTCTGCATGCAGGTCTGTGCACCCGTGTCGTGCAATGCTGCGGAGGTCAGAAGAGGGTCTCAGATTCCCCTGGAACTGGAGTTCTCCTGGAATTGGAGTTACAGACGGTTCTTAGCCGCCATGTGGGTGCTGGGGATCGAACCCGGGTCCTCTGCAAGAGCGTCGGTGCTCTTAACCGCTAGGCTATCTCTCCAGCCCGGCCGCTCCCACTTTAAAAGCTTTTATGTGGATGAGTGTTATGCCTACCTGTATGTAAGTGCATCTGTGTCATGCAATGGCCCATGAGGTCAAAAGAGGGTGTCAGATGCCCTGAAACTGGAGTTACAGATGGTTGTTATCCACCATAAGGGTGCTGGGAATTGAACCCAGGTCCTTGGCAAGAGCAGCCAGTGTTTTTTTTTTTTCTTTTAAATTATTTTCTATGCAATGCTGCAGAGGTCAGAAGAGGGCGTCGGATTCCCCTGGAACTGGAGTTAAAGATGGTTCTTAGCCGGCATGTGGGTGCTGGGAATCGAACCCAGGTTTTTTTTTCTGCCTTATTTTGGATATTTTATGATGTCATTTTGTAACTACTTTTGGCTTATAAACTATAGATTTAGTTTTTAGTGGTTGCTCTAGGGTTAGCAGCATTAATCTTCAAATTATCAGAGTCTATCTTCAGCTATAATACCACTTCATATTACAAAACTGCTGGGCATGGTGGTACATGCCTTTAATCCCAGCACTCAGGAGGCAGAGGCAGGCAGATCTGTGAGTTCAAGGCCAGCCTGGTTTACATAGTGAGCTGCAGTCTAGCTGAGACTAAAGGGAGACCTCAAAAAGAACCCCCCCCCAAAAAAGGACAAAACTATACATATATTTATTTTTCCTATGTGCTACAGTTGTTATACACTTTAACGCTGAAGTAAAATACTCCCAAATAGCAGCCTGGAGGAAGGCTCAGTGGTTAAGAACACTTGCTGTCTTCCAGAGGATCCAGGTTCAACTCCCAGCACCCACATGATGGCTAACAACTGTCCATAATTCTAGTTCCAGGGAATCTGACACCCACTTCTGGCCTCTGTGGGGCACTGCATGTACATAGCGTACTTACATATAGGCAGGCAAAAGTCATATATATAATAAAATATAGCCGGGCAAGGTGGCACATCTCTGAGAGCTCCAGGCCAGCCTGGAACACTGCTTACAGAGCCTTGCTCCCTTGGTCCATGCTGAGTCTGCAATCTTTTTTTAAAAAACTTTTTAAAATTATTTTTATGTGTATGAATGTACTGTCTGCATGTAGGTTTGTGCACCTGTGTCATGCAATGCCATGGAGGTCAGAAGGGACTGGGTGCCTCAGCAAGGCTGATTGTTGATCCTTTAATCCAGCTGTCTTTGGCTTGATTGGATTTTTGTGGCTGTGGGGGCGGAGTTATCCTCCCCAGCCAGTATTAAAGGTGGGGTTGCATGACTCTTGAGATCTGAGATCTCCAGAGGCCAGCGGAAGAGCCCCCACCCCGCCAACTGGGATTACGAAGGCATCTGAAGGAGCAAGCAAAGCAAGCCTTCAACACAGTGAAGAGGCATTTAGGACTCACATTGGAATGCAGGCGAGAAGCCCATATGCCAGGATCACGAAGAAGAGACAACACTGGAAAGGGGAGGATAATCCTGCGCCAAGCTCTACCAACCCTATGGAAGACTCCTGCTGTGGGATCCCTCTGGGGATGCCCCAGGAAACAGATATCAGAAACACAATTGGGAACATATTTAAGGAACTACAACATTATTTGTTTTGTTTTGTTTTTTTGGTCTTTTCGAGACAGGGTCTCCCTGTAGCCCCAGCTGTCCTGGAACTCACTCTGTAGACCAGGCTGGTCTTGAACTCACAAAGATCCGCCTGCCTCTGCCTCCCAAGTGCTAGGACTAAAGGTGTGCGCCACCACGCCCAGCGAACTACAACATTATAAAGAACAAATCAAAGAACTAAGAAAAGAGAATGAAGAACTCAAGAAGGACCTAGAGAGAAAGAATGACAAGCTCCGGAAGAAAGTAGAAACACTGAAAAGATCCCATGCTGAAAAAGATAAGGAAACCAACCACTGAAGCAAAGAGCTACAAGAAGAGATTGAGAAGCTCCAAGAAGAAGTAGAAATACTAAAGAAATCAGAAGAGGAAATGAAAAAGGAAATCAGCCGGGCGTGGTGGCGCATGCCTTTAATCCTAGCACTTGGGAGGCAGAGGCAGGCGGATCTTTGTGAGTTCAAGGCCAGCCTGGTCTACAGAGTTCCAGGACAGCTGGGGCTACAGGGAGACCCTGTCTCGAAAAAAGACAAAAAGAAAAAGGAAATCAAACACTCATCCATTCAAGAGGAAAGGAATGGAAAAAAAGCCTCAGAAGCAGAATGGAGGAAGCAGAACAAAGAATATCAGACCTGGAAGATAACACGAAGCAACTAAAAACCTCAAGGAAAGATTATGAAAAATTTAAAAATACACAAAAGT
>VZQC01011344.1:3304072-3317866 GCA_009823505.1 Rhizomys pruinosus | reverse complement strand
GTGGAAAAACCAGGAGCTGTGGGACAAATGAAAAGATCAAACCTCCACATCATAGGATAGAGGAAGGAGAAGAATCCCAAGAGAATGGATTTATCAGATCTTCAACAGAATAATAGATGAAAATCCCCAAACTAAAAAAGGAAAAACCAATACCAATACAAGAGCATTAGAACTCCAAACAGACAAATCAGAAAAGAAATTCTCCACGCCACATCAAGTTAAAATGCAGCACCACAAAACAAAGACAAAATCCTTAAAGCCACAGAGAGAAAAACAACACGAGTGACCTATAAGGGAAACCATCGAATTACAACTGACTCTCAACGCAAACTATGAAAGCAAGAACCTGGAGCAAAGCATTCCCAGTGTTAAGGACAATAGAGGCCAACCAAGGTTACTAATATACCCAGCAAAAAGGTCATTAGTTTGAAGAGAGAGAAAAGAAAAAAACCTTCCATGACATAAACAACTTGAAAGATACATGTCCGAAAAAAACAACCTTCAGAGAATCTTGAAGCAATTCAAAGAACAGAAGAAAGGAGCAACCAACCCCAGGCACCTAGAAAGAGAAATCAATGAAACATAACTGCAGAAGTAGAAACCGAAACCCAAACGCAAATGGAAATAAGGCAAAAGGAAGCAACACAAAACCTATCAGTCATACTTTAAATATTTATGGACTAAATTCCCAATCAAAAGACATAGACTGGAGATTGGATTAGGAACAGAATCCATCGATATGCTGTCTACAAGAAACACATCTTACGTTCAAGAACAGGCACCACCTTAAAGTGAGGGATGGGAAAAAATATTCAAGCAAATGGTACCAAAAAGAAAGAAGGTGTTTGCCTATTTTAATATCAGACAAAATAGACTTCAAAGTAAAAGAAATCAGAAAGAGACAAAGAAGGGCCAGTTACACTTTTTATCAAAGGAACAATTCACCAAGAAGATTTCACAATTATGAATAATAATGCCCCAAATTCTGGTGCACAAAACTTTATAAAGAACAATTCTCCAGGACCACAAGTCACAGACTAACCCCAGTACACTCATAGTAGGAGATTCAATACCCACTGAAGCCCTTTGGATAGGTCAACAGGACAAAGAAAGAATAAACAGAGAGACATCTGAACTGAACGATATGATAAACCAAATGGACCTCATAGACCTCTAACCGAATATTCCATCCTAATACACAGAGAATACACTTTCTACTCAGCACCCCACGGAACATTCTCCAAAATCGACCACAACTGGACACAGAAGAAACCTTTACAAATACAAAAAGATTGAAATAATTGCATGCATTCTATCAGACCACAGTGCAATAAAGCTCAACATCAACACCAGGACAAGCCCTCCTGCCTACAAGAACACATAGAGACTAAACAACACACTCTTGAATAATGAATGGGTCAAGGAAGAGATAAAAAATAAAAGCATTCCTGAACTGAATGACAATGACAATACACACAACCAAACCTAGTGGGATACCTTAAAAGCAGTCCTAAGAGGGAAGTTATAGCCCTGGGTGCCTACATTAGAAAAACAGAAGAGCACAAGTGAATGAATGATCTAACACTACAGCTAAAAGCACTTGAGAGGCAACAACGATGAACCCTAACGCAACAGACAGAAAGAATAACAAAAATCAGAGCAAAAATCAATGAAATAGAAACAAAGAGAACGATACAAAAAAAAAAAATCAATGAAGCCAAAATTGGTTTCTTTGAAAGAATAAACAAGATAGACAGACCTCTAGCCCAGTTAACAAAAAAAAGGAACAACTCCAAATCAATACATCCCTGATGAAAACGGAATATCACAACAACAGAAAACCCAAGGAAAAAATAGAAACATATGGGAATATTAACAAACCTATATTCTACTATACTAAGTTGAAAACCTAAAAGAAGGGCTGAGAGATGGCCTAGTGATTAAGAGCGCCAACCGCTCTTACAGAGGACCTGGGTTCAATCCCAGACCCACGTGGCAGCCGAGAACTGTCTGAAAACTCAAATTCAAGGAGAACTCCAGTTTCCAGGGGAATCTGACACCCTCTCTCTGACCTCCGGGGCATTGCACGACACGGGGCAGAAACCTGCCAGGCAGACAGTACATTGATACACTACAGAAATAAATAAAAATTAAAAAAAAAAAGAAAACTAGAAGAAATGGATGAATATCTGAAATCCTGGGAATCACCAAAGCTCGCCAAGAAGAGATCAGCAGGTTAAACAGACCCATAACATATGAAGAAATAGAGGATGTGGGGCTGGAGAGATGGCCTAGCGGTTAAGAGCACCGACCGCTCTTACAGAGGACCCGGGTTCGATCCCCACACCCACATGGCGGCTGAGAAACCGTCTGAAGCTCTGGTTCGGGAGAACTCCAGTTTTCCAGGGAAATCCGAACCCTCTTCGACCTCCGCGGGCATTGCACGACACGGGTGCCACAAACCTACATGCAGACAGTACACTCATGACAATACAAAAATAAATAAAAAAAAAAAAAAAAAAAAAAAAAAAAAAAGAAATAGAGATGCGTATAGAAGCCTCCCAACTAAAAAAGCCCAGGCCCAGAATGGTTTCATGGCAGAATTCTATAAAACATTTAAAAAAGACCTCAGCCATTATTACTTGAACTGTTTAGAAGTATACAATCAGAGGGAATTTCCCCAAATTCCTTCTATGAAAGCCAGCATCATTCTATTACCAAAACCAGGCAAAGATCAACTAAAAAGGAGAATTATAGACCCATCTCCCTCAATGAACACAGATGCCAAAATTCTAAACAGAATACTGGCAAATCACATACAGACCCCACATCAAGAAGATCATCAATCAAAACCAAGTTGGATTCATACCAGAGATGCAGGGATGGTTCAACATACGAAAATCAATAAACATCATCAACACATAAACGGAATCAAAGACAAAAACAACACCATCTCAATTGATGCTGAAAAAGCCTTTGACAAATCCAGCATCCCTCATGCTTAAAGTCCTAGAAGGAATTGTGATTGGAGGGATCATTCCTAATGTAATCAAAGCCATATACAGGAAACCCACAACCAATATCATCCTAAATGGGGAAATGAAGAAACATTCCTTAAGGTAGGAACTCAGCAAGGTGCCCTGATCACCACTCCTCTTCAAATAGTGCTTGAAACACTTGCTAAAGCAATAAGGCAAGAAAGGAAATTAAAGGAGTAATAATTGGAAAAGAAGTCAAGCTATCCCTATTTGCTGATGATATGTTGTTTACTTAAGGGAGCAAAAATCCACCAAAAACCTCCTAGAAATGAGTTAACAGCTTTCAGCAAAGTGGCAGGATTAAAAAAAACAAAAAAACAAACCAATGGCCTTTCTTTACACCAACAACAAGCAACTGGAGAAAGAAATTCAAAGAGACCTTCCCACTCACAATAGCCTCAAAAACAATAATACCTAGGGAACAAAACCTAACACAAGACACCAAAGAGCTCTAACAACAAAATTTTTTAAACCTTTAAAAAGAAAGAAATTGAAGAAGACATCAGAAGATGGAAAAACCTCCCATGCTCAAATAAATAAAATTAATAAAAAAAAAAAAGAAAAGCATGTTTGGCAGAATGCATGAGCTCTGGCGGGGTGGAGGAATGGGCGGGAACACGGGTCTATATTTGTTAAAAAAGTAAAAATAAATTTATGTGAAAAAAACCAAAAAATAAAAAATAAAACCAAAAAAAAAAGAAAAAACAAAAAACAAGAGATAACACATGAATTTGGGAGGGAAAGTGGTGGTGGATAATGGACAGGAATTTGAGAGGAGGGATTTGGGGGTGGATTTGATAAAAGCACATCATATACATATATGAATATTAAAATATATTTTTGTCTTTTTTGAGAAAATTTTTTTTTAAAAAGCTGTTATTACAAAGAATGAAGCTAAGCAGCTTAAAGAGGGGCACAAACCCATCCCTGCTTCAGTTTCCAAGGTTCATAAATATACATATATGTCACTATCAGAAATACCTAAGATAGTATTTGCTTACCACTGCGTGGACGGCTTTTCCTGAGCCGGTAACAGTCAAGGCAGACCCCAAATCCACATTTGCGACAAACCCAGTGGATGTTGAAGAGAGTTGTTTCACACACATCACACATCTCTCGCACACCACGCACGGCTCGTTTCCATGCCACTTTCTCTGGTGGAAAGAAGAGGAATATTGTTGATAATGACTATCCTGATCAATAGCAAAGAACCCCAGATTCACTGACTAACAATTTTGTCTAGCAGTAAATAAAACTCAAAAATCAATTTGTTTTTCTATATTGTAACAATAAAATATATTGAATGTGTAATTTTCTTTTTGGTCTTTTTGAGACAGGATCTCCCTTTAGTCCCAGCAGGCCTGGAGCTGGCTAGGTAGACCAGGCTGGCCTTGAACTCAGAGAGATCTGCCTGCCTCTGCCTCCCAAGTGCTAGGATTAAAGGCATGCACCACCACGCCTGGCAGTACCACACTCTTGTAATCTCAGTCTTGGATACACAGCAAGGACAGCGTGGAATGCGGTTTCAAAAAATAAATAAATAAAAAATAAAACATACTGTAAGCAGGGAATATGGTGCATGCCTTTAATCCCAGCATTTGGGAGGCAGATCTCTGGATTTCTGTGAGTTCAAGGCTAGCCTGTTCAACACAGTGAGTTCCAGAACAGCTGGGGCTACAGGGAGACCCTGTCTCAAGAAAAAAAAAAAAAATCCAAAAGATACTGTAAAATTTTAATTACTTAGGGAGAGCTTAACAAAAAGGGATCTTTCTCATGAAGTTTAGGGCATAAATGCATAGTTCTCCTTAGTCTGCAAATAGTGTATATCACCTTACAGACGCTGACGTGTTATAAACATTTATGTATAAAAAGAAAATTCTGAGCCGGGTGTGGTGGCACACATCTTTAATCCTAGCACTTTCGAGGCAGAGGTAGGTGGATCTGTGAGTTCAAGGTCAGACCGGTTTACACAGAGTTCCAGGACAGTTGGGGCTGCAGGGAGACCCTGCCTCAAAAAAAAAAAAGATTCTTGATGTGAAATATAGCATTAACTATATTTCATAAACCATAGAGTATGGTACTAATGCAAATTTGTTCAAAGAGAACTGAAAATAGGGTAATAAACCCCAATGGGGATTTAACTGTACATGAGCAACAAAAATGAAATGGCAAGGGCCTGGAGAGATGCTCAGTGTTATGAGCACTGGCAGACCTTGCAGAAGATCTGGGATTGAATCCCAGCCCCTGGCACCCACATGGCAACTAACTGTCCATAAACTCCAGTTCTAGGGGATCCAATGCCCTCTTCTGGCCTCCATGGGTACTGTACAACATAGGTCCACTTACATAGAAACATAATGCACATAAAATGAAAATAATTTAAAAAGTTAAAGGCAAACAGGAAATGATTTTTTGGTTCCCTAAATGTCTGAGTAAAAGAATAAGATCTGCCAGGTGTGGTGGCACACGCCTTTAATTCCAGCACTCAGGAAGCAGAGGCAAGCAGATCTCTGTGAGTCTAAGGCCAGCCTGGTCTACATAGCAAGTTCCAGGCCAGCTGTCAGATACAGTTAAGGTCTTAGTTATAGCTTACTGAAAAAACAAGCCTTAATTTATTAACAGTAAATGCTTTATTCTCCCCATTTTCCTTTTAAGTGAAAGAAAATCAAGATTTCAAACTGGGAGCATCTGGAAATAAGCAAGAGGTTGCCTTACGGTGTGGTTCCACCATCATCATGGCCTCCTTCTCAGACATCACGAGCTGGCAGAACTGGTCCCCAACATTGGCCAAGATGTATTTTGAGGTTTCTAGGTCTATTCCTTCTGCTAGGGAGGAAGAGGGAATCCACAGGTTCATGGCATCAGGGTCACTCTGCTGAGGGCTTAGAAATCCCTCTACACGAAGTACCCCCTTTCGAGTGAAGATCAACCTGAGACAAGAAAAGTCACAAAAGTTGGCCCTTGGCATCTGAGGAGAGTGGTTCCAGGTCATGCTTCCTAGCTCCCCAGCTATCAAATGCACTAGTTGATCAAGTTCCTTACATAAAATGCTACTGTATTTGCAACAAACATTTTTTGGGTATTCTTTTTTTTTAATTTAATTTAATTTTACTTTATTTTTATTTATGTGTACGAATGTACTGTCTGCATGTAGGTTTGTGCAACCGTGTCGTGCGATGCCGTGGAGGTCAGAAGAGGGTGTCGGATTCCCCTGGAACCGGAGTTCTCCTAGAACTGGAGTTACAGACAGTTCTCATCTGCCATGTGCATGCTGGGGATTGAACCTGGGTCCTCTGCAAGAGCAGTTGGCGCTCTTAACCGCTAGGCCATCTCTCCAGCTCCGGATATTCTTTTTAGTCATCATTAGGTTATGCATAGTGGTTAGTACAAAATAAGTATTATATAAATAGCTGTTACACTATACTGTTTAAGGAATAGGACAATGAGGGCTGGTAAAATAGCTCAGTGGTTAAAGACTATTTTTGGGGGGTGGGAGGGACAGGGTCACCCTATAGCCTCAGCTGGCCTGGAACTCACTCTGTAGACCAGGCTGGACTTGAACTCACAGAAATCCACCTGCCTCTGCCTCCCAAGTGCTAGGATTAAAGGCATGCGTCACCACGCCCAGCTTAAAGACAGTTCTTAGCGGCCATGTGGGTGCTGGGAATCGAACCCAGGACCTCTGCAAGAGCAGTTGGTGCTCTTAACCACTGAGCCATCTCTCAATCCCAAAACATTTATTTGAAACTTGATAATCTGAGTTCAATCTCTGGAACCCACTAGGTAGAAAGATAACCAACTCCCAGTTGTCCTCTGCTCCCCAAATGTTATGTGCACGCACACACAAACACACACACACACACACACACACACACATTAAAAACATAGGACAGGGAAAAAAAAAGAGACTGTGTGTTCAGTACATATAGTCAGAAGTCTATGTTTTCAATCTGCAGCTACTTATTTAAGCTTATGTATGTGAAACCACACAGACGGGGCAAACTATTTTTGGTCTCTGCTAATAGGACGGTTTAATACTTAGGCTCCATTCTGCAATCAGGTATCTTTAGTTTTCAAACCATCTGTTCTATGCCTGTAACCATGCCACTAAACATGAATAGAGAAAAAAAAAAGCAGTCATCTTCAGCAGCACACTTCACATGTACTTATCTACCTTAGGTGGGCCCTTAATATTGCCTGGTAGACACAACAGTTCACTGGTGCACATCTCTTCTAGTTTCATATCTTCATTTCACATCTCCACTATTGTTTATTTTATTTTATTTTAGTTATATGAGTCTATTGCCTGCATGGATGTAAGTGTACTCATGTCATGCAATGTCTGCAGAGATAAGAAACTGTAGCATTCCCTTGGAAAAGGATTAAAGGATTTATGGACAATTCTTAGCTGCCATGTGGGTGCTGGTATCAATCCCAGGTCCTCTGCAAGAAGACCCAGTGTTCTTTTTTTTTTAAATTTTATTATTTTATATGAGTATAAATGTACTGTCTGCATGTAGGTTTGTGCACCCGTGTTGTGAAATGCCTTGGAGGTCAGAAGAGGGCATCGGATTCCCCTGGAACTGGAGTTCAGTTTTCAGCCACCATGTGGGTGCTGGGGATAGAACCTAGGTCCTCTGCAAGAGTAGGCGACTCTTTTAACCACTAGGCCATCTCTCCAGCCCAATATCCAGTGTTCTCAACCTGTCATTTCTCTAGCACCTTTCCCTCCACTCCCTCTCTTCATGTAGCCCACGATAGCCAAGGATAAACTTGAACTTCTGATTTTTCTGCTTTGCCTCCAGAGTGTTGGGACTATAACCATGTATCACTGCATACTTCTCCAATGACTTATCAGAGTAAGAGCTAAGGTTCTTGCTACTAGCCCTTTAAAACATGGACACACACACACACACAAAAAAAAAAACATGGACACATCAGCTGTAGCTTAGTTGGTAGAACCTGCTTTAGCATAAATGAGGTCCTGGGTTCAATCCTCAGCACCAAATAAATTGAGTTTGAGGCTAGCCTGATATACATGAGAACCTGTCTACAAACAAACAAAATATGAACTCATCAGGTGAACATGATGTATGAAATTGTGAAATTAATAAAAATATGGAACCATCATAAATTCTTTGGTTTTTTGTTGTTGTTTTGTTTTTGAGATAGGGTATCCCTGCAGCCCCAGCTGGCCTGGAACTTACTATGTAGACCAGGCTGGCCTTGAAGTCAGAGATCTGCCTGCGTCTGCTTACCAAGTACTGGGATTAAAGGCATGCACCACCATGCCCGATTGCATTATGAATTCTTTGACCTCAACTTCTCTGCCCCTTTGTTCATCCTATTTATCTACCCTAGTTCTATGAACACATTAACAATACGCTAGATCATTCTATTTAAAACAGTAGCCTCTCTAGCCTCCCAAGGAGTATCTAATTTTTCTTTCTCTAGGTTTATCTCAGCTGACAGAACTTTTTTTTTTTTTTGACATCCCCTGAAGATGAAATTACAGGTGGCTGGACCTACCCAACTTAGGTGCTAGGAACTGAACTAAGGTTCTCTGGAAGAGCAGCAAGTGCTCCTAACCACTGACCTACATATCTCTCCAACCCCTGATGTACCATTCTCTCTCTCTTTTTTTTTTTTTTTTTTTTTTCTTTCGAGAACAGGGCTCCTGTAGCCCCCACGCCTGTCCTGGAAACTCAACTACTCTGTAGACCAGGCCTGGGCCTTTGAAACTCATCCACAAAGATCTGCCTGCCTCTGCCTCCCAAAGTTGCTAGGATTAAAGGTGTGTGCCCAGGCCCTGGTGACACACCATTCTTAAAACTTTTTTCTCCTGTCCAACCTGTGAGAGCTGAAATCTGATGTTTTATTTGCTACTGAATGCACTGAACAATGGCTAGCATACATTAACTGTCCACAATAAATACTTGCCAAATAAAGGAATCCACAGAAAAATCAATAGGCACTTTGGATTTCTTCAACATGATGAGAGGCAATTGACTTTATTTTAAAAATTAAACATTCAAAAAAAAATAAATAAAAAAATAAAAATTAAACATTCTAGCTGGGCATGGCGCACCTTGGGCTTAATGCCTAGCACTTGGGAGGCAGAGGTAGGTGGTCTCTGAGTTCAAGGCCAACCTGGGTCTACAGAGTGATTTCCAGGCCCCAGCTGGGGCTATCGGGAGACCCTGTCTCAAAGCCACTAAAAAAAAAAAAAAACAAAAAAAAACAACAACAACAAAAAAACAATTCAACCCAGGCCGTGGGCGCACACCTTTATTCCTAGCACTTGGGAGGCAGAGGCAGGCAGATCTTTGTGAGTTCAAGGCCAGCCTGGTCTACAGAGCAAGTTCCAAGACAGCTGGGGCTACAGGGAGACCCTGTTTCGAAAAGACCAAAATAAATAAATAAATAAATAAATAAATAAATAAATAAATAAATAAAATAAAATAAAAATTAAACATTCTTAGCCAAGTTTGGTGGCGGACATCTTATAATCCCAGCAGTTGTAAAGTGGAGGGTAGGAATGCTTGAGCCCACTAGTTCAAGGTCACACTGGCAACGCAGTGAGCTTAAAACCAAACCAAGCTGCGTGTAGTGGCCCATGCCTGTAGTCCCAGCACTTGGGAGGCAGAGGCAGGTGGATCTCTTTGAGTTCAAGGCCAGCCTGGTCTACATAGTTCCAGGACAGCTGTGGCTATAGGGAGACCCTGTCTCAAAAAGACCTCCCCCCCACAAACCAAACCAAAACAAACCAAGAACACCACCACACTCACGCACACACAGGAGGTTTATACTTCTAATCTTACTTTTACATCTTTCAAGTTACTCTAGCTCTAAAGGTTAAGTGGTAAGGCAGATCCTTGATATAAATGGAGCCCTTCAGCTTACGCTACTAGTTTCAAATGGAACCAAACATGGAAACAATACAGAGAATAGCAGAGAGGCACAGCTCAACCTCAATCCTCCAAGGACAAAGCCATATGTGTAATTTCATAATCCCAACTAACAGAGCCTCATCAACACAGACTGAGAGCAAAGGGTAAGGAAAGAAAGATGGTAAGACATGTTTGTAGATCCAGCGAGACAAGGGCAGTCATTTATCACTAATGAAAACTGGGAACAAATATCTCAGTCTGGTACCTCCGGAAGTGAAAGAAGCGGCAGGCTACAGTAGAATCATCTTGCTCCTGTTCCTTAAACTTCCGGTACCGCTCCAGGCGGCACTCACGACACTTGTGCAGGTGAGGTGCCACATTGATACATGAGCCATCCTGCAGAAAGGGCTCTCCTGACTGCTTCAGCTTCTTTACTTTACTTACATCTTTCAGCACCGACTGGCCAACTGTAGTGAGGGAGAAAAGGCTTCATGAGAAGTGTAAAAGGGACTCAATAAAATGGGCCTCTTGGAGACTAGGGATGTCCTGATCTAAGCTAGCTCACTTTGGACTCTGAAAGGAGAGGAGGAATCAAAAATGCTTAAAATGGAATCCCAAGAACCATGGAGAACTTGTGAAACTCTGGGCATGGGTAGAAAAAAATCCAAGCAGGGAGAAGGTAGTCATTACCTGCCTCTGGGTCAAGATATGGCTATTCTCTTAATCAGGGCCTCTTGGACTCCCAAAAGCATATAAATTCCTAATGAAAACTGCTACTTTCACCACTAGACTTTCACAGAATTCTGGACCACAACTTCACATGGTAAGTTGATGGACTTGGGTAGTTATTAAATTTCTTATGTATGGGGAAGAACAAGGGTGGTGAATCTCTTTGCTTCATCAAGTCTTGTTACAAGGGGTTTTTATGTGGGAATGAAGACTAGTTGTTCGTAGCTCTCCTGCAGTTAGTTTAAGGATGGTCTAAAGTCAAGGTGAAAGGAATGATATAAACACAAAGACATCATTCTTGATTTAAAAAATATATGTATGTAACAGATTGACAAGGAAGGCTTTTCTTTTGTGGCCAGATAACCCTTACAGTGCTGACATAGAAGCAACTCTGTCCTGACCCAGGTTTGGTGAGGGACTCTGCCATCCCTTTTGATTCGGTGGGGCTATGAGATTAAGAACCTTCCATCAAAACATCTGAGGATAGTGCTAGAGAAAAACCATCAATGGCCCTAGTAGGATCACCTTTGAGGGGAGCAGTCCGAGGCCGGCCCTTTGGGGCCTGCTTCCCTTTGCCCTTGCCCAGCAGCAGCTCAGCACTGCGTTCCCCGTTGGGACCTAGCTTCCCCATCAGGTGCTCTGGAATCCCCTTCAGACCACTTTTGGCCTGCAGCTGCTCCTCTGAGTCGCTCAAATCTGACAGGTCACTGTTGGTGCTGGAGTCAGAGTCTTGTCTGCAAGCCAAGCTTCGCTCATCCAATGAGAATCTTTTTACAGCTTCAAAGGGAGCTTTGTTCTCTTGTGAAAAATCTGCTGGGGAGGACAGAAAGCTGCCTGAATGCCTGCCAAAGACGTTACTGAAGGTTTTGAGGAGAGGATTGTCCTGCTGGCCAGGCCCCACAGTTGGCCTCTCTTCTGTGGGGCTGGAGGAGAGAGTAGGCATCTCAATGGGCTGGGTGAGGTTGCTGGTGGGTGAGCTAGACCGGCCATTCCCCATGGCAGAAAGGCTCGGGCCCGCAGTGCTGAGACCTGAGCCCAGAACACCAGACACTAGCTTGGAGGAGTCAGTTGTGATGAACAGGGTTTTCTTCTTTGCTAAAGATGCTGAATCTGCACAGGAGTGAGACTCGGGCCAGCTGGATGCTGCCTTTGAGGTGACAGTGGTAGCAGAGGAAGAGCTACCTGATGCCTGAGATGCAAAGCTGCTGAAAGGGCTTTGTTCAACTTTCTCCACAAATGCCAGGAAAGGGTTAGAAGGCTCTTCTCGGGACAGTTTGGGGGGCTGTAAAAATAGATTTTCATGACTCTCTGGGGTACGGGTATTTAGAAGGCTCCGTGGGAAGGCTGGAGTGAGGGTGGGCATGGACTCTGCAGGCACTTTTCGGTCTACAGAGTTGCCAGCCTTAGGGCCTGGCTTAGAGTCTGCTCCAAGAGCAGATCTGCCTTTACACAGGCCTGAGCTCAGGCTCTCAAGGCTTTGTTTGAATGAGTCCCGGCTAGAGGAATCATCAGCCATACTCTCTGAAACCGTAGTGAAGTAGTTACTGCTGGGTAGAGTTTGGGACATACATTGAAAAAACAAATTCTTGGAGAGATCAGAGTCTTTCTGAGACTCTGGTGTAGAGCTACAGCCAAAAGAGAAGGCCAAAGGTTTGTTCTCTGTGGCTAGAACTCCATTGGACTGGCTCCTTCCACTTCCAAAAGTCAATGGTTGTGATAAACTTGAAAGAGATGCTCCAAATCCAGAAGAGGCCAGAATAGAATTTCTTGAATTCTGAAAGGAAAATTTTAGCTTGAGTTAGTGATATTGGTTATAATGGGATTATCTTTATCTCATCTACCAGTAAATCAACATTTCTTATAAGCCAATCAACTTTTCTCTCCTACAGTTCCATTGATCATTCTTAGAACTGGATTTCACTAGCACTAACAAGGAGGAAATCTGCTATAGACGACAGAAGTTAGTTTGACTTTAGCAAGATGAACCAGAGACAGAAGGTTATCATTCAGTCTTCCACTTTGTTGGTTTATTACCCAGCTGAAAGGCTGAGCAGAGAAACACACAGGATTCTTAGTACCTACATTATTTGCAAAGAAAGAGATTTCATTAAGGAACTGAGGAAAAGAGTTCCTGAATAAACATTGGTCTACTTCCTCAATGACCTTAGAACTATTGATAAAATTTTTTTTTCTTCCTCCCTTTTTCTGAGACAAGGTTTCATGTAGCCCAGGCTGGCCTCAAACTCCCTATCTAGTCCAAAATGACATTGAACATCTCTATATACTGCATGCATAAAGAAAGGCAGGAATACTTTCACATATATTATGCACCTGAACAAAGACACACTCACAGGAGCCCTTTCATAGTGTTTAATAAAATGCAGATCCTAGCACGTGACTTAAAAATTATGTATTATTAAAGAGGATAATAGAATATACCTAACTATTCACTTTAAACACTAGAAATAAGTTATTCTATTCCATGACTGAAGTATGGAATATTCTTTTAGGGTATGGAAAATTTCTGGGACTAGATAATGGTAACAACTCTGTAACACTGTGAATGAACCAAGAATCACAGATCTGTATTTTTAAATTGTTAAAATGGCAAATTGGGGCGGGGGGGCAGAGAGATGGCTCAGTGATTAAGAGCACTGGTTGTTCTTGCAGAGGACCTGGGTTCGAATCCCAGCACTCACATGGTAGCTAAAACTATTAGGAACTCCAGTTCCAGGAGATCTGACACCCTCTTCAGACCTCCATGGGCACTGCATGACAGAGGTACACTTACATACATGCAGGCAACACACTCATACACAAAAAGCAAGAGGCCCTCCATGGCTTGTCTCTAATTGACATCTGCTATAGAGACTGCTTTAGGACAATCTGACGAATTAAGAGTTAAAAACTTAAAATTCGGGGGCTGGAGAGATGGCCTAGCGGTTAAGAGCGCCGACCGCTCTTACAGAGGACCCGGGTTCGATCCCCAGCACCCACATGGCGGCCGAGAGCCGTCTGAAACTCCAATTCCAGGAGAACTCCAGTTCCAGGGGAATCCGAGACCCTCTTCTGACCTCCGCGGCATTGCACGACATGGGTGCACAAACCTGCATGCAGACAGTACATTGATACACATA
>VZQC01011344.1:3222227-3278876 GCA_009823505.1 Rhizomys pruinosus | reverse complement strand
CAGCAGAAAAATCTGACAAAGCATTGTTCTCGGCTATATACAAACTACAAAAAACAAAGAAGGTTAAAAAACAAATTTGTATTTCCCCACTCAACAGATGGAGCAAAGAGCTGGAACCGAGACTTTCCTAAAATGTGAGGAATTAGACGATTAGAAGTGTTTTTCAACAGCACTAGATTCATTAAGGAAATGCAAATGAAACCACTTTAAGATATTCATTTTATCCAATAAGAATGGCTTAGATAAAGAAAATCAAACGTAACCTAGTGCTGGAGAGGTGTGGGGAAAGGGGAAACACTCAACCACTGCTTGTGGAAATGTAAACTCGTACCAGCCACTGTGGAAAATGGTGTGGAGAACCCTTGGACAAGACTTGACTGAAACCTTTGTGCCATTCTCTACCAACCAAGCCCTACCACTCCTAGGCATGTATCCCTCAAGACTCTACCTCCACCCCAGAGATACTTATGGCACATAGCCACTGGTTTATTTCAGCTCTCTCCACAATGCAAGGAGCTGGAAACCAAACCCAAATCCCCTCAACTGATGAGGAGATAGAGAAAATGTGGTCATCTACCCCAATGGAGTTTTATGCAGCAGAAAGAAAGATGACATCAGGGGCTGGAGAGATGGCTACGGTTGAAGAGCACCAACGCTCTTGCAGAGGGACCCGGGTCGATCCCCAGACCCACATGGCGGCTGAGAACCCGTCTGTAAACTCAATTCCAGGAGAATTGCAGCTCCAGGGGAATCCGAAAACCCCTTCTGACCTCTGCGGCAATGCATGACACGGGTGCACAAACCTACATGCCGACCAGACGATTCCTATCACATACAAAATAAATAAACGTTAAAAATTAAACAAAAAACAAACAAACTACGACAGCTGACATCATGAGTTTTTCAGGAAAATTGCTGGAGCTAGACGACATCACGCTGAGTGACGCCCACAGTCCCAGAACAACCCAGGACGCATGGTATCTGTCATCTGTGGATGTTATTGCCAATTACCTAGTTTTACGTATTTCTTGTGCATGGCCCCCCTTGCCTTTGTACAAAGGCATTGTGTGGAGTGATGCATATTGGCGAAACCACCCCAGCAACAACAACAACCAAAGACTGCATCAACGAACTGCCTGACCACCCCGTCACACACTTCTGCTCCACCCCCCCGTCCCTTCCCCCCCTGGCGCCTCTTTGCGCCCGACTGGCTCCGAGATGACCAGCCTGTTTTTGGCCGAATGCCTGAGCTCTGGGGCAGTGGGGTGGGGATAGGTGTGGGGACAGGGTTCATGATTTGATTTCAAAAAAAAAAAAAGAAAAAAAATTTAAAAAAAATAAAAATAAAAAGATTTTTTATAGGAGCTGGCGAAATGGCTCAGTGGTTATTAGCACCCCTTGCTCTCTGCAGAGGACCGGGGGTTCAATCCCCAGCACCTACCTGCGTGAGTGTTGGTGAAAGCCTGGGGTGTGCATGCCTTTGCCCGCACGGACGGCATAGGCTAGGCGGGATCTCGTGCTAGTCCAATGGCCAGCCCAGTTACCGAGTGAGTTCCAGAAAGCTGGGGCTACAGGGACACCTTTTGTCTCAAAAAATAAAAAAAAAAAATATTGTGCTCGCTCGGCCTCCCCATACTTAAAATTATGGCACGATACATGAGACGTTACTAAGCATGGACCCTGCGGAAGGATGACACTGCAAACTTCGTTGTTTTGAAAGTGTTCCCTATTTTTAAAATAATAAATAAACTAAATAATAATATTATAGCTGGGGGTGGGAGCCCACTGCCTTTATAATCCCAGCCCCTCCATGAAGCCCAGAGGGCCATGGCAGATCTCTGGTAATTCAAGGCCAGCCTGGTTCTACAGTCGTGCGATTTGGGCCATGCTGGGGACTTAAAGGGAGGACCCCTATCTCAAAAAAAGACCAAAAAAAATTAAACAAATAAATAGTTGACTTTTAAAAAGAGTTGTATTTATTTTGTTTCGTATAAAACCTTGTTTTGCTTGCAAGATTTAATGTGCTACATGTGCGAGCCTGTACCCTTGTGGAATGTTTCAGGCAGTTGGCCAGTTCTACGGGAGTCAAGGATGTTGTTAGCCACCATCAGAGAGCTGGGAACTGAACTGGAGTCCTCTGGAAGAGCACATAGTTGCTCCCTAACCAGCCCCTATCTCCAGATACTTTTTTTTTCCCTTTGGAGGCAGGATCTCATATAGCCTAGGTCAGCCCTTGAACCCAGTATGTAGTAAAGAATGACCTAGGCCAGCTATGGTGGCCTACGCTTTCAATCCCAGCACTCGAAGCAACGGAGGAGAGGCAGAGGGATCTCGTGAGTTCAAGGCCAGCTGGTCCACAGAGCCAGTTCAGGCGACAGCTGTGAGTACAGGGGGACCCTGATTCAAAAGGACCAAAAAAAAAAAAAGAGGATGACCTAAAATTTTTAACCCTTCTACTACCAGTGCTGGATTACAGGAATATACTACCACGTCTATGCTGGACTATAGGAATATACTACCACGTCTATGCTGGACTATAGGAATATACTACCACGTCTATGCTGGACTATAGGAATATACTACCACGTCTATGCTGGACTACAGGAATATACTACCACGTCTATGCTGGACTACTAGGAATATACTACCACGTCTATGCTGGACTACAGGAATATACTACCACGTCTATGCTGGACTACAGGAATATACTACCACGTCTATGCTGGACTACAGGAATATACTACCACATCTATGCTGGACTATAGGAATATACTACCACGTCTATGCTGGACTATAGGAATATACTACCACAGTCTATGCTGGACTATAGGAATATACTACCACGTCTATGCTGGACTACAGGAATATACTACCACGTCTATGCTGGACTACAGGAATATACTACCACGTCTATGCTGGACTACAGGAATATACTACCACGTCTATGCTGGACTACAGGAATATACTACCACGTCTATGCTGGACTATAGGAATATACTACCACGTCTATGCTGGACTACAGGAATATACTACCACGTCTATGCTTGGACTAAGGAATATACTACCACGTCTATGCTTGGACTATAGGAATATACTACCACGTCTATGTTGGACTACTAGGAATATACGTACCACGTCTATGCTTGGACTACTAGGAATATACACCACGTCTATGTTGGACTAAGGAATATACTACCACGTCTATGCTTGGACTACTAGGAATATACTACCACGTCTATGCTGGACTACAGGAATATACGACCACGTCTATGTTGGACTATAGGAATATACTACCACGTCTATGTTGGACTATAGGAATATACTACCACGTCTATGTGGACTACTAGGAATATACTACCACGTCTATGCTGGATTACAGGAATATACACCACGTCTACTGGACTCGAATATACCAGAGCTGACATAGGAATATACTACCACGTCTAGTTGCTATGGACTTACGCGCTGACTATAGGAATATACTATACTCTGCTGGACTATAGTTACATACGTGCTGGACTACAGGAATATACTATCACGTCTATGCTGGACTATAGGTAATAACACTATCTGACATAGAACTACCAGTCTATGCTTTGATAGGAATATCACATCGTATAGGAATATACTACCATGTCTACTGCTGGACTATAGGAATATATTACCACATCTATGCAGTCCTGGGATGGAACTCATGGTTTCACCCATGACAGACAAGCACCCTACCAAATGAACTATATATCCCTAGACTTTGATATTTTTGAACTGCCTTGCCCCCCACCTCCAGGACAAAGTCAATGAGTACTAAACTTACTATGTAGCCAAAGTTTAGACTGAATTTGCAGTGACCTCCTTTACCTCAGTCATGAGACATGTACCATCACACCCAGATTATTTCATCTATTTTTTGGCTAGCTTCTGATTGTTGGTTGAATTTAAAAAATATTGTGTGGCCGGGCGTGGGGGCACCCTTAATTCCAGATTCCAGAGGCAAGTCAGGGCAGATCTCTGTGAGTTTAAATAAACAAGGCCAGCCTGGTCTACATAGTGAGGCCAGGCTGCTGGGACTAAAGGGAAAACCCTGCCTCAAAAAGACCAAAAAAATGCTGGGCGTGGGTTGACACAGCCTTTTTTTGGGGGGGGGCATGGGTGTTTGAGGTAGGGTCTCCCTTTAGTCCAGCATCTTGGAGCTCTCTCTGTAGATCAGGCTGGCCTGATCTCAGGAGATGCCTGCACTGCCTCCCGAGGTCTAGGGATAAGGCATGCTTTAATCCTTAGCCAGCCAGCGGTCTACAGAGTGAGTTCCAGGACAGCTGGGGCTACAGGGAAAAATCCATTTACTGAAAACGTAAAAAAAAAAAAAAAAAAAAAAAAAAAGACCATAAATAAATAAATAGTGGTAAACACCTTTGATCCCAGGACTTGGGAGGCAGAGGCAGGTAGATCTCTGCAAGTGCCAAGCCAGCTCAGGCTACAGACAGACCCTGTCTCAAAAAGACCAAAATAAACAAACAATGAATAAAAATATGTAAAAAACAAAAACAAAAACAAACAAGGATTAGGCTATAAATAGCTCATAACAAGAGGTAACAACAGAAATTCCGTAATTAAACCAGAAATGAATATAAATCCAAGCCCAACCTGGGCACAGTGGTACACACCTGCAATCCCAGCATGTAGTAAAATGAGGTGAGAGATTGTTCAACATTAGCCTGGATTATAACATGGAGACTGTCTCAAGAGGAGGTGGGAATAAAGCAAAGACAAAGAACACCAGGAAAGTAGAAGACCAGAAAATCAGAGCTGCTTGCTGAAAATTCTCTGAGCCATACTGAACTTCCCTTTTCTAATTTTTCACAAGGCAAAAATCTTTTTTACCTTGAGTAGATGACAAGTCTTACCTGTATACGTAGATATATTTTCCACTGTGTTAACAACACTGCATATGGGTTTTCAAATCAGTCTCCAGAGAGTTTGGTTAGTGAGTCAGTCAGTCCCCCAGAGCCCCATTACCCACGAAGTCACTAAAAATACGGAGCTTATGCCCTTGTAAAACAGAAAAACCACACCACTTGAGTCACTACTAAATAATCAGGTTGTTTTACCCATCTGGAGAACAAGAATGACACACTTTAGCAGTGAGAATGGTAGGCTGGGAAGGGTTTAAAAACAAGAAAAAAAAAAAAATCAACCACCTTTCAACAGGAATAGAAAATTGAGAAGTAACAGGTGTTATGTATCCCCCAGGCCTCCAGGCAGGAAAACCTAACAGGCACCCACCACAGCTGTTGTTAAGAATAATCACCAACAGGGGCTGGAGAGATAGCCTAGTGGTTAAGAGCACCGACTGCTCTTGCAGAGGACCTGGGTTCAATCCCAGCACCTACATGGCGGCTGAGACCCGTCTGTTAACTCCAATTCCAGGAGAACTCCAGTTCCAGGGGAATCCGACACCCTCTTCTGACCTCCGCGGCATTGCACGACACAGGTGCACAAACCTACATGTAGGCAGTACATTCATACACATACAAAAATAAAATAAAAATAAAAATAATAATCATCAACACAGAAAATGTTGTTTCTTATACCCCATTTTGAGTCTGTTTGTGAAGGGGAAACTATTAACTGGAATGAGTTGTTGGTGAGAACCAGGTGTTGGCAGGTGAGGAGTTAGTAAAGTAAGTCCCTGGTAAACAAATAGACAATTAAGAGGAAAGATCTGGGGCTGGAGAGATGGCTCGGTGGTTAAGAGCCAACTGCTCTTGCAGAGGACCCAGGTTCAATTCCAAGCACCCACATGGCGGCTAAGAACTGTCTTTAAGCTGGGCATGGTGGCACATGCCTTTTTTTTTTTTTTGGTCTTTTCCAGACAGGATCTCCCTGTAGCCCCAGCTGTCCTGTAACTCACTCTGTAGACCAGGCTGGCCTTGAACTCTTGATCCTCCTGCCTCAGGCCTCCAAGTGCTGGGATTATAAGGCATGCTTCACACTTGGCAAAACATTTTAAAATGAACTGAGCTGGGCATGGAGACTGGTGTCAGTAGTCCCAGCTCTAGCTACTCAGCTACTTGGCTGAGGCAGGAGGACCTCTTGAGCCCAGTTCATAATGACTGATTGGGGGAAGAGCATCAGTCTGAGCAACATAATGATGAGGTTCAAGAAATAAATGTAAAGCCGTTTGTGGTGGTGCGTACCTTTAATTCCAGCACTCAAGAGGTAGGAGAGGTAGGGGGAACTTTGTAAGACCCAGCTCAGCCTCATCTACACAGCAAGTTAGGTTCCAGACCAGCTGGGGCTACAGAGAGACCCTGTCTCAAACAAGCAAATACCCCCTCCCAAACTCTCTAAATATACAATGATGAACAAAAACACGATTCAACTTACTTTAATAAACAGAGTATATTGCAGGGTATGGTAGCACATGCCTTTTAGCCCCAGTACTCAAGAGGGCAGGGGACAGGCAGATCTCTGTTAGTCAAAGGCCAGTCAGGTCTACATAGTAAGTTCCAGGTTAGTCGGAACTATATAGTAAGTCCCTGTCTCTAAATAAATTATAAATAAAGCACATTATATCACTTGTATTATTAATTTTCAGAACTGTAAGGAAAGGATGTTTGTCATATTCCAAAGGCTGAGGCAGGCCTGGGAGTCTGAGGTCAGCTTAGGCTATAGAGATCTTGACCCCCTATCTGGGTAGGCGGTAGGAGGAGCATAGCATTTGGCTATTATTGATTGTATGTATGGTGTGAGTGCCATCTATGGGGGCCAGAGTCCAATTTTGTGCAATTCTTCTTTTTGTGGGTCCTGGGATTTAATTTAGGTCTCAGCCTTTTTTATTTTTTAGTATTTTACTATTTTTATATGTACAAGTATACTGTTTGCATGCCGATAGGTGCACCAGTGTTGTGCCGTGCCCAGAGATCATAAGAAGGCATTAGATACCCTGAAACTGGAGTTATGGATGGTTGTTAGTTGCCCTGTGGATGCCAGGAATCGAACCTGGCTCCTCTGCAAGAATAGTCAGTGTTCTTAACTGCTGAGCCATTTCTCCAGCCCCCAAAATTTAGGTCTCAGCTTTTTCCCAGTCCAAAAGGAGGTTAGAAGCCACAAACTGAGGAAAGGGATGGTGTGAAGGTGAGGTGGTACTAGGATGTAGCTCAGTTGTACAGTACTTACTTGCTTAGCAGGCTCAAGGCCCTGGGTTGGATCCCCAGCACCAGACCACAAACTCTACTACAATAAGGGCTGATTGATTATTTATTTATTTATTTATTTATTTATTTATTTATTTAGTTAGTTAGTTAGTTAGTTTGTTTGTTTATTGGTCTTTTTGAGACAGGGTCTCCCTGTACTGTCCTGGAACTCACTCTATAGACTAGGCTGGCCTTGAACTCACAAAGATCCACCTGCCTCTGCCTCCCAAGTGCTAGGATTAAAGGCGTGCAGGGCTGATTTTTTAAATATGAAATAAGAAGAAATAAATTTGTACACTAGAAATATGGTACTTTCCTGGACCTGACTAGAGTTATATTATCTAGAAACAAAGCAGAGAGTATTAGGGTCCACCTCCACTATCATGAGACAGAGGAAGGTATATACACACACACAAACAAAAGTAGGCAAATAACAGATACACATTCATTCCTCAAGGAAGACATCCAGATAAGTAAGTAACATGGTGCTAGGCTGGACAGTGCTACAATTATTACATATCTCAGGCTACCTGAAAGGAGTATTTTAGAGTCCATATTACTCTGGAACAGAGTTAAAAGATAAAAAAAAAAAAATACTAGGGGCTGGAGAGATAGCCTAGCAGTTAAGAGCACCGACGCTCTTGCAGAGGACCCGGGTTCGATCCCCAGCACCCACATAACGGCTAAGAACCGTCTGTAACTCCAATTCCAGGAGAACTCCAGTTCCAGGGGAATCCGAGACCCTCTTCTGACCTCCGCGGCATTGCATGACACGGGTGCACAGACCTGCATGCAGACAATACATTCATACACATACAAAAAAAAATACTAAAGCAGATAGTGCTTTCATCCTCCTTGACCATCCTGGACAGCTGTGATAGCTGTGAGACTCATTCAAAACAAACCAATGAGCCAGGTATGGTGGTACATGCCTTTAATTCCAGCTCCTGGCAGGCAGAGGTAGGCACCTCTATCTCAGTGAGATCCAGGCCAGCCTGGTCTATCTATAATAGCGAGTTCTGGGCCATGTGGGGCTACAGGGAGATTCTGATTCAAAAATACCAAAGACCTCCCCCGACCCTGAGACAAACAAAACAAAACACACACACAGCAGAACAATGCTCCACTTAGTTCTACCGTACAGAGAAAAAAAAGAAAGGGTGGTTTATTTAATAAAACTGATGCTATTACAATTGAGTCCTCTCCAGTGGGAAAAAAAAAGGTTTGATGGCCTCACCTACTTCATAACCAACTGAAAGACTGTACAGGTGTGAAGGTACACGCCTTTAATCCCAGCACTTAGGAGGCAGAGGCAGGTGGATCCCTGTGAGTTCGAGGCCACCCAGGTCTACAAAACAAATTCCAGGCCAATTGGGACTAAAAGGAGACGTCTCAAAAGACCAAAACAAAATAAAACTAAACAAAAAACCCACCAACAAAAATATTTATAGACGTTTAAGATGTATAAAGTTCTTTCCAAGTAAGTAAACTCTGAAGTTATTAAGAGAAACCTTGAGAGGTTGGAGAGATGGCTCAGGCTCAGCAGTTAGGAGCACTGGCTGCTCTCGCAGAGGAATCAGTTTGGTTCCCAGCATCCACATGGCAGTCACAACTCTCTAACTCCAGTTCCAAGGGTACCAGGCATGCACATGGTACTCATATGTGCAGACAAAACACTCAATACACATAAAATAAAAATAAATTTTTTTTGTATTTTTGAGACAGGGTGGTCTCTCTGTAGCCGCAGCTTGCCTGGCACTCACTTTGTAGACCAGGATGCCCTTGAACTCACAGAGATCTACCTGCCTCTGCCTCCTGAGTGCTAGGATTAAAGGAGTGTGCCACGAAGTGGGGGTGGGGGGGGTGGGGGGATGGGGTGTGTGTGTGTGTGTGTGTATATGTTTATATATATATATGTATATACATATATTAACACACACAAATTAAAAAAGAAAATGTCTCAGAGAGCTTTTCCTGGAACTTGGGAGGTAGAGGCAGGAGGATTAGGAGTTCAAGGCAAGTCTGGACTATAGTGAGACCGTGTTTCAAAATATAAAATAAAAGCTTATCATGGTGGCATAGGCCTTTAATCCTAGCACTAAGGAAGCAGAGGCAGGCAGCAGATCTCTGTGGTAGAATTAAGGATATTTGGAACCATCCCCAGGTGCTTTTTGTTTTGCATACAGGGTCTCACTCTGTAGCCCAGCCTGGCCTTAAACTTCTTTCAATCTTTCTGCTTCAGCCTCCCCCAACACTGGGATTATAGGCATGAGCTACCACACCCTGTTAATATTTTTTTTCTGTATAGCAAGGCAACTCATTAATAATGTCAAAAGACAAATGATTGAATGGCAGGACTCGTGGCACACGCCTTTGATCATAGCAGGAAGGCAGATCTCTGTGAGTTTGAGGCAAGCCTGGTCTACATAGTTCCAGCTGGGCTACAGGGAGACCCTGTCTCAAAAAGACTCCCCCCAAAAAGAGAGAGAGGAGAGAGAGGGAGAGAGAGAGAGAGGCTACATTATAGTAAAGGGCTAGTAAGAGTTAAAATCCATATATCGAATTCAAGAGTGGTAACATATTTTTTCAAATGAGCAAATGATACTCACAAATAGGAAGGAAGAAAAGGACAGAGGGAACACATACACACCAGAAGTCATGAAAACCTTAGATACTATTTTTTACCTTTTACCCCCCCTTTTTTTGGTATTTTTTTTGGGGGGGGGTCTTTTCAAGACAGGGTTTCCCTGTAGCCCCACCTGTCCTGGAACTCACTTCTGTAGACCAGGCTGGCCTTGAACTCACAAAGATCCACCTGCCTCTGCCTCCCAAGTGCTAGGATTAAAGGCTTGCGCCACCACGCCCGGCAATTTTTATTTTAAGTGTATGAATGTACTATCTGCAAGTAGGTTTGTGCACCCGTGTCGTGCAATGCCTCGGAGGTCAGAAGAGGGCATCGGATTCCCCTGGAACTGGAGTTCTCCTGGAATTGGAGTTAAGGATGGTTCTCAGCCGCCATGTGGGTGCTGGGGATCGAACCCGGGTCTTCTGCAAGAGTAGTTGGCGCTCTTAACTGCTAGGCCATCTCTCCAGCCCACCCTAACAATTTCAATCCTCCATAGATAAAATACACAAATGAAACCCAGATTACAAAACAAAAACCCCAACATAACAAGTATACCAATAGTAGATTAGTAGTATACTTAGTGCCCCCTCAAAAAAAAAAAATTTAATGTTGTGGCTGGCCAGCATGAGGAGGAATGAGTAAATCATGGCCTATCCATTCTACTACAGCATGAAGTAGTTTCCAAAAATGAAGAGGACTGTCGAACACCTTAACCCCAGCACTAGGAGACAGAGGCATGCAGATGTCTGTGACTTTTTGAGCCAGTTTGGTTTATACCAGGAGTTTCAGGCCAGCCAGGGCTAAATAATGAGGCCCAGTCTCAAACCAAACCAAACCAAACAATAAGAAAACAAAGGCTGGGACTGGAGAAATATCTCAGTGGTTAAGAGAACTGGTTGCTTTTGCAGAGCTCCTAGGTTTAATTGCCAGCATTCACATGGTGGCTAACAACTCCAGATCCAGGGGATCTGACCCTCCAAGGGCATTTTGTGACACGGGTGTACTTACATATAGGCAAGCAATATACTCATACACATAAAGTAAAGTAAAAAAAATTTTTTTTGGTCTTCTTTGAGACAGGGTCTCCCTGTAGTCCCAGCTGTCCTGGAACTCACTCTGCAGACCAGGCTGGCCTTGAACTCACAAAGATCCACCTACCTCTGCCTCCCAAGTGCTAGGATTAAAGGCGTGCGCCACCACACCTGGCTTTTTTTTTTTTTGGAGTAAAGTAAAAATTTTTTAAAAAGAAAATGCTTGCCTAGCTTGTCTAAGACCTCTGGGATCCACCTTTAGCTTCAGGATTGGGAGAATGGAGGAAGTGTTTTATCTATCTATCTATCTATCTATCTATCTATCTATCTATCTATCATCTTCAGGATAGGGAGAATGGAGGAAGTGTTTTCTATATATCTATCTACCTATCTGTCAATCTATCTATCTATCTATCATCTAATTGTTTATGCCTATATGTTAATCTAAAATTTACAAAGCAGGTTGCAGATAATATATAGTATATTATTTGCTTAAACAAAACAACAACAAAGAATTTTTTTGACATAGGGTCTTATGTAGCCCCGACTGGCTGGCTTCAAACACTCTATATGGCCAAAGATGACCCTGCACTGATTCTATTGTCTCCACCTCCTATGTGTGGAATTATAGGTGTGCACCACACTACTATCACCACCAAGCCAAGTAAATTGGAGCTGGCAGGTTTGAGATTACTGGGCTTTCCCGTTCATAGCTTTGTCTATCATTTTGCAAACAGTTTTTACTTTCATAACAAAAAGGAAGCTGGGAGTGGTAGTGAAGACTTTTTAATCCCAGCATTTAGGAGGGTGGGGCAAATGGGTCTCTGAGGTGAGGCCTTCCTGGTTTACATAGTGAGGCCAAACAAACAAATGGAAAAATCCGTGGCATTTTTGTGTGTATAAATTATATACACTGATGGTCTCAAGGAGTTTGCAACTTACATGGATCAATAATGACTTAGGAAAACAAAGGGTATCACTAGATTAGGAGTTAACTAAAGCTAAATGCATAAAAGTCCACTGAATTGTGGCAGGGTGTGGTGGCGCACACCTTTAATCCCAGCACTCGGAAGGCAGAGGCAGGCAAATCCTTATGAATTCAAGGCCAGCCTGGTCTACATGGCAGTTCCAGGCCAGCTGGGGCTACAGGGAGACCCTGTCTCAAAAAGATTACCCCCTCCAAAAAAAAGCCCACTAAATTATCTTTTTAACACAAAGCCACTATTCTAGGAGAGGCAGAGTAGAAGAAAGTTGTTTTTCTTATATGGCTAAAAATATCAGTAGTTGCTTGTTAGAGTTGCTAGTGAAGATACCTAACGGTAAGACCCTTATTTACAAAACCCCCAATTAATGGCACATTTATTTTCATATCACATCTTAAGGTAGCACACGGTTTGAGTATTGTTTTCCAAAAAAGGTTTCATTAAATATACCAGTAGCATACTCTGAAGTACTTCTTGATCAAAAAAGTATTTAGAAAGAGGGTGCCTAAAACTGTAAATGTGTTCTCAATCACTTGAAATACTCATTCTTCCAACCCTCAATTACTCATCCTTAACAGGGGGCGCCCTGCTATGCAATACTCAGTATCAAGCATGCCTGAAAACATCTTAAACATTACTGAAAGAAAATCTGCCCAATCACAGGCCAGCTGCTTGCAAACTCCACCCTTGAGTACAGGAAGAACACTTCTGATTGGAAGATAGTTGTGTTTACTACAATGTGTGGTGCAAACTGGAAAGGTCCACATGCCCAGAGTACAAAAGAAATCCCGTCTAGCAAAAGAGAAAACAAAACGGTAAATTCTAATCCTTTACTAACCATTGTCATTAATAGAACCTCAATCTAACTGCAATTCTTGAGCAATTTTGCAAGCTGGTTTAAAAAAAAATCTAAAGGCTTTGAATTGTGTTGTGACTGCTTCTTATCTATGTCCCTGAATAAATGTACAAGACAAGCACAAATGTATTCTCAAAGCCCAAACATGCCTTTGCTTCTATATTCATACTACACCATGCAAGACCTCGGCATAGTTGTAAGAACACCTTGCTTTAATTTTCTAAGATCACTGCAAGTTTTTACTTGATTGGAAAATTCAGTTCCATGGACCAAGTGGTAAAATTATTCAGTATTTAGTATAGTAGGTGTCCAGCACTGAGGGAGCTTCAAAAAACCTCTAGAAGGTTCAAAAAACCTCGCCCTCAGGGAGTCCAGCAAACAGTAGTGAAAGGGTAGCCATTTCAGGTGCAGACCTCATTAGCAATTCATTTGATGGAGGAAACCAGTAAAACAACCATTGGAAGAATTAAGTGAAATCCCCCAAAAGAACCTAGGGTGGACTATGCCTAAGGTTAAATAAGGTATTATGCACATAGGGTGGATCTCTCCAATGCTTTGCCTCCAGGAGGTCAAAGAAACTGACGACTCCTCTCTGCTATCCCATCCATCTTCTGAAGAAAGCGCAGAGGAATTTAGGCCGAAATCTCCATCTTATTTATCATCCCCACCCTCCCAACATCCGAGGTTTCTGTTTTCAAATTCACCCCACCAAAGCTTCATAAATATCCTAGAAGCCTTTCTTATACAACAGGAAGAATACTCAAAGCAAGTGACTGAAACAACAGAAAAGCCCAAACCAGGCACAAGTCAAACAACCCATAAAAATTGCATTGTGGGGGTTGGGGGGGCACTCTAACCTTGTTGACCACTAGCAAGAAGAAACGAACATCGGAAACCTACATTATTCCCAGATCTCACAAAACGTGTTCCTGTTTAAGTAAAATGTCTGCAGATGCAAGTTCACCAAGAATACTTACTTTCTGTTTGCTGATCTACTACATTCCAAAATACCCTTCCCGCCCCAATTTTCATACTTTATTTCACCAGAGAAGGTAGGGCTTCTATCAGAAAGAGGAACTAAATAAAGAGGCTTAACAAAACTTAAAGACAGTATTTTGCTGTCACATTAACAAAAATACAACATAAAGGTATCGGATGCTACTTAACTTCTCTTACTAAACACTCTCTTCAAAAAATACACCAAGGCAAGCGGCCAAGCTCCAAATACAAAGTTTCAAAGCAAAACCTCTCCCAAGGTTTAGGGGTGTAGCTGAGCTAGAAGCAAAAAGCACCACTCAGTAGCCTCATTCGGCCACTAACAAGGTCTCAAACTTATCAAAAAGGCACAAGTGCAGGTCCTGTCACCCAGAAGCGCCAAGAGAAGGAAGCTAGAATCCAGACCTGAGAGCTGGCCTTTCTGGGGACCGCCAGGCCCAGCCCGGCTCAAACAAGGAGGAAGTAAGTGCTAGATAAAAAAGCCCCGTGCCGCTCCAACTGCAGCCTCTATGCCTCTCACAACTGCCACATTCCGGGCTCTGGAAGGAAGGGGAGCGGGAGCGGGTATCCCGAGAGGCCCAGGGACTACAGATTCGCGTCTTCTAGCAGAATTCTGGGGGACCCGAACATCAAGGGTTCGAGAGCCAATTCCGAAGGCGTGTAGGGGGAGTACGCGGAGCAAAGGGTCGCCCAGGAGGCGGGGCCTGCTGGCTAGAAGGAGCAGCAGCAGCTCCGGGCACCCCGGCCGCCCCCCGGGAGAAACTGGGGCGCGCTCCCCGACGCGGAAGCAATGCCGGCCAAAGCTCAGTGCCGAGGTGCCGGCGGGGGGCGCTAAGGAGATCCGGGGGCGCGGAACTGGGTCACCCCCACCTCGCCACCCCCTCACAAAGGCCCCCGGGGAGGCCGCCCACAGGCCCCGCAGCCCCGGCCTCGAGTGCCCGCCTCGGCCGCCACTCACCGCTAGGTCCTGGGGCACCGCCCCGCTCATGGCCCGCACCGTGCCGGCCCGCCAGGCCCGAGTGCGCAGCGCAGGCCCTGGATCTCCGCTCACCACCGCCGCCGCGGGGGCCGAGGCCGAAGCTGAGGCCGCGGTGTCCGCGAACAGGAGCAACAGCCGCTTGCCCACCGGGGAGGCCGCCGCGTCCGCCATCGCCAGGGCCAGCCGGACCCGCGCTCCCGCCCGCTGCCTCCCACCACCTCCGCCGCCGAGCGCCCGATCCACCCGCAAGGCCTCCCTCCGCACCACCCGCGGCCGCCGCTCCCCCCCACCCCCCCCCAACAGCCACCACCAACCACCGGCGCCGTGCAGCGCCCCCCGTGGCCGGGAGCAGAGTCACAGCCTGGACGGCGCACAGCGCCCCCAGCGCTCCGGAGCCGGGCGGCAGCTCCTGGCCCCTCGCAGCGCTCCTCCCCTACCTCCCCAGGGCCTGCAGTGCCTCCTGCGGCCAGGAGGGGAATTGCAGGTTCGCCCGCGGGGCGGGAAGTGGGTGGGTCCTTCAGTTCTCCTTGACACCATTCCTAGCCCCAGTCTTCAGGGGTCAAATGTTGAGCTTAAGCTTACTCTCCTGGAAGACCAAAGACTTTTTAGGGGGTTGGGGGATGAGGGGCAAGGTACCTTACAAGATGAATGTTTTGAGCTAAGACTTCACTAACTGCAATATTCCATTATATCCTATCCTGAAAATGAGTTCTCCCTGTCGTCTTTTAAGAAACATTTACCCCATTGGCTCATAGGACATTCTAGTCTCCTCATTGGACAGTAACATAATGAATGCTATCTTGTTCTATACTACCACTATCCCATAGGTTGTCTTTCCAATTGGCCAATGTGCTTCATTCATTGGATGTGATTATGCTGCTTTCCATTGGCTAAAGACTAATGAACTTCCACCATCTTAAGTGTTCTTCCTTGAACCCACAAAGCCACTTCCCTTTTCCAGCCGGCCAGTGTTACTAAGTCTAGGTGTTAACTTTCAATTTACCATGGAAGTAACGCAGTTGAGGTTAAAAAAAGAAAAAGTCTAGTAATACCCATCTGAGATACTGATTAATCCCAGTTAGAAAAGGAAGTGGTAGAGAGGGAAGATGCTGAGATTTTGGCTAGGCTGTTATTCCCAATACACAATGGGAAACTAGTCATTTAATGTTGGTAATGTCATACTATCATGATGCCAGTAGTCTCTTGAATACAGAGTATATACAAACCAGAAAGATAAAAGGTCTAGTAAGAAACCATGTAGTGGCTCCAAAAGTGGCTATTTCTTGGCTATTTCATTAATCTGTCCCAAAGATAAAGTAGCAGCTGGGTTGTTTTTTTTCTTCTTCTTCTTCCTAGTTATCTCCTTTTCATAACTAACCTTGTCTACACCCTTGACCTACATTACTTGTAGCGAAGACTGGAATGGGAGACACCAACTACTATATTTTAGTTATATAGGACAAAACATCTAGGGAAGTCTTTTTGGAACTACCTCTGTGGGGCAACAAGGAAACATTTCCTCCTTACCCCTTAAAACTTCTATCCCACAGCAAACCTCAAGCCTTAACTTGACTCAAGTGTTTTTCTGGGCCAAGATACCTCACATAGCACAGAGCCCATAAATTATTTGTAGGCAGAAAACAGGGATGAATCCTTACAGTTTTCCTACCAAAATTAACTACTGAGATTTTCCTCCCATATAGAGCCTTAATCACCTGCTCCAGTGTCTAAGACTGGTCTTTCATATTCAAGTTCAGGGATGGGAAGGGAAAAAAAGAAATTCATTCAATAAATAAGAAAGGAGCTTTTCATGTGCCAGGGTATTTCCAAAAGTATTGAGGTCCCAATACTGAATAAAACAAAACTCCTGCCCTCGTAGAATTTACAGCTCTTTCCTATAAGGGACTTCAGCAATGAAAAGTGATTAACACACTCACAGGAAATAAACAGTAGAAAATAGAATTATAAAGCTGGTAATAAAACACAGTGGGAATAACATTCACCTAGCATGTGTAAGGCCGTGGGTTTGGTCCCAGCACCACAAAGACAAAATCAAAAATACAAACCAAAAACTTTAAAACCAAATATAAAACTCAAAAGAAAAAAGGAGGGATAAAGTCATTTTAGATATTATGTTCAAACTTCACCCCTGCTCAAGCATAGGTGAAACAATAGTTTTTTAAAAAAGAAAAAAGCTGTAATGCCTGTGCCCTAACTCTACCCTGTCTCCAAAGCGCCTCCTTTGTTTCAAGGGCAAGTGACAACTCCCACTCTCTAGGGTACATTTTCATCCAAATGTTCCTACTTCAGGTAGTCAGGCCAGTCCTATCCTGCATACCTCATTGGTATGTAATGATGAGTACCACAAATCTGAAGCAGGAAAGTAGGAAATGAGCTAAGCAACTTGATTCTGCTGCCCAGTAAAGAAAAGCTAAACTTTAAGGATAGCGACTCTTGCTTGGATCTCTAAGCAACTATATTTCACCCACACATTTTGAAGAAATGTTAACATAAGAAGAAAGGGTGGCGAGGGGAGAAATTTTTTAAAAGGGGGGGGAAGGGTGGAATAGAAAAGTCTGAAGGTAGGGCTGGAGAGGTGGCCTAGTGGTTAAGAGCACCAACTGCTCTTGCAGAGGACCCAGGTTGAATTCCCAGCACCCACATGGTGGCTAAGAACCATCTTTAACTCCAGTTCCAGGGGAATCCAACGCCCTCTTCTGACCTTTGTGGCATTGCACGACACAGGTGCACCAACCTACATGCAGACAGTATATTCATACACATAAAAAATAAATAAGCCGGGCATGGTGGTGCACGCCTTTAATCCTAGCACTTGGGAAGCAGAGGCAGGCAGATCTTTGTGAGTTCAAGGCCAGCCTGGTCTACAGAGTGAGTTCCAGGACAGTTGGGGCTACAGGGAGACCCTGTCTCAAAAAGACCAAAAAATAAATAAATAAATAAATATTAAAAAAAATAAAAGTCTGCTTACAAGATCAGTCTACAAAGTTCCCTGAGTTCCAATAAAAACATGAGTAGTTGAAAGAAAAATAAATAAAAGTCTGAAGGGATAAGCTACACAACTTTCAGCAAATGAGCAATCCAAACTGCAGCATTAGGGAACATATCTTCTAAGACAAAAGACCTTTGATATTAGGATGATCTTACAAATGCATTACTTTTAGGATGGAGAAGTTACCTAGGTCTTTGGAGGCTGAATCTCCATCTCTCCAGGACACAGCATGTAGCATGTGAAAACCCTGAAGAGATTCCTTGCCACCTCCTGTCTTCCCATACCCACAGCCTATGAACTGACCCTGACAAGTTTCTAACTGTACCACTGTACCATGAAGCATCTCTCAGGGACTTGGAATGTATTAGTAACTGACGTCTATCAGCTGCCAAGTGACAGTGATAACAAGGAAGAGGTGACATGTATAAATGCCAGGGAAAAGAGACCAAGCCAGACTGACAGGATCCCAGGCAACGGGATCTGATCTGCTGTGATCATAAAGGATCTAGGGACAAGGTACACTGCCCTTTTTTTTTTTTTTTTTCCTGTAGGAAAGGGAAAAAGACACTATAGTACACATAGTTGCTTGGGAAAATGGATTATTCTAATAAAACTTTATTTTTTTCAAACACAGCCACAGAGGCAGAACCTCATGTTTTAACACACACAGACTTAATGGATTTTTTTATATAAAACAAAGTTTACGAAAAAATTTTTTTCCACTTTTTGTTTCTGTAATCCCATTAGCACAGGGACTTTGGCAGCAGGTGGGAGTGAAGGGCAGCTAGGGCCGCCACTGGGCAGTCACCGGGCACAGGAGGAGAGCATCAGCCTGGGAGTGGCTTCACTCACACACGCAGGAATACTCACCAACTGGCCACCCACACCACACACACAGCACAGATGCAGACATCTACACAGCATCAGCCAAAAGCCCTGGAGGTATGCTCCCTTTGGGTAAGCCAATATGTGAAAACCCAAATAATTAAAACAGCTAAAGTAGAGGGAGGTTACTTGCTTTACAAAAGAAGCACTCATAGGCTGCTTTTAAATGGTCAGCAGTCCAAATGCATTAAAAAAAATAAGCATTTGGTTTACATAGAACTGTTGGGACAGATCTACTGTATAAAGCAAAATAATTCACTTCTTGAAAAGGCTTGTTCCAGAGCCAGAGATGCTTAGATTTGGAAGCAAAATAATAGTTCTGACTAGTTTAATGTACCAGACTTAAAGTAATGGAATTAAAATGTGACTGTATGCTTTCTTCCCTAAGGATGGTGACCTAGGGCTTTGGGAAAGCCAGGATGGAGGCAGAATTACTGCCTTACTTAAGGTTGGGGCCTGCAGAGACCCCAGTGGCACTACCAGAACCTATTGGAAGCTGGCACAGCCAATCTGCAGCAGAAAGCTCAGGGATAAGGATGCCCCAGGAGGAAAAGAAACGCACCAGGGAAACTATGGACTAAAGAGGGAGAAGAACCAGGGGAGGACAAAACCGAGGATGGGTAACTCCTGGGCTCAGTTTCCCTGTATTCTCCTCTCTTAGGCCCTTAGGGGCTGGTAGCCCAGTGGTAGAATGTGGAAACTAGCCAGAAGATAGGAAGGAGCCTAGAAAATTAAAGCCTTTAAGGGCCACAGCGCAAGAAGACATGGTCACCTCCCCTGAAGTGGAGGCAAGGAGGCTGAAGCCTCAATGGTAATCCTATCTAACACGTGGGAGATGCATTAAACATCAGGCTCAATTCCACAAAGAAAAAACACAGACCTTAGTCTTCTGTAACATGAGGAGGAACTCGGGCCCAAGATACCCTGGAAATTGAACAGAAAAATGCCCCCGTAAAAAATGGCAAGGGCAGGTCCAAGTTGGTTATGCAGCGTCTCCTAAAAAATCTGGACAAAGCCTCACAGAGTATGGTAGGGGCAGCTTCTGTATACATATCTACTGCTGCCAACCCTATCAGGTGTCTACAATCCTTAAAGCCACCACTGTAGCCACTGGGACCTGCTACCCTGGCTCAAGTTGTGGGTGAGAAACAAAAAAGGAAATTCAATCCACCAATAAACTCCCAGCTGCTTCTCAAAGCCTTTGCTTTACACATCCTCAGCCAATCCCTCAGTGAGCCCCAGCCTCTCTGTGGTCTCTCAGGGCCAATTAGAGGCAAATAAACATTTCCTGGCAAAAGTGGAAGACAAGCAAACTATTAAATGCTGAACACCCTTCCTCTTTCTCAAGCATGTCAGAAGAGAGTCTGGGCTTAGATCTTGCAAGAATACGTTTCCCAACATCCAGCTTTCAAAAGGCAGTGCTGGGTGGGCTCACGGCTGCTGGGGACTTAATCTCACAGCGTCTACTGCATGTCTGCCCAACATATCCTGATGATGAACCCTGTCTCTGACTTAGAACATGAGAGGAAAGGATACCCTTGGTAAAAAGATGAAGCCCCTCAGCTCTGCCTCAGTTGTCCATGTTTGCACCTACTCAGAGAACAAGAGGGGCAGGCTATACACAGTTTAGACAATCTGATGAAAACAAATCAGCTCAGAATAAATGTGGCAACTTCCTACAAACCCTCAATACTAGATTTATCTAGTGGGAGAGGGTGGGACTGAGGAAAAGACCATTAGCTGAAGTTACAGCACTTAAAAGACTCCAAAACAGAAACTTTTGCAGAGCAAGTGACGCTATGGATTGTAAGTCTGGTTCCAGAGCTCCTAAGACAAAAAGAAAATTGGAGTCCCCTCTCCTCTTGACTCCTTGAACAAGCCCACTGTCTAAAAACTCAAGATTCTGGGGGTATCCTGATGCTCTGCTGTTAAAGGAGCAACTGCCTTCCTTCCCTAAGGCTACACAGACACACTCTTCCTCAAGTATACTCCCACGCACGCGCACACACACACATTCGCACAGTTTCTCCAAGGAGGCTGACTGAACCCCCCACCCTGGCCAAATTCTAAGACACAAGTGCCCTTTGAAGCAAAGGGGCTAGTGAAATCCCCGAGCTGGGGCCAGCAGACCCCTCCTTCCCTGCCCAGCGCTTTCTCAGGGGCAGGGATACTCACACTCAGGGCCGCACAGGGAGAGTCTGCTCTGGGGCTGTCCCTCCCGCCACCAGCTCCGTTTATCTTGTCCAGGCCAGTCTCTTGGCATGGTTGAGCTTGCTGGAGCGAGGAGACTTCGGCTGCCCTGAGTCGGAGCCCTCCACTCACCCCCTTTCCCAGGCTGGGCCCTCAGCCTTGGGGCCTTCACACTTGTTAGTAGCCATAAGACAGTCAATCTGTGTGGCCCAGGAAAGTAGCCTCTCAGTTTTAGTTTTCCTCAATCAGATTCAGGTCCAGGTCCCCAAAGTCCTGTTGACACAGTGTCCGCTTGCTTAGTGCCTGTCGTCCCCACCGAACAGCCCCTTCTTCCTCCTCTTCACTTTCACTCAGCACCTGGGATGAACCCTCAACAGGACTGCAAGAAGCAGAGAGAGGTGGGGGGCTACAGGCCATGAACCATGGTGGAGAGACACTGCTACCTTCTCGAGCTGCTTCTTGGAGACATAGACCTCCTGAGTATGGTTTCTGTTAAAAAAAAAAAAAAAAAAACAAAGTTAAAGAACACAAAGGGTCATTAACTTCACAAGTAGTCTCACTAAATGATATCATTTCAAAGTGCACCTCTCAGTTACACTTGAAGGTAGAAATACTAAGCTTTAGATGAGGCTGGTAAACTCCAAAATTTGGAAAAGTTAGTATACAAGCACATCTATTTCTCTGAGCAGAGCCCACAATTCTCATAAGATTCAAGAATAGAAGCTGAGGGGCTGGAGATTAACTCAGTGGTAGAACATTTGTATAGCATGCCCAAGGACATAGGTTCAAATCAGGCCAAAGCACCACACAAAAGATAGAATGCTATGGGGCTAGAGGATTGGCTCAGGCGTTAAGGAGCACTGACTAGCCTTTTGCATCGAGGATCCCCGGGTTTAGATTCCCACACCGATCATGACGGCGGTAAGAACCGTCTTTAACTCCAGTTCCAGGGGATCCACAAGCCCTCTCTGAGCCTCTGTGGCATTCACGACATGGCGTGACCAATACAGACAGGATTACACTCCCATACACATAAAAAAATAAATAATAGGCTGGGGCGGTGGTGGCACATTGCCTTTAATCCTAGCACTTGGGAGCGGGGATGGCAGAGTCGCAGGGCAGAGGCAGGACATCTTTGTGAGTCCAGGCCAGCCTGGTCTACAAGAGTGAGTTCACAGGAAAATAGGGACTACAGGGAGGAGACCCTTGTCTCAAAAAAAGACCACCAAATAAATAAATAAAATTAAAGCCCAGGCTGTGGTGGTGTCTCACAGCCATTTTAATCCTAGCACTTGGGCGGAGAGGCGAGAACGCGATCTATTGTGACTGTTCAAAGCGCAGCCTAGGTCCTCACAGAACTGAGCTCCAGGACAAGCTGGGGCTACAGGGGACCCTGTCTGACCAAAATTAATAATAATATAAATATCAATGATATATATAGATAGTATAATAGTTATATATAGTATCTACTATTATAATATATAAAAGAGGGGCTAGTAGAGCTGCCTAAGTTGGTAATAAGGTGCTTGACTGCTTCTTCAGAGGACCTGGGTTATTCCCCAGCACCCACATGCCTTCTAATAACATCCTTCTTAACTCCATTTCCAGGGGAATCTGACCCACCCTCTTCTACCTATCCTTGGCACTGGACACAACACCGACGCACAAACCTACGGCAGACGTACACTTCATACCACTAAAAAAAAAATAAATATAAAAATAAAATAGAAGCTAGCTGGGCATCGTGGTGCACACTCTTAATCCACGCATTTGGGAGGCAGAGGCAAGTGATGGATCTCTGCTGAGTTCAAAATCGGCCTGACTCTACAGGAGTTCCAGTCCACCTGGGGCGTACAGGCTGAAAACTGTGTTGTCTCAAAAAAAAAAAACTAGAAGCTATCTGCTGGGAGGCTGAGAGAAAAGTTTCAGCAGTTAAGAGTTGTATACTGCCGGGGCTTGGAGAGGACTCAGACACGCCTAACGCTGCGGTTAAGAGCGACGGATGCTTGTTTGCAGAGGATCCAGGTTCAATTCCCATGCACCACATATGGCAATCTCCTAACTCCAATTCCATGAGACACCTGAGTTCCAAGGGAATCTGCACGCCATCTTCTGATCCTTCGCGTCTTGCATTGCGTTGACACGGGTGCACAACCACCATGCTAGACAATTACATTTCATACCAAAATTAAATAAGTAACAAAAAAAAAAAAAAAAAAAAAAAAAAAAGAGGTATCTGCGCTGGCCACCGGGCTGATGGTGGTGCACGCCTTTAATCTCGCACTTGGGAGAGCAGAGCAGGACGGATCTATACACACAAAAGATGTTGTATTACTGTCTCTACCAGAGAAACCTGAGCACTAGTGTCTTAGTACCCATATTGGGGCAGCTTCTAATCACCTGTAACCCAGCTCCAGGCGGGATTAGTACCCTTTTTTTTTTTTTTAGTCCTTTCGAGACAGGTCTTCCCTGATAGCCCCAGCTGTCCTGGAACTCACTCTATAGACCAAGGCTGGCCAGTTGGTATGTCCAGCTGGAGAATCTGACCTCCTCCTTTGCCTCCCCAAGTGCTAGGATTAAAGGCGTGGCCACCACGCCACTTCCCTGACTATAAGCCCCATTTTTCTACTAGCCTCGACAGTAGCCCGGTACCTGCACTCACAATAGCTAACATATGAGCAGATAAGATCATAACGCACTATACGTAATTTTAATATAATCTTAATTTTTTTTTAAATAAAGATTTATAGCTGGGTGTAGTGGCCCAAGCCTTTAATACCAAATACTCGAGAGGACAGCAGAGGCAGGAGATCTTTTGTAGAGTCCAGGTCAGCTGGGGGCTGACAGGGAGACCCTGTCTAAAAACAGATCCCCAAAGGAAAAAAAAAAAAAAAGGAAAAAAAGCTGTGCTTGTGGTGCTGTATATCTTTTTTTGTGGTGGTGTGGGGGGTGGTGTTGGTGTTGGTGTTTTTTTTTTTTTTTTTTTTTTTTTTTTTTACAGGGGTCTCCCTGTAGCCCCAGCTGTCCTGGAACTCACTCTGTAGACCAGGCTGGCCTTGAACTTACAAAGATCCGCCTGCCTCTGCCTCCCAAGTGCTAGGACTAAAGGCGTGCGCCACCACGCCCAGCGGTGCTGTATATCTTTAATCCTAGCACTTAGGAGGCAGAGGCAGGCAGATCTCTGTGAGTTCAAGGCCAGCCTGGTCTACAGAGTGAGTTCCAGCCTAGCTGGGACTAAGAGGGAGACTTTGTCTCAAAAAGACCAAAAACAAAACAAAACAACAAAAATGTTATAATGGGGCACAGTGGTGCCCACCTACACCATCTGTATCTGGCTACTTTCTTCTGCTAGTACCTAAGCTCAGTGAAGTACATAGATCTTTCAGTGAATGCTTTCTGTATGGTGAGATGACTAAGGAAGTACACTCTCAGTGAGGCCTGTGTTCAACAGTGGTCTAGAATGAAACCTATGGAAAACATGGGCAAGTGCATATACAATTATTCTTAGATTAGGCAAGTAGAAAAGTATTTGTTGAATTCATAATAACACCACTGTCTATCTTGTTTAACCTTCAAAGACCCAATGAAGCAGTGAAGAGCAGGTAGCAAGAAAAACCAACTCTGATCAGAAGGAGAATAGGGAAGGTGATAGGGCTTTTTCTCAGAGAAGAGGAAAAGTACCTCTAGCAGGACAGTTAGTGACCCTATTGAAAGGTTTAATGTCTCATCCTAGTTTTTTTGGAACTCCAGGACAGACTAATTTGATAGACCTTCAGTAATAAAAGGAATAATCCCAGGCAAACCAGAGTGGTCATCCTAGGATAACCTCATACAGAAGTTCCCACAAAGGCAAAATACCTTAAATCACCCTCCCATTCCCATCCTCACTCCTCTCATCTACTAGACCCACCTGATTCATCTTGTCAAAGTCCAAGGAAGGCCGAAGACGCCGGGAATCCTCTTCAAGACGCCGCTTGACCCCAGTTTTGCGTGCATCCAGATCACAAGGCTGTGAGCGGCTCCGGGGTAGGTTTCGAAGACCTCGAGGTCTCCAGGGCAGCTCTGGGGAAGATGCAGGGGAGCTCCGGGCAGAGGGCAAGAAACGGCTTGCCTGTGGGCCCAGGCTGGGTGACAGAGAGAAGCGACGCTGGGGTGGGCAAGGTGACAGGGACTCAGCATCACTCTCCCAGGAACCACTCTGAGGCGAGGTGGCACAGGGTTGAGAAGAATCCTGAGCCAGGGCCAGGCTGAAGAAAGGAGGGCTGTAGGGTCTGTGGGCTGGGGCACATTGAGAAGAGGCACTGGGAGCTTGGAGGAACCTGAGGCTGGAGACCCTCTTTGGGGGGCTCTGGTGAGGCACCTGCGGCCCACCCCCTCCAGCACTGCCCCGGTGCTTGATGGGAGTCCACAGCTTGGAGGGGGCAGGCCGCCAGGCTGGCTGCCAGCGAGACAGGTCCACAGGCACCGAGAGTGAACGGCAGTGCCTCTTGGATGGAGGGGCAGGGGGCACAGGAAGCTTCTCTGGGTCTGGGGGCTCAGGGCTTAGTACTTGGGAGAGAGGTTGCTCTTGCGGAGAGCTGCCCCGACTGGGTGGTCTGAGGTGCAGGCTCAAGCCAGAGGGATGGTAGCTGAAGTTGAGGCTGTCCTGGAACTCAGCACAGGAACAATGAGGCAGGCCCCTCCAGGAAGCACCTTCTGGAAGGCATCCATAATAAAAACTATTAATGACAGCTAATATTATGTGTCATATAATGTATTGAACACTTCATGTATTTCCCCCCAAATCTCCATAAAGTAGCTATTATGAATATTCCCTTTTCCATAGCTGATAGTGGTCCAATAACTTGCCCCAAATCATGTAGCAATCAAATGGATTCTAACTTAACCACTATGCTATACTTCCTTCACCCTAAACCACATGGAATAAAACATTCAGTATTATCTGCCACATCCTGTCAAATGTAAAATCTTTCAAAAGGAACCTACATGTGTGTACTGTGCTCATGCCCAAATCCCTCCATCACCCCATCTATAACCCACCCTTCCCTACTCCCAGCCCAAGTTCTGAAAAACTAGGTCTATACTCTCCTTCTCTGGCCTTTTTCCTTTTTCATATATCAACAGGACCAATATAGAAGGCAGAGTTATGAGGGTAAATTACCAAGCAGTAAAGCAATCACTTCTATTCCCAGGAAAAGTATATTTGACAGCAGAACATGTGCTTGAGAAACCCAAAGATTTTTGTGTTGTTCTGAGTCTGTGTGCATATGCTTTTGATTCCCTTTGCCTTGGGCCTTTGTGTGGGGTGTGTGTGTGTGTGTGTGTGTGTGTGTGTGTGTGTGTTTCAGACAGAGTCTCCCTGTAGCTCTGGCTGTCCTGTAAATAGGTATGTAGACCAGGCTGTCCTTGAACTCACAGAGGTCTGCCTGTCTCTGCCTCCCAAGCGTTGGGATCAAAGGTGTGCGCCACCACACTGATGGGCCTTCTTTTAAAGCCAAACAAATTTAGGACCATGCTGAGTGCAGTGGCTCAGGACTATAATGGCAGCACTTTGCAGACATCAGCTATAGGATTAGGAGTTCACAGTAATCCTCAGCTATATACTGAGCTCTAGCCAACCTTAGCTACAAGTCATTATCTCAAAACAAACACCTTCCCTATCCCACCAAAATAAAGGGAACTGGGCTAAAAGGAATGATCCTGACTGCACTCTGATCAAAACAGTGACTTTTTAAAAAATGTATTTTAAACCCCGAGCTGGGCGGCAGCGAAGGGAAGAAACGCAAGGAGGTCTTGCCCAGCGCCAAGAGAAAAAAGTTTTTTTTTTTTATTATGTTTTGTATGAGTGTCATGTCATCATGTAAGTAAGCACACCCATATTGTGCAATGCCCACGAAGGTCATATCAGATTATCTGGATCTGGAGTTATGGACAGTTGTTAGATACCATGTGGGTGCTGGGAACCAAACCTGGGTCCTCTGCAAGAGCAGCCAGTGCTCTTAACTGCTGAGCATCTCTCCAGCCCCTAAACTATGACTTTTTTAAAATTTTATTTATTTTTGTATGTGCATGAATGTACTGTCTGCATGTAGGTTTGTGCACCCGTGTAGTGTAATGCCTCGGAGGTCAGAGGAGGGCACTGGATTCCCCTGGAACTGGAGTTCTCCTGGAATTGGAGTTACAGATGGTTCTTAGCCGCCATGTGGGTGCTGGGGATCGAACCCGGGTCCTCTGCAAGAGGAGTTGGTGCTCTTAACCGCTAGGCTATCTCTCCAGCCCCAACTGTGACTTTTTTGTATGTGCAATGTATATACATATTCCTGTGGGTGTGTGCACAAGCCTCTGCATGTTGAGCCCAGAGGTCAACATCACGTCTTCCTTACTTGAGTGGCTAGTGACACAGGGTGCATGTGTGTGGAGATTAGAAGACAACTTTTGCAGACTGCTCCTACTACACTTAGCATACAGGTGAGAGCTGGGGGATCTGAACTCAAGTCCAAATGTTTCATCAAAAGTACTTGAGCAACTGCACCATCTGCCAGCCTCCCCAAATTATGACCTTTATTGTAAATTTGTTTAATATTTTATTGTTTTCATTTTTGTGTGTGAGTGTATTTATTACCTGCATGTGTATAAGTGCACCTATGTTGTGCAATGCCCATGGAGGTCAGAAGAGGGTGTCAGATTCACCTGGAACTGGAGTCACAGATGGTTATTAGCCACCATGTGGGTGCTGGGAATCAAACCTAGGTCCCCTATAAGAACAGTCAGTGCTCTTAACCCTTGAGCCAACTCTCCAGCCTCCTTTTAAGAAGCATTTTTTGTTTTTTTTTTTTTTTGGTCTTTTCAAGACAGGGTCTCCTTGTAGCCCCAGCTGTCCTGGAACTCTGTAGACCATGCTGGCCTTGAACTCACAAAGATCCGCCTGCCTCTGCCTCCCAGGTGCTAGGATTAAAGGCATGCGCCGCCACGCCCGGCAAGAAGCATTTTTTAAGGGCCTGAAGGGATGGCTCAGCAGGTAAGAGCACTGCTGTTCTTGCAGAAGACAACCCAGTACCCACAAGGCGGCAAACAGTCATCCCTAACTCCAGTTCCGGGGAATCTGACACCCCCTTCTGTCCTCTGTAGGCACTGCAGGACATGTTTATACTTACATACATGCAGGCATAAAATTCAAACATAAAAGAAAATTTTAAAGAAGCATTTTAAGTGATTTATTTTTACTTATAAAGTGGTGGGGGTTTTTTGGTCTTTTTGAGACAGGGTCTCCCTGTAGCCCTAGCTGTCTTGGAACTTGTTATGTAGACCAGGCTGGCCTTGAACTCAGAGCCTCTGCCTGAAGAGTGCTGGGATTAAAGGTGTGTGGGACACTACACCCAGCTAACAAAGTGTTTTGATTGCCAGTATGTTTACAGGTTTGTGTGAAAGGCTGGAGGAGGATGACAGAGCTGCTATGTATGTGCTCAGAGTCGAGCCCGAGACCTCTGGAAGAACAGCAAGTGCTCTGAACCCTTGGACCACCCTCCAGCCCAATCTCATCTTTGTTTTTTGAGGCTGGGTCTAGGTACTCCAAGCAAGCCTCAAACTTGCTATGTAGCCAATGCTGACCTTAAAGTCCCAAGTACTAAGAATACAAATGTGTCCCATACCACCTAAAATTGAGATTTCCTGGGGAACAGCTCACTAAGGAAAAATGTGCCTATTTCAAGCTCTGACTAGAATTGTATAGAAATGGAACAAGTCAGACAGACAGGCATGGTGGTGCACGCCTTTAATCCCAGTATTTAGGCTGGGCGTGGTGGCTCACGCCTTTAATCCTAGCACTTGGGAGGCAGAGGCAGGTGGATCTCTGTGAGTTCAAGGCCAGCCTGGTCTACAGAATGAGTTCCAGGACAGCTGGAGCCACAGGGAGACCCTGTCTCGAAAAGACCAAAAAAATAAATAAATAAAAAATAAATTAAAAAAATCCCAGTATTTGGGAGGCAGAGGCAGGTAGATCTCTGTGACTTCAAGGCCAGTCTGGTGTACATAGTGAATTCCAGGCCAGTTGGGGCAATAGGGAGACCCTGTCTCAAAAAGAACCCCCCCCCCAAAAAAAAAGAAATGGAACGAGTTCCAAGTATATGAAGTCAGATTTGCTGACAAGTGTTTAGTCAGTAGTTCTTTCCCTTACTAGTCTTCATAAGACAGGGACCATGGATCCTTATGATGGCATTATACCTGGCTTTCAATAAGTACTTAATAAGTAAGGAAAAAAGAGAACAAATGAAGGTGTTTTTGCCAATTCACTCTCATCCCAGGTATCCCAGAAAAGAAAATGAAGTGTGTAATAGCCCAGCAGCATGAGTTAGTGTTTCTGTTCTCTGTTAGTTTCTGATTGTCTGTCTGTGATTATAGGTCCCTGGATAATTTTATATTTATAATTCAGGAATTTACAACTCAGATTTTTTTTTTTTTTTGAGACAGAGTCTCCCTGTAGCCCCAGCTGTCCTGGAACTCACTCTGTAGACCAGACTGGCCTTGAACTCCCAAAGATCCGCCTGCCTCTGCCTCCCAAGTGCTAGGATTAAAGGCGTGCAGCACCACACAGGGCTTTTTTTTCTTTTTGAGACAGGGTCTCCCTTTAGTCCCAGCTGGCCTGGAACTCACTCTGTAGAGCAGGGTGGCCTTGAACTCACAAAGATCCACCTATCTCTGCTTCCCAAGTGCTGGGATTAAAGGCATGCACCACCACGCTTGGCCTCAGATATATTTTCCTATAGGAAAAATGACCTGTGTATAAAGTTATTCACCACAGTTCTATGTGACAGGAGATTGGGGCTGCAGAAGTGGCTAAGAGACTTGCTGCATAAGTATGAGGACCAGAGTTTGGATATAAATACCCATATAGGGGCTGGAGAGATGGCTCAGCAGGAAAGAGCACTGACTGCTCTTGCAGAGGACTGGGATTCAATTCCCAGCACCCACATGGTGGCTAAGAACTGTCTTTAAGCCCGGTACTCAAGAGGCAGAGGCAGGCAGATCTCTGTGAGTTCAAGACCAGCCTGGTCTACATAGAGAGTTCTAGGCCAGCTGAGACTAAAGGGAGACCCTGTCTCAAAAAGACAAAAAAAAAACTGCTCAAAAATTAAAAAATAAGAAAGAGCACAATTCCCTCATTACTATTCAATAAATACAATTCTTCAAGCAAAACCCATCCTCTGGACTATAAAATGTCCTATTTACTGTAGAGCTCAGCAGTCACCCATCTTAGGAGTCTGGAAGATAGACTTGAATATTAGCAGCACAGCTTGAGAATTATTCTTCTAGAAGACTTTGTGTTTGATAATAGCCAAAGAAAGAAGTGTACATGCAAACTACAGCGAAAAATGAGTTGTCCTTTCTTCCATCCTTTTTTTGGTTTTCAAGGTATCTGCGGGGCACGCATGCAGCTTCTTTTTGCTTTGAGGGGCAAGAAAATGTCCTGCGATATTTTTGCCCCTTAAACTGTAAACCATTAGCTTAGCTGCCAACTACACAAATGCTCCAACTTCCCAGTGTGCCTGGCTTTGCTGTCTGAGCTTTCTCCAGCGTACACTGAAATGAATGTGTTTCTAATTAAGTAACTTCAGAAACACGACAGCTTCAATGTCAAAAATACAAAGTCTAAACCCCGGCAGGAAGTCTCAAGACTGCAAATGTCTCATCTGGTGGAACCTTGTCTAATGCAATGAGAGGAAGCAGGAAAAGTGCAGATTTCCAGAAAAAATGGCCACTCATTAACGTGTCCAGAAACACAGGCCGACACAGGGAGTGAAGCAAGTCCACAGCGTTTAACTACAGCTCATCAACTTTCCCAGCTCCTACTTTAAGCACATAACTGACCAGTGACCATGTGTTTTAAATAGAATTTCAGAACTGGAATCCCAACAAATGAGTTAACATCCAACAAAGAGTCAAACAACTGTGAGAAGAAGGTGAAAATAATCCCTACAGCCTAAGCTCTCTGTATAAATGAACCATCGGCTGTTATCTAAAAGAGAAACATTTTCTAGAAACTGAAACATGTAGTTTTGAACACCATGCTATTTTATCCTGTAGGGACACCGAGAGAGAGAGGGGGGGGGGACAATAAACACAAGTATTTTTTTTTTTTTTTTTTTTAGATACGGTCTCACTATAGCCCCAGCTGGCCTGGAACTCACTCTGTAGACCAGGGGCTTGAACTTACAGAGATCCTCCTGCCTCTGCCTCCTGAGTGCTAGATTAAAGGTGGTGCCCCACCATGCCTGGCTTTAGATATTTTTTTTTTTTTCTTATTGATTAGTGATATAGGGTCTTACTGTAGCCCCAGCTGTCCTGGAACTCACTATGTACACCAGGCTGCCCTTGAACTCACAGAGATCTGTTTGCCTCTCTGCCTCCCTAGTGCTGGGACTAAAGGTGTGCACCACCACACCTGGAAAAAAAATTGATTTTTAAAATTATTTAAATATACCATGACCTGTGACAATCAGAGGACCTGCTTTGTGGGAGCTTGGGGTTCATCCGACTCGTGTGGGTCTGAGGGATGATCTCAGGTTTCAAGGCTGTCAACAAGCACCTTAACTTGCGAGCGCATTCCTACCTCCCAGAATTTTTTTGTTTTTCTGTTTTTTTTTGTTTTTTTGGAGCAGGGTGTCCCTTTTTAGTCCCAGCTGTCTGGAGCTGCTCTGTAGACCGGCTGTGCCTTGACACTCACAGAGATCCACCTACCTCTACCCCCAAGTGGCGGGATAAAAGCCAAAAATTTTTATATAAGTAGAGAGCAGATATACAGAGTTATATTAGTAAGGGGTCTGGAGAAGATGGCTGTCAGTGGTTAGGAGCACCACCGCTTTTGCAGAGGACCCAGGTTCGATTCCAGCACCCATGGCCAGCTAAGAACCTGTCTTTCTCGCCGTTTCCAGGGGATTCCGACACCTCTACTTCTGACCTCCAACGGCCATTGCAATGACCGGGTGTACCCCCCTAATGCAGACACTCACATTCATACACCATACCAAAAAATAATGTGGAGCGCGGCCCTACGTTTAAGAGCGCTGACCGCTCTTGCAGAGGACCCGGTTCGAACCCCAGCGACCCACATCGGCCCGAGAACCGTCTGAAACTCCAATTCCAGGAGAACTCCAGTTCCAGTGAATGGGTAGATATACATTAGTTTACTTAACCAATCTCCTATTAAAGTTTATTTGAGAGTATATATTTGTGGGTATACAGAGTCCAGAGCCAGAGCAGGATGGCAGGTGTCCTGTTGTACTCTCTACCTATTCTTTTGAAATTTTCAAGTCTTTCTTGAAATTGGAGCTAGGCTGGCATCCAACAACCTCTGAAACCTCACTTTCTCACCCCCATACAGTATTGATTTTTTACAGCGCACATGTTGTGGGCTGTCTAGCTCTTTAATAGTTTTTTTTTTTTTTTTTTTTTGTGGCTTTTTGAGACAGGGTCCCCTTTTCTAGCGGCCTAGAACTTCTATGTAGACCAGGCTGGTCATTGAACTCACAGAGAATCTGCCTGCCTTCTGCCATGGAGTACCGGGCTTAAAGACAGTTCTTAGCCACCATGTGGGTGTGGGAATTGAATCCCAGTCCTCTGCGGCAGAGCGTCAGTGCTCTTCTCCTGCTTGAGCCATTCTCCAGCCCCTATATGGGTATTTATACCAACTCTGGTCCTCATACTTGATCAGCAGTCTCTTAGCCACTTCTGCAGCCCAATTCCTGTCCCACATAGAACTGTGGGGAATAACTTTATACACGAGGTCATTTTTCCTATAGGAAAATATATCTGAGGCCAAGCGTTGGTGGGGCATGCCTTTATCCCAGCAATTGGAAGCAGAGATAGGGTGGATCTTGTGGAGTTCAAGGGCCACCCTCTCTACAGAGTGAAGTTCCCGGCCCGCTGGGACTAAAGGGAGACCCTGTCTCAAACAAGAAANTTTTTTTTTTTTTTTTGGTCTTTTCGAGATGGGGTCTCCCTGTAGCACCAGCTGTCCTGGAACTCACTCTGTAGACCAGGCTGGCCTTGTACTCACAAAGATCCGTCTGCCTTTGCCTCCCGAGTGCTAGGATTAAAGGCGTGCCCCACCACGCCCAGCTTAATTTTATTTTTGAGACAGGGTCTCATAATGTAGCCCTGGCAGGCCTGGAGCTCACTAGGCAGACCAAGCTAGCCTTGAACTCAAGATTCCCCTACATCTGCCTCCAGGGTGCTGGCATTAAAAGGGCATACTTCCTCCACACCCAGCTTTTTTCAGACAGGATTTCACTATGTAGTCTAGCTGACATGGAACTTGCCATGTAGACCAGGTGGGCCTTAAAAATTACAGAGATGTGCCTGCTTCTGCCTCCTGAGTGCTGGCATTAAAGACATGTGCTATCATGCCCAGCTTAAAAATCAGAAATTTTTTAATTTTATTTATTTTTTATGTGTATGAATGTACTGTCTGCATGTAGGTTTGTGCATCCGTGTCGTGCAGTGCCGTGGAGGTCAGAAGAGGGTGTTGGATTTCCCTGGAACTGGAGTTAAAGATGGTTCTCAGCAGCCATGTGGGTGCTGGGGATCGAACCCAGGTTCTCTACAAGAGCAGTCGGCGCTCTTAACCGCTAGGCCATCTCACCAGCCCCCAAAATCAGAAATTCTTATTGGCACAGTCCTATAATCTCAGAGGCTGAGGCAGGAGGTTACAAGTTCCAAGAAACTGAGGGCAATTAAGAAAAACCCTATCACCAAATTAAAAGTAAGCTGGGCATGGTGGCACATACATGTAATTCCTGTACTCAGGAGATGGAGGCAGAGGATGAGGAATTCAAGATCAGCCTCAGTTACTTATATAACAAGTTCAAGGGGCTGGAGAGATGGCCTAGCGGTTAAGAGAGCCAACCACTCTTACAGAGGACCCGGGTTTGATCCCCAGCACCCACATGGCAGCTGAGAACCGTCTGAAACTCCAATTCCAGGAGAACTCCAGTTCCAGGGGAATCCGACACCCTCTTCTGACCTCCATGGCATTGCATGACACCGGTACACAGACCTACATGCAGACAGTACATTCATACACATACAGAAATTTTAAAAAAAAAAAAGAAATTTTTGGTTCACCAAGATGGCTCATGACTGGAATTCAATCCCTGGGACCCACAGGGTGGAAATAGAGAACTGACTCCTGAAAATTATCCTCTGACCTTCATGTCTGTGCTGTGGGATATACACACATGCACATACAAAATAATAATGTAAAAATTTGGTAAAGAACAGTAACAGGAATTACCACCCTACAATATCCATAGTTCCTGAGATAAGCCAAAGGCCTCACACATGCTAGAAACCTGCCATATCAAATAAACCACAGCTTTCTTGTTACTTTTAGGGAGGTAGTAGGGGCTGAGTGGATTGGACACAGGAGAGGATGACTTTCTTTTCTTTTTTCTTTTTTCTGTCTTTTTGAGACAGGGTCTCCCTGTAGCCCCAGCTGGCCTTGAACTCACTCTGTATACCACGCTGGCCTTGAACTCAGAGATCTACCTGGCTCTGCCTCTGCCTCCCCAGTGCTAGGATTAAAGGCGTGAATCACCACACCTGACTTAAAGATGGTTTGTTTATTTTTTAATTTTATTTATATTTGTATGTGTATGAATGTACTGTCTGCATGCAGATTTGTGCGCCCGGCGTGCAAAGAGGTCAGAAGAGGGAGTCGGATTCCCCGGAACTGGAGTTAAAGACGGTTTTCAGCTGCCATGTGGGTGCTGGGGATAGAACCTGGGTCCTCTGCAAGAGCAGTCGGTGCTCTTAACCGCTAGGCCATCTCTCCAGCCCCTTAAAGATGGTTCTTAGCCATCATGTGGGTGCTGGGAATGGAACCCAGGTGCTCTGCAAGACAGTCTGTGCTCTTAACCTCTGAGCCATCTCTTCAGCTCAAGAGGATGACTTTTATCAGCATAACCTTTTTGTTATTATTATTATTTTTTTATTTCTGTATGTGTATGAATGCACTGTCCGCATGCAGGTCTGTGCACCCATGTCGTGCAATGCCAAGGAGGTCAGAAGAGGGCGTCGGATTCCCCTGGAACTGGAGATCTCCTGGGATTGGAGCTTCGGACGGCCCTCGGCTGCCATGTGGGTGCTGGGGATCGAACCCGGGTCCTCTGCAAGAGCAGTCGGCGCTCCCAACCGCTAGGCCATCTCTCCAGCCCGATTTTGTTATTATTTTTAAATCCAAAGCATTTAGATTAGAAAAGTTCCCACAATCAGCCAGGCATGCCTTTAATCCTAGCACTCAGGAGTCAAAGGTAGGTAATCTCTGAGAGATCCAGGCCAGCCTGGTGTACATAGCAAGTCCCAGGCCAGCTGGGGCTACAGGGAGACCCTGTCTCAACAACAAGAACAACAACAAACAGAACAAAGCAAAACAAAATAAAGTTTCCTCAAACTATAGTAAGAGCAAACCAAGCCAGTAGAGTGGCTTATACTTGTAATCCTGGCCCAGGGGCAGGATTGTGAGTTCTAAGCTAGCCTAGGCTACACATCAAGTTCCAGGTAAGCCTGGACTATAAACTGAGATGCTGCCTCAAAAACAGAACAGCAAACTAAACAGATTACTTTCTTTAAGATAATAAAATTGAGACAAATACCAATCTCAGAAGGTTGGCCCTGGCAAGCAAACAATCCAAAAAACAAGACACTGTCACAAAAATAGAGATAGGGGGTTGGAGAGATGGCTCAGCAATTAACAACACTCACTGTTCTTCCAGAAGAGCTGGGTTCAATTCCCAGCACCTACATGACAGCCATCAACCATCCATACCTATAGTTCCAGGGGACCCGACACCCTCTTCTGGTTTCTGTGGGCACTGCAAAACACATAGTACACCTTACATACATACAGGCGAAAACACTCATACACATAAAATAAAAATAATATATAAAACATTTTTAACAAAGGTAGGCCAATCAGTTCTGGTCATCAGAAAGCAAAGAAAGAAATGTGTGGACAAAGGCACATGCAAACATATACGAAAACACCAATGCCTTACCAGATACAAGCTGGAAAGGGTTCCCGCAGGTGGATATGTCTGCATGATCAGGTAAAGGCTGAGAGAGAGATTATTCATAATTATTTGGGTTCAGGACAAAATGACAGATTTCTAGAGAGACCTCTTAAATTCTTCCTGTTAATTCATGGGATACCAGGGTGTCAGACACTCCTAAGTGTTCTCTTCCCAGTGTCTTCCCACAGTAAGTGAGTGCAAGAATCCACATCTTCCAACATCACAAACCCACCTCCACCCAAGTTTAGTGTCCCTTTTTTCTGACTGGAAAAAAAAAATTCTGCCCCCTTCCTTTTGAGCTGAATTTTGAGTTTTTAGTGGGCTCTTCCAGGACAAGGATGATGCTTCATATAATATAGGACAAGGGTAAAGAAGTAGCAACAGCCGGGCGGTGGCGCATGCCTTTAATCCTAGCACTTGGGAGGCAGAGGCAGGCGGATCTTTGTGAGTTCAAGGCCAGCCTGGTCTACAGAGTGAGTTCCAGGACAGCTGGAGCTACAGGGAGACCCTGTCTCGAAAAGACCAAAAAAAAAGAAGTAGCAACAAACAGCTTCTGAAAAAACGGGGGAGGGGAAGCATGAAGAAGCAGAAAGACTGGTCTTTTACCAGACTGATGCTGAAGCGTGTGCATTTCAGCTCATCCAGAGTCTGCTTCTGTAGCTGCTCAGTGATCAGGGTTATCATGTTTCTGCCCAGGATTTGACTTGCACACTTTGGAGCAAATGATGAATGTCTTCCCTGTCGTTCTTCCAGACCTCACTCGTGAGCCGTCTTCTGCCACTGCAGCACCATTCTAGCACCATTGGGACTTTCCTCTCCAGTCATGCCTGCTGAGTCTGCCAATTACAGAGGGACCAGCCCCAAGTAATATTAGAGGTGTACCTGGTCCAGAGATGGAGATTGCATGGCACACGTACCACAACACCCCTTGTCAGGCCTCTGGCAGACATCATTAATTGATTACAACTCTTTCCTATTAAGCTTAAACATAGCTACAGAAACATTCCAAACTTGGCACTCCAGATATCCAGTGAAATAAAATGGAGTTGGCAAGCAAATACAAACCTATTTACCATTTCTAACCTGGCTTACACTCTGTTGTTACTACCTAGAATATCAGTACCATTTAGAAAATAACTCAAATGAGAGAGAGGCTTAATGGTTAGTTCCATACTGATTGGCACAATATTCTCTTTATCTTATAGCCAGAAGCCAAGAGAGAACCCTTCTCCTAAACCACAGAAACACAGTACAAGAAGCAGCAATGATTGCAGGTATGGCTTTTTGCTCAGACCAGAATAAATAGGACTGTAAATCTTCCTATGGCCTGAAGGCTGATACATCACTTTCCAATAAATACTGTGGATATTCTTTTATACAATAAGATAAGGAAATGGTTAGGGCGGTTCTGATTAATTTCAACTCTATAGATACTAAACTACTCCATGACTTCATCCAACTAAGTTTACCTAATCTGACTCAAAGAGTATGTATATAATTAATCAAGATTCTTTCTTATGATCAATTTCTGATTAAAACAAGCTAATTTTTAATCAGAAAACAAGCTTCAAAACCCCACACAATTACCTACAGGAGGGGCCTTGCACCCCTAATGTCTTTTGTTCTACCTATTTCCATAAATGACCAGAAAACAAGGAGAAACTAATACAGAGAACAATCAATCAAGAAATTTAAGTCTTGAGCCAGGAACAGTGGCACAAACCTGTAATCCCAGCACTCGGGTAGGAGGCAGGAGGATAAGGAGTTTATCAAGACTAGTCTGGGCTACATGAGACCCTGTCTCAAACAAACAAACAAACAAACAAACAAACCATCCCCACCACCAAGTAATTCAATTTACTTAGACAGTTTAGTTAACCATTCTTGTTTACCCATATATAAAATGGGCACAATAATCTTACTGTTACAGGAATGGGGTAACATGAAATATCAAAATGTGCAAAAGAATATCAATTGGCCTATTAAAGAAAAATAGGAGTCCATGTAGACTGCAGTTTCTCATCTCTCCTGTTTGCTGCTCTTCAAAGCCTTGGCTTGCCAGAAGTGATGATATCATCAAAATGAAGAAAGCAATAGTGTCTATCTCTCTGGCAGGATGCTATCCTCTCTCTCCTGCTCACCCAAGATGGCTCTTCCTTCTGTGACCTTGTGTGTGTGTGTATGTGTATGTGTGTGTGTGTGTGTGTAACAACCCTCTACAAAAAAAAAAAAGAGGGTATTATTCCCACCTCAGAGAAAGGCAACAAAGAAGTACCCTAGGATGTACTTGGAGCTTTCTGGAAGAAAGATGTGAGAGAAGTCAATCATCACTATAGTTAACTATCATTTTCATGCATAATTATTACTACCACTTGAAACAAAGTTCCAGCTTCCTGAGAACTCCCTCAGCTGCTTCCCCTGTGTTCTTGTGGGAGAAGCTGAAACTTGAATCACTTCTCACTTCTGCTCCTACAACTCTGCCCTCAAAAATCAGCCAGAAGGGAACCAAAGCATATACTTTTACCCTTAGAGACCCCAGGCCCCAGACTCACCATCCATGAGGAGCAGGGAGTGAAGAAAAACAAAAAAACTTTCAAGCTTTTCTTAAGGCATGTAGACACACAGCAAACTCCCAGCCCTCGCCAGATCAAGTGGAGAGAGTGATTTTCTATTTTTCTGCGTTTTAATTGTTGGGATGTGACCACACACAGCGGTAATTGGAACAATGCAACTACCACCAGGCAACTGATACTCTCAGCCCGAGTTTCCTAAAACAGGCCAGGCTGAGAGGGGGAACAGAACGGAAGCCATAAGGAATCAAACCAGGACACAAAAGAAGGCAAACCAGCTCCGCAAGGGGCCTCCTCTTTCTCAAGCAGGCATTAAAAAAAGTGTAAGAAGCCCCCTCTGGCATCCTTCGTTCCCCTTCCATTTTGTATATCTGAAGGGTAGACAACCCTCAACGTTCACTAGACAAGTTAAAACTTCTCAGCTTAACAACTGGCACAAGGCTCAGCCCTTCACAGAGCAGCAGGCCGCTTGGCCCTCCCAGCAACCCCAGCAGGCCTAACTCTCACCCAAGGATCTCCACAAGTCTCCTAAAATAAAGGCTAGACCCCTCATTCTATCTCCTATTGGACAAAGTAACCCCCTGACACTTGCATTTCAGGGATGCTGAGATTGGGCTGAAATCTGGATAACCAAGGATCCAGTCGAGCCAAGGGAAAGGAGAGTCACAAATCCCCTAGGGACCTTCCCTTCAGGTCCCAGTCCCACACCTCTGGGAAAGACTAAAGGAAAACATGAGCGACGCAGGGAGGTGCAAGAATAGGTAAGTGGGTATCTGACTGCTCTCCTTCCATATGGTCTGAGGGGGACAGGGGTCGTGACAAGTGGGGAGCACCCCTCCCCCCGCCCCGACGAAGAAGCAAGATGCTAGGCCCCCTCTCATCTTCAACCTCTCCCTCCGTTGCCCTGCCTGTCCCCGCGGGGTGGGGCATGGGGCATCCACTGGCCCCTAGGGGTGGGGGGCTTGCTCATGGGGACTGTCGCGCTCCTCTTTCCACTCGGGTTCTCCCATCAGACCGCGGGAAGCGAACTCAGGACGCAGGGATGGGGAGGGTCTGGGACTTGCACTCCGCCACCCCCTCCCCCACCGGGTCCCGAGCTCTCTCAGCGGAGGACACCAAGGCCAGGCGGCGCCGTCCGAGGGCCTGGGGGAGGGGGACGAGGGAGTGAGGGAGGGTCTGTGGAGGCGCCCGCCCGGAGGCCCCAGCGCCACCTGCCCTCAGCTACCTACCGCGGATCCACCAGCTCCCAAGGCCGCGGCCGGAGCAGCTCTGAGCGCTCGGTTCGCCCCACGGTGCCCTTAAAAGGCGCCGGCACGAACCAAGCGGCCCCGGAGGACAGTGGGGAGAGCGCCCTCGTTCCCAGAAGGCATCTGAGCAGCCCCAAGAGGCCCGAGCACTGTATGCTTTCTCCTACAAGTCTTCCCAGAATGCTGCGGTCGGGGACAAGCCTAGGGCTTTGATCTGAGGATGGGACGGCTACCTCACTAACCAGTCACCCCCTCCAAAATATCGCAGAAAGTGGACCGGCCCAGTTGGAAGCACATCCTGAAAGCCGTGGGGGAAGCCATGTCTGAAGAAGGTAAACAAAGCCATTGCCCACTCCCTCCATTCGTCCATAGACTCAGCTGAAGCCGCTCATTCCTTTCGGACCACGTAACAGAATTAGCTACAGTGCTTCTCACCTGCTCTCCTCTCTCTCCCGATACAGCCACGTCTCTGAAAGAATCCCCCTTCACCTGGCAAAGGACCGGTCCTCGGCCTGAAGGCTTCTGGGAAATGTAGTCCAAGCGCCGATTAGGGCCTGCACTGAGTCCATGGAACCCGTCTTCCAGCTACCGGATCTGCTGGAACCGTATAAACCTGGGATTTATAACGGTTGCGGGACTGTACCCACTCGATTTTGCAATTTGCCCTCACTCAGAACACTTTGTAAAGCTGAGGAGAGTCCAAAGCCGTTCACTCCCTCTCTTCCCTATAAGCCTCACCCCCCCCCCAGGATGAGGTAATGGGATTGTGATTATGACATCATAGACGGTTCAGTTGCTGAGGGGGGGGGGTGGAGGGAGAGAGTACGGTGGTTACAGCTGGACCACTTTCCTTAAGGCAAAAAGGGAGGGAGGAAGCTGGCAGAAGAGGAAACGAAGTCGACAGTAACTATTTCCTCCTCAGTAACAGGAAACCACCTTTTTGTTAAAACTCCACCACTACCACTACCTCCCACCTCAGTCAAAGTTTTAAGCCCTTTTTCAAAATTCTGGATGTGGATGTAAGAATGCGACGAGATTCCATAGAGGTTTCTGGCTCTTTTGAAAATGTGGGTCTCGGCCGACATTAAAGAGAAGAAACAAGAAAAAAATTTGAACAAATGCTTTCATGTTGTGATGACTTTGTTGGCGAGAAGTTTGGATTTCTTTTTTAATTGTTAGAAAGTAGTAATTCCAACAGGCGCAGGCCTTTAGTCTTAGCACTCAGGAGGCAGAGGCAGGTGGATCTTTGTGAGTTCAAGGCCAGGCTGGTCTGCAGAGTGAGCTGGACAGCTGGAGCTACAGAGAGACCCTGTCTCAAAAAGACCAAAAAACATTAAAAAAAAAAAAAAAAGTAAAATATTAATCAAAAGTGGAGGTGGTAGCCAGGAGTGGTGGTGGCACAAATTTGAAACCCAGTGGTCAGGAAGCAGAGGCAGGGGTATTACCACATTTCAAGCCAGGCTGGTCTACATTTCAAGTTTCGGACCAACTAGGGGTATGTAGCAAGACTCTAACTCAACAACAACAACTACAACAAAATAAAGAGCTGGAGATTTATTTTGCATCACACATTTTCTGCTGGCAAAGTAAAGGAAGCATGGTTTTGTGTTGTACACTGTATTACATCATTTGCTTGTTTGGTTTTGAGATAGGGCCTCTTGTAGCCCAAGCTGTCCTCAGACTCACTAAGCAGCTGAGGATTCCTGATCTTCCTGCCTCATCTTCCTAGGTGCTGGGATTACAGACATGTACCACCATGTCCAGCTGCACTATATAATTCAAATCTGTGTCTCATTTTGCCTTCAGTAACCAAATAAAAAAAATTACTGAACAGCAAAACCAGCTGAGAGGTTGAATGACTTCCCATATAGTAAAGGTTATATCAAAGACTCTTGTCTGACACCCTTGTTCTTTTTTTTTTTTTTTTTTTTTTGTCTTTTTTGGACAGGGTCTCCTGTAGCCCGCGGTCCTGGAACTCGCTCTGTAGACCAGGCTGGCCTTGAACTCACAGAGATCCACCTGCCTCTACCTCCTGAGTGTGAGTGCTAGGATTAAAGGTGTGCACCACCACACCCACCACCCTTGTTCTTTACTAGTAGGCTTGTTCCCCTTTTTATTATTAAGCATGTTTACTAAAGTTAAATGATTGAATAAAGTAAAGAAGCTAAACTAGAGGCAGAGGCAGGTGGATCTTTTGTGAGTTCAAGGCCCGCCTGGTCTACATAGTGAGCTCCACTCCAGGCTAGCTGGGACTAAAGGGAGACCCAGTCTCAAAAAGACAAAAAAAAAAAAAAAATCTGGGTGTGGTGGTGCATGCCTTTAATCCCAGCAATCAAGAGGCAGAGGAAGGGATATTTGTGAGTTCCAGGAGAATACAGGGAGACACTATCTCAAAAAGACAAAAAAAAAAAAAACCTGAGTTATGGGCTGGAGAAATAGGGCTCAATATTTTTTTTTAATTTTTTTTATTATTTCTGTATGTGTATGAATGTATTGTCTGCATGCAGGTTTGTGCACCTGTGTCGTGCAATGCCACGGAAGTCAGAAGAGGGCGTCGGATTCCCCTGGAACTGGAGTTCTCCTGGAATTGGAGTTTCAGACGGTTCTCGGCCTCCATGTGGGTGCTGGGGATCGAACCAGGGTCCTCTGCAAGAGCGGTCGGCGCTCTTAACCGCTAGGCCATCTCTCCAGCCCAGGGCTCAATATTTAAGAGCACTTCCTACCCTTCCAGAGGACCACAAATTTAGTTCCTAGCACCCAGTCAAACTTATAATTGCCTGAAACTCCAGCTGTAGGGCATAGATACACACACACACACACACACACACACACACACACAAACATAAATAAAAATGAAAAAGAAGAATATGGAAAATAAGCTGGACTTTGTAGCACATGCCTTGAATCCCAGGACTCTAAGACTCCAAAGGCAGATGGATCTCTGTGAGTTTAAGGTCAGCGTGGCACTAAAGACTGTTCTTAGCTGCCATGTGGGTGCCTGGAATCAAACCCAGGTCCGCTGCAAGAGCAGTCAGCGTTCACAACCGCTGAGCCAACCTCTCCAGCCCCAGGAGACCCGATCTTAATAAGACAAAAAAAAAAAAAGATTCCATCTCACCCCAACCTGTATACTACCACCACTGAGACTCTCCCAAAAGAAAGAAACTCTGAAGAACTTTAAAAAATAACTCTTGGTCTGGAGTGGTGTTGCACGCCTTTAATCCCAGCACTTGGGAGGCAGAGGCAGGTGGATCTCTGTGAGTTCAAGGCCAGCCTGGTCTACATAGCTCCAGGCCAGCTGGGACTAAAGGGAGACCCTGTCTCAAAAAGACCCCCCCAAAAAAAAAGTAATAATAAATAAATAACTCTTGCCTGGTGTGGTGACCCATGCCTTTAATCCCAACACTGGGGTTGTGGGGGAGGCAGACAGATCTCAGTTGAGTTCAAGGCCAGCCTGGTCCACATAGTGAATAGTCAGTTCCAGAACAGCTGGGGCTGCAGGGAGATCCTGTCTCAAAGAAGAAAAAAAAAAATCTTAAGATTTTCATAAAATACCAAAACCAAACACTGCAACTAAGGTTTCAGGACTCATTTGAAAAAGTTAAAACCGGGGCTGGAGAAATGGCTCAGCAGTTAAGTGCACCGACTGCTCTTGCAGAGGACAAGGGTTTGATTCCCAGCACCCACCCACATGATGGCGAAGAACCATCTTTAATTCCAGTTCCAGGGGAATTTGACACCCTCTTCTGACCTCTGAGGCATTGCAAGACAAGGGTGCACCAACCTGCATGCAGACAGTACACTCATACACATTAAAAAAAAAAAGAAAAAGTTAAAACCATCTTTCATTAGAAATAAAATGATCCCAGTACAGCTCAACACTCCTGCTTAGAATGATGCCATTTTCAATTCAAGGGTTTCTTTTTTGATTGGCACTTTTTTTTTTTTTTTTAATTTTTTTATTTATTTCGGTATGTGTATGAATGTACTGTCTGCATGCAGGTGTGTGCACCTGTGTCGTGCAATGCTGCGGAGGTCAGAAGAGGGTGTCGGATTCCCCTGGAACTGGAGTTCTCCTGGAATTGGAGTTTCAGACGGCTCTCGGCCGCCATGTGGGTGCTGGGGATCGAACCCGGGTCCTCTGCAAGAGCGGTCGGCGCTCTTAACCACTAGGCCATCTCTCCAGCCCCACTTTTTTTTTTTTTTTTTGGTCTTTTTGAGACAGGGTCTCTCTGTAGCCCCAGCTATCCGGAAACTCTCTATGTAGACCAGATTGTCCTTGAACTCACAGAGATCTGCCTGCCTCTGCCTCCTGCATGCTGGGACTAAAGGCATGTACCACCACACCTGGCTGGTTGGCTTGGGGATTCTGTTTTTGTTTGGAGACAGGGTCTCATGTAGTTGAGTCTGGGTTTAAACCCCTGACCCTCCTGCCTCTTCCCCAGTGCTGGGGTTTTAAGAGTGCACAACAAGCAGGCCTGGAGGTGCACGTCTTTAATCCCAGCACTCAGGAAGCAGAGGCCAGGTGGATCTCTGTGAGTTCAAGGCCAGCCTGGTCTACATAGGGAGCTCCAGGCCAGCTGGGACTAAAGGGAGACCCTGTCTCAAGAGTAACCCCCTCCCCAAAAGTGCACAATCATGTCCAGTTCTTTTCATTTGCCCTCTGGGAGATTGAATTCAGGGCCTCCTGCCTGTGAGGAGAGCACTCTGTCTCCAGCCCATGCCCTGCCCTTTGGTCCCTGTGCTTCCCTGCTCCAGTATTCTGCAAAGGACATCACCCGGGCCCCTCCTTTTTGGCCTCCATTCCAAATCTCTGAGGATTTGGAGGCCTGGAGCCAGGCATCAAGGAGATGATCCAAATAGGAAGAATCCATTGGCTTTAAGATATTTATTTTTATTATTTTTTTATTTTTTTGGTCTTTTCAAGACAGAGTCTCCCTGTAGCCCCAGCTGTCCTGGAACTTGCTCTGTAGACCAGGCTGGCCTTGAACTCACAAAGATCCGCCTGCCTCTGCCTCCCCACTGCTAGGATTAAAGGCGTGCGCCACCTAATGAAATCTAAACTGCTGCAAAGTAGAGAAAGGTAGGGCCCAACCCCAGTACTCATGAAGGAGCCATAATAGTCAACACACCCCTCAGCTGTCTGGGGGAACTCGGGTATGCAGGGCTCTTCACTGCCTGACCTGGGCATTCCAGGAATGATGGCTGTACCTCCTGTTTTTGTTTGGTGTTTGAGGGTGAAACCCTGGATGTTGCCACTGTTCCCTGGCAACAGCAAATATGGGACAAGTTGAGGTCAAAGGAAAAGGCCACATAGCTCATTGCTGATCACTGTGAATCCTCAACAGGGATTACCCAAGAAGAACAGGATCAATGCCTCAGTCCAACAAAGTGAAGCCAGGCCTGCTGGCATACTCCTGCGACCCTGAAATCCCAGCACTCAGAGGTGGAAGCAGGAGGATCCTTAACTCAGAGTTACTCTTGGCTACAAAATGAGTTTGATTCCAGCCTACGTTACAAAAGGCCATCTGAGAGAGGGAAGAGGAGAGGAAGGCGAGGAGGAGGAGGGAGGGAGGGAGGGGAAGAGAACCCCTAACTATTTTAAAGTTTTTATTGTAGGGGCTGGAGAGATGACTCAGCAGCTAAGAGCACTAGGTGTTCTTTCATAGGATCAGGGTTTGCTTCCCAGCTCACAGTTGTCAGCAACTCCAGTTCCAGGGGACCCAATTCCTTCTTCTGGCTCCTTGGACATTGTAGAATAGGTGCACATGCAGGAAAAACACTCACAGGCATAAAAATAAATAAAACATTTTTTTTTATTATTATTTATTTTTTTTTTTTGTATGTGTATGAATGTATTGTTTGCATGCAGGTCTGTGCACCCGTGTCGTGCAATGCCGCGGAGGTCAGAAGAGGGTCTCAGATTCCCCTGGAACTGGAGTTCTCCTGGAATTGGAGTTACAGACTGTTCTTAGCCGCCATGTGGGTGCTGGGGATCGAACCCGGGTCCTCTGCAAGAGCGTCGGTGCTCTTAACCGCTAGGCTATCTCTCCAGCCCAATAAAACATTTTTTAAAAAGGAAGGGACAATAAAAGGAGTGGAAGTGGTCTAAAGGGAAGGAGAGAACAAGAGAGGACTGGAATGTATATGACATGAAAACATAAGAGAGACAATTTGGGGAGAAGAAGGGAACCAGAGAGAAGTGGGGTATGACAGAGATAAGAACAAAGATTGTAACTCTCCTTAAGGAAGCTCCTCCATACAACAGGAGACCAGGAACCCAAAAGGGCCTGAATGGCCAAACTGTGAAGATTAGGAGTCCACAGTGTGGTTCCATGGACAGGCTGCCTATATTTAGCTTCACCCACCCAGGGCTCAGGAAACATTATGGAAGAAGGGGTAGAAAGATTGTAAGGGTCAGGGCTGAAGAGATGGCCTAGCAGTTAAGAGCGCCTACTGCTCTTTCAGAGGACCCCGGTTCAATCCCCAGCATCCACATGGAGGCTGAGAACACCTTAACTCCAGTTCCAGGGGAATCGGAAGCCCTCTTCTGACCTCCGAGGTATTGCCTGACACGGGTGCACAAACCTGCATGCAGACAGTACATTCATACACATACAATAAATAAAAAATTAAAAAAAGAAAGATTGTAAGGGTCAGGGAGGTGATGCAAGACCAAATGGAAATGAATCCTACAAGCTCCTGGGACACACCCAGTTCATGTGAACCTACAGCATTGGTATCAGCATGCACAAGACCCATGCAAGTTCAGCTGGGAAAAAACCCAGCACAGAACTGCAGAAATGGGTAGCAGAGCCCAGCCCTGGCTGAGGAAATATTGGCAGCTGATGATGGTCAGGTGATCTGCCTGGCTCTGCTTCCTGAGATTAAAGGCGTGTGCTGAGGCTGGAGAGATGGCCTAGCGGTTAGGAGCGCCAACGCTCTTGCAGAGGACCCGGGTTCGATCCCCAGCACACACATGGCGGCCGAGAGCCGTCTGAAACTCCAATTCCAGGAGAACTCCAGTTCCAGGAGAATCCAACACCCTCTTCTGACCTCTGCGGCATTGCACGACACGGGTGCACAAACTTGCATGCAGACAGTACATTCATACACATACAGAAATAAATAAAATTAATTAAAAAAGGCGTGTGCCACCACATCTAGCAAGAATAATTTCTTTTTTTAAACTTATTTATTTATTTTTTATTTTTTTAATTTATTTTATTTTATTTTTATTTATGTGTATGAATGTACTGTCTGCATGTAGGTTTGTGCACCCGTGTCGTGCAATGCCGCGGAGGTCAGAAGAGGGTGTCGGATTCCCCTGGAACTGGAGTTTTCCTGGAATTGGAGTTACAGACGGTTTTCAATTTATTTTTTTATGTGTATGAATGTACTGTCTGCATGTAGGTTTGTGCACCCATGTAGTGCAATGCTTCGGAGGTCAGAAGAGGGTGTCAGATTCCCCTGGAACTGGAGTTAAAGACGGTTCTCAGCTGCCATGTGGGTGCTGGGAATTGAACCTGGGTCCCCTGCAAGAGCATTTGGCGCTCCCAACGGCTAGGCCATCTCTCCAGCCCCAGAATAATTTCTTTTTTTAAGGCAGGGTCTCACTCTAGTTCAGGCTAGTCTGAACTCACTGTGTGGCCCAGGATGGCTTCAGCCTCCCGACCACTGTATTTAAAAGCAAGATTCCACCGCGCCCACATATGTAAATATCACCGAGTCAGTGTTCAAACTTCCACAGCCAAAGCTGAGAATCCTTTATGTTGTTTGTCATAAAGATTACGCCCAAACGTTCAATATCCCTGGAAAGGAATTTCACCCGGAAAACCTCCCGGGAAGGAGCCAATGCCGATCCATATAAACTCACACCTGTCATCCCCAACACCAGCCACAAGGGCGGCAAACGCTCCACGTGCACCGGAAGGTTGACACAACTAAAAAGAAAGAAGAGAGAATAAAACAGTTCCTCCTAATAGTCATCCTTAGCCAGGTTTAATTTAAATCTCCCGGGGTTGGTGGGTTGGAGGAATAGATTACAAGAAGGGCGTGGCGATTCTCTAGAGGGAGAACCAATGAGCTCCTGGATTTCTGGGGGCGGAGCTTCCCAGACGCTGAGGTCCGGGCCTCACGATTGGTGGAGGGGAGGGGCGGCGGCGGGCGCGCGGAGATTGGCTGACGCTGCTTGGAGGAGGGCAGTGATAGGCTGTTGAGAAAGCGTAAGGTTTTGAATGGTCCGGGTGTGTAGACCGAGGTCCCGTTCGACCTTGTCCGGGACTAGTTTAAAGAAACACTGCATCATAATCCGGTAAACTGCTTCTTTTCCTCAGATCCCCGTTCATTCGGTGAGTTTTCGCTTCAGTCCAGTCCTTCCGGAATTCTATTCTCCAAGGGCAAGTCCTACTGTAAACGAGGTAAGCGCGCAGTTGTCCGCTCCTGAACGTCACCGATTGGCTCCGTAGCGGTCAGTCAGAGCCTGAAGTCCGAAATGGCATTACGGCTAGTTAGGCTAGTTAGGAGACTCGAGTTTCTTTCGCTCAAGCTGGATGGTCTGTATTAAACCAGTCGTCTCTTCGTTCCATCTTTAAAGTCCTGAGCTGGAGCCGGAGCTCAGGGGCACCCTGCTCTAACAGAAGACACAAGTTAGGTTCCCAGCACCCGGGCGGCTCACAATTGCCTGTAACTGCAGCTCCAGGGGATCCGATACCTCCGTCCTCCGCGGGCATCAGCACTCATTGGACATACCTACACGGAGATAAATACATAGTTTAAAATAAAATAAGGACCGAGGCACGCCTTTGACCCCAGCACTGGGGAGGCGGGATGATCTAAAATTCCAAGTTGGGTTTTAAGGAAAAGGCCAAGGGCAATATGATAATCATTCCAGTCTGGTTGGGATTTTACCCTTCGTGGATGCCCCTCCTCCAGTGGTTATCTGGTAAGGTTGGAAGAGATTGGAAAAAATTGAATGTCTGTGATGTTCTCCCAGCTAGTTTTTGTTTGTTTTTTCTTCTTGGTGAGGACTCTGAGGTGATGTCTACAGGACTCTTTCCATCCAAGAGAGAAGAGGCAAGTTCTGTTTCAGGACCTAGTTTTAGGTCCGATCAGAGGAAGATGTTACACCTGCTCTTGGAGAGAGACAATTCTTTTACTTTCAGTCCAGATTTCCCTAAATCTTCAGGAGACAAACTCCTTGACTCTGCAAACCTAAGCATTTTGTCCGAGTAAGTTTATTTTTATGTAATTATTTTTATTTATTTATTTAGGTCTTTTTGAGGCAGGGTCTTCTTTTTTTTTTTTTTTTTTTTTTTTGTTTTTTTAAGTGTATGAATGTACCGTCTGCATGCAGGTCTGTGCACCCGTGTCGTTCAATACCGCGGAGAGTCAGAAGAGGGTCTCGGATTCCCCTGGAAACTGGATTTCTCCTGAATTGGGAGTTACAGACGGTTCTTAGGATAGGCCGCCATGGTGGGTGCTGGGGATCGAACCCGGGTCCTCTGCAAGAAAGCAAAAGTTGTCTTTAACTGATGGCCATCATCTCCAGTCCCCAGGGCAGGGTCTTCTGTTGTAGTCCCCGGCTGGCCTATAATCTCGCTAGGTGGTAGACAAGGCTGGCCTTAACTCACAAAGGCTCCCACCTGCTCAGCCTCCAAGTTGCTGGGAGTTAAAGGCCTGGCACAACCATGCCTGGCTGTTGTTTTGTTGTGTTTTTTTTTTTTTTTTTTTGTTTTTTTTTTTATTTTTATTGGTCTTTTTTTTTTTGAGACGACGGTCCCCCTGTAGTCCCAGCTGTCCTGGAACTCACCGCTGCAGACCAGGCGTGGCCTTGAACTCAGAGAATCCGCCTGCCTCTGCCGACCCAGTGCTAGGATTAAAGGCGTGCGCCACCACGCCCAGCACATTTTTTTTTTTTTTTTTTGATTGGGCAGTTTTCTCCTTTCTTTTCTTTTGGCCTTATTTGAGACAGGGTCTCTCTGTGCCCCAGCTGGCCTGGAACTGGCTCCTGTAGACCAGGCCTGGGCCCTTGAACTCACAAAGATCCACCTGCCTCTGCCTCCCAAGTGCTGGATTAAAGGTGTGCGCCACCACCACCTGGCTGGGTATTGTCTTTTCTGAAAAAGTTTGTTTATTTGTTTAATTATCCTGGTTCAGGTTTAAGTATCAGCTCTGACCTTGATTGTGTGATCCTGTTGAGTCTCAGGCTTGTCTTTGTAACAAAACAACAAAAATTCTTTTTCTCTATGGAGTTTAGTGGTGCCTTTTGTAATCTTACCATTCAGAAAGCTGAGGCAGCAGCATTACAAGATCAAAGCCACCCTGGACTACATAGTGGAGTTCCAGGACAACCAGTGATCTATAGAGTGAGAACCTATTTTCAGTTCCAGGACATTCAGTGTACTGTAGAGTGAACCCTATAGTAAAAAGCATGCAAACAAATGAAAGGACATTTCGATCTTACAAGGAATAAATTTTTCCTGTCCTGTCAGAATCAATGTGATATCTGGGTAAAAAAATCTGAAAACTCTATTATGTAAGTTGGTCACTTTGATAGTATTAGTATCAATGTTGTTGTACTTTAAATTCTGCCCATGCTATGTCTTTATACCTCACTAGCAAACAAGTCTTGAGAAGTACTAGAGATTCTGGGGGAGAAATTGAATCTGTGTGTTCAAGTGAACAGGATAGAGAATGTGGGGGATCCTGCTCCCTAATCGCATGAGATTGCTATTTGGGTGATGGTACCTGCTGCAAACCTGATGACCTGAGTTGGATCCCTGGGACCCACATGGTAAGAAGAACTGATTCCTGAAAAGCTGTCCTCTCACATGCACACCGTATGTGCCATGATGTGTACATGCATGAGCACAAACACACAGGCATACACCACAACCAAATAAACAAGTAAAATGTAAATAAAAAAAAATAGTTAATGGGGCTACAGGGAGAACACTGTCTGAAAAAAAAAAAATAGTTAAAAGATTCTACTTGATAAGCCGGACGAGGTGGCGCACACCTTTAATCCTAGCACTTGGGAGGCAGAGGCAGGTGGATCTTTGTGAGTTCAAGGCCAGCCTGGTCTACAGAGTGAGTTCCAGGACGCTGAGGCTCCAGGAAGACCTGTCTCAAAAAGACAAAAAAAAAAAATCCTACTTGATAAGCTTAGACCATCAAAAAAAAAAAAAAAAGATCTAGGGAGCTGGATATGGTGGTGCATGCCTTTAATCCCAGAGGCAGAGGCAGATAGATTTTTGTTTGAGGCCAGCCTGTCTCTACAGAGTTCCAGACCAGCTGGGGCTACAGAGAGACCCTATCTCAAGACGGCCAAAAAAACCCAAAAAACAACAAAAAAAAGAGATGGTTCAGCGGTTAGAGTGCTGCTCTTATGGAGGATCTGAGTTTGGATCCCAGCGCCCATGTTTAAAGGTTCACAATTGCGCCGGGTGTGGTGGTGCATGCCTTTAATCCTAGCACTCAGGAGGCAGAGTCAGGTGGAATCTTTGGGAGTTCAAGGCCAGCCTGGTCTACAGAGTGAGTTCCAGGATAGCTGGGGCTACAGGGAGACCCCTGTCCTCGAAAGACAAAAAAAAAAAAAAAAAAAAGGTTCACAATTGCCTATCACTCCAGTTCTAGGGGCAGTGACTCTGGCCTCCAAGGGCAGCTGCACTCACATGCACATACCCTATACCCAGACAAAGACATAATTTAAAAATGGAAAGAGATTCTCAGTATGTTGGTTAAGAGGAAATGAGGCTCACATTATTAGAGTGGAGAAAATGTGGGAGTTTTTTTTTTTTTTCTTATTTCATCCAGATATTTCCAATAGGAATTAGATTTATTTGGATACTGTTTGAATTTTATGATGATAATTCAGAAAGATTTCTTTTTTTTTTTCTTCTTTTTTTTTCTTTTTTTTCAGAAAGATTTCAAATGAAGACGTAATCTTGGCCTTTCAAGTATATTATACCCTAATGGGAATATTGGTATACTCTTATGTCTCAACAGAGGAACACCAAGACGTTGCCTTGATCTTTCAAATCTTAGCAGTGGGGAGATGTCGGCCACTCAGCTTTCCACATCTATCAATCTTGATGAAACTGGTAGGGCTACAGTCTTTGAAGGGCAAAATCACTCTTAAGAGAGGTCAAAGCAGGAGGATAGAAATGTGAGGTAGTGAGAAGAGGTACAGAACCTACCTAAAGCGAGTTGTAGTGGCTCACATCTGTAATCCCAGCACATGGGAAGCTGAGGCAGAAGGATTGCCAGAGGCCAGCCTGGGCTATAGAAGAATACCAGATCCGCCAAGGCTATCCATACTAAAACCTGAAAGAGAATACCTGCCTAAGAGTTAGAAATTTTACTCAGGAGGTAGTGGCAGGTGGATCTCTGTGAGTTCAACCCAGCCTGGTCTACATAAAGAGAGTTCCAGGCCAGCTAGGTCTGGAACTAGCTGGAAGACCCTGTCTCAAAAAAAAAAAGTTGGAATTTTGTGCTTGAAATATTTTTGAATGGAATGGTTAAACTAAGGGAAGGATAAAAACAATAGTAATAAAAGTTGCTTTGTATTGAAAATGTTATGCAAGACTATATTTTGTTGACTAATAATGGAAATGAAAGTATGGTAAATATAATTTTTTTATTATTTATTATTTTAATTTATTTTCATATGTGTATGAATATACTGTCTGGCCAGGCGTGGTGACGCACGCCTTTAATCCTAGCACTCTGGAGACAGAGGCAGGCGGATCTTCGTGAGTTCAAGTCCAGCCTGGTCTACAGAGTGAGTTCCAGGACAGCTGGGACTACAAGGAGACCCTGTCTCAAAAAAGACCAAAAAAAAAAAAAAAATGAATGTACTGTCTGCATGTAGGTCTGTGCACCCGTGACATGCAATGCTGTGGGGGTCAGAAGAGGGCGTCGGATTCCCCTGGAACTGGAGTCAAAGACGATTCTCAGCCGCCATGTGGGTGCTAGGGATTGTACCCGTGCTCTTAACTGCTAGGCCATCTCTCCAGCCCGGTAAAGATAATTTTTGTATGTCATGTTAATCTCAGTGGAAGCAAATTAGCATAAAGAAATGCTTTGCCCTACAAGGCCCTGGGTTCAATTCACAACACCACCCCCAAAAGACACACTTTGTCAACTAATTCTTTTTTTTTGCCTTTTTTTTTTGAGATAGGGTGTCCCTATAGCCCTAGCTGTCCTGGAACTCACAGAGATCCACCTGCCTCTGCCTCCAGAGTGCTGGGATTAAAGGTGCCACTACACACCCAGCTGTTTGTTTTTTGAGGCAGGGTTTCCCTGTAGCCTTAGCTGGCCTGGAACTCACTATGTAGATCAGGTTGGCCTCTCTCTCACTGGGATCTGCCTGCCTCTACCTCCCGAGCATTGGGACTAAAGGCATGTGCCACCATACCCAACTCTCAACTAATTCTTGAGTGTTTTTTCTGTTTGTGCCCCCAAAGAATTTTTCACCAGTGAACGATTCTAGTATTTGTTTTAACTTCAGATTTCCTAAGTAGTAGCTTTCTTTGCTGTTTGTGTTTTCTTTTTTTTTTTTTTTTTAATTTTTAGTTTATTTTATTTATTTATTTATTTATTTTTTTGTATGTGTATAAATGTACTGTCTGCATGTAGGTCTGTGCACCCATGTCGTGCAATGCTGAGGTCAGAAGAGGGTGTTGGATTACCCTGGAACTGGAGTTCTCCTGGAATTGGAGTTTCAGATGGTTCTAGGCCAGCATGTGGGTGCTGGGGATCGAACCTGGGTCCTCTGCAAGAGCGGTCGGCGCTCTTAACAGCTAGGCCATCTCTCCAGCCCCTGTTTGTGTTTTCTTAGGATAGAGAAGGTAGGTGTTTGAGACAAGATCTCATGTACGTCAAGTTGGCGTCAAAGTCACTGTGAGACCAAGCATAATAATGAACTTCTAATCTACTTGAAAGTTTTAACATTTGTATCATATGTGTCTGAATGTTTTGCCTGAATGTGTGAAAGTGTACCACATGCCCTCAGAGGCCAGAAGAAGATGTCAGATCTCCTGAACTGGGGTTATGGATGGTTGTTATAGCTTCTGTGTTTGTGCGGGGAATTTAATTGGAGCATTCTTTTAGAGTAGCAAGAGCTCTTAACTTATGAGCCATTTCTCCAGATCCTTACTTTGAAAAAAGTATTTAAGCTGGGCGTGGTGGCGCATGCCTTTAATCCTAGCACTCTGGAGGTAGAGGCAGGTGGATCTTTGTGAGTTCAAGGCCAGCCTGGTCTACAGAGTGAGTTCCAGGACAGCTGGGGCTACAAGGAGACCCTGTCTCGAAAAGACAAAAAAAAAAAAAGACAAGAAAAGAAAAGAAAAAAGTATTTATTATATTTGTGTGCTGTGTTCTAGGTATCAAATTTAGGTTGCCAGTTTTGTGCCATCTTGGTGGCCATAAATGTTGTTGTTGTTTAAACTTTGGACATTTTTTATTAAAGTTTAAAAGAGAAACAATAGGGTAGGCAAGCTGTAAACACTGGAAAAAGAGTAAATTATGCCCTTTTGTAAGCAGCCACATGGTGAAAAGCTGGAGGGAGGGCATGGAACATACACACACATACACACACACACAGAGGAATGGATGACACAGGGACTGACAGCTTCAAAGAGAGTAGGGGAGCTCAGAGTGTTAGGGAAAGGAAGCAAGTTTAGGAAAGATAAAAAGAAGCCAGGCGTGGTTTTGGTGCACGCCTTTAATCCTAGCACTTGGGAGGCAGAGGAAGGCAGATCTTTGTGAGTTCAAGGCCAGCCTGGTCTACAGAGTGAGTTCCAGGACAGCTGGGGCTACAGGGAGACCCTGTCTCGAAAAGACCAAAAAAAAAAAAAAGGAAAGATAAAAAGAAGGAAAAGTTACACTTTTCTAAAACTTAAACTTAGGGTTCAGAAAGGAGGCAGCCTCCAGGGGGGTGATGTTTTCCTTCTAGCTGCTTCCTGCTGACAAGGGGCATGATAAGGGGGTTCATGACACAAGAGGGTGAGATGTTTTACAACTGTTACCCATCATCAGCATGGAGGTGTTCATATTTGTCTATTGACAGGAAATAAGCTGATAATGTTTACCAAGCCCATCCAAACTGTCTTCTTCTGGACGGCATAAGATCTGTAGGTCTGGTCCAAGTTAGTCAGGTGCACAGGGTCAAGTCGACTCTCCCAGGTGTCAGCACCAGATGTTAGGTTCATTTCAAGGGGAGACCCTGGCCAAGCAAAGATATTGGAGACTCCATTAAAGATAACTCAGGTTTTATTTTAGGGCACCAGGCTGTCTGGCGTCTCTGTCTTGGGAGCATGACAGCCAACCTTTTTTTTTTTTAAGACTTGCTATGTAGATCAGGCTAGCCTTGATCTCACAGAGTTCTGCCTGCCTCTGCCTCCTAAGTGATGGGATTAAAATTATATGCCAGCATGCCTGGCTATTTGTTTATTGAGGCATGATCTCATATATTGCTGGCTCATTTTGTAGCTATGGATGACTTTGAACTTCTGATCCTCCTGCTTATACTTCCTGATGGAATAACATATGATGGAGTAACAGTTATGTACCACCATGCCTGATTTTAAACAGCGCTGCTGATTGAACATAGGGCTTAGTGCATGCTAGGCAAGCACTCTACAAACTGAGTTACATCCCCAGCTCATAATTCTTCATATCTAATTATAGGTCCCTTGGATTCTTCAGGACCTCATGAAGTTCAGTTAGTTGGAACGTAAGTTCTGTTAAATGATCTGCATGCAAAGCCTTTTAGTACCAATCACAGAGATTTTATCCTATGTGGATTCTGCAAAATATCAAATATTTTACTTTGAATGTTAGTGGTCTTGGAGGCCTAGATTCTGATTTGACAGCTTGATAGTTTTCTAGTTCTAAATACTCTTGCGAAATTGAGGCTGTTCTTTTTAGCTACCGTGCACAGAATTATCTTTTTTAATTTTTTAAAAAAATTTATTTATTATTATTATTATTTTGGTCTTTTTGAGACAGGATCTCCCTGTAGCTCTGGCTGTCCTGGAACTCGCTCTGTAGACCAGGCTGGCTTCGAACTCACAGAAATTCGTGTGCCTCTGCCTCCCAAGTGCTAGGATTAAAGGCGTGCGCCACCACGCCCGGCTATTATTATTTTTTAATTTTTTTTAAATTTTATTTATTTTTGTATGTGTATGAATGTACTGTCTGCATGTAGGTCTGTGTGCCCATGTCATGCAATGCCGTGGAGGTCAGAAGAGGGTCTCGGATTCCCCTGGAACTAGAGTTACAGACAGTTCTCAGCCGCCATATGGGTCCTCTGCAAGAGCAGTCGGTGCTCTTAACCGCTAGGCTATCTCTCCAGCCCCCTATTTATTATTTTTTATGTGTATGAGTGTACTGTCTGCATGTAGGTTGGTGCACCCCTGTCGTGCAATGCCGCAGAGGTCAGAAGAGGGCCTCAGATTCCTCTGGAACTGGAGTTAAAGATGGTTCTTATCCGCCCTGTGGGTGCTGGGAATCAAACCTGGGTCCTCTGCAAGAGCAGTCGGTGCTCTTAACCTCTGGAGCCATCTCTCCAGCTCCCAGAATTGTCTTTTTAAAAAATGGGGCCGGGCCTGGTGGTGCATGCCTTTAATCCCAGCACTTGGGAGGCAGAGGTAGGCGGATCTCTGTGAGTTCAAGACCAGCCTGGTCTACAAAGTGAGTTCTGGGACAGCTGGAACTGCAGGGAGACCCTGTTTCAAAAAGACCAAAAAAAAAAAAAAAAGACCATTGGAGTCAGGCTTGGTGGTACACACCTTTAATCCTAGGTCTGCAGAGTGAGCTCCAGGCCAGCTGGGACTTAAAGGGAGACCCTGTCTCAAAAATACCCCCAAAAAATGAAAAGAAAGAAATAAAAATAAAGAATGACTATTGCAAAGATTAAATAAAAATGTGAGCCTGGAGCCAGGGGTGATGACCCTGTCTCAAAAAAAAAAAAAAAAAAAAAATAGGCCTAGGATAGAGCTGCTCCTTATAAA
>VZQC01011344.1:3136527-3218401 GCA_009823505.1 Rhizomys pruinosus | reverse complement strand
AAAAAAAAAAAAAAAAAGAACAGTCCTTTAACTTTTCAGCTGGCTTAGGTGAGAAAGGCTTAGACAAGTATCTTTTCAGCAGGGAAAAGGAGGACCTGTAACTCTTTTATTTTATTTTATTTTATTTTATTTTATTTTATTTTTTGCTTAAATTATAGGAGGAGAGTTATAGGGAGACCCTGTCTCAAAAAGATAAAAAAAAAGTTGATGTTCTCTTATTATTCCTTAACAATTGTTGAACACAGTGTGATCATATGTTCATTTCTCTTGTCTTATAGTCATGTCAATATGAGATGATTGCTGTAGAAATTTAGATCAAGATGACATTAAAATTTATCCATGGTGCTGGAGAGATGGCCTAGCGGTTAAGAGTGCCGACTGCTCTTGCAGAGGACCCGGGTTCGATCCCCAGCACCCACATGGCGGCTGAGAACCGTCTTTAACTCCATCCAGTTCCAGGGGATTCCGACACCCTCTTCTGACCTCCACAGCATTGCATGACACGGGTGCACAAACCTACATGCAGACAGTACATTCATATACATAAAAAAAAAATTTATCCATATATGTCCTCAAAAAAAAATTATAGGAGAATTTTTTCTTAGGCCTTTGGTTCCTTCTGGTGTTTCTTCCTTTCTTTGTAGGTTTTTCAAACAAGGTCTCTGTAGCTCAGGCTAGCATGGAATTCACTGTATATTCTAGGCAGTCCTCAGATCCACAATTACCCTCCTTCTTCAACCCCCTGAGTGCTAGGATAACAAGTGAGTGTAACTATGCCTACCTTGTTTTTTATTTTATTTTAATGTTTGGAAGGGAGGCTTCATTGTTTTCAGGATAGCCATGAACTCCCTGGAGCTGGCTGGGCCTCCTGCTTGACTTTCTTGACTCCTACTGTTACAGGTTTGTGCTACTACACCCAACTTTCCTAAGAGTTCCACAATTGTTGTTGTTGTTTTTTTTTTAATCTTTTCAAGACAGGGTCTCCCTGTAGCCCCAGCTGTCCCGGAAGTCACTCTGTAGACCAGGCTGGCCTTGAACTCTCAAAGATCCGCCTGCCTCTGCCTCCCAAGTGCTAGGATTAAAGGCGGGCGCCACCATTCCCGGTCTTACTTTTAGATTTTTGGTATATTTTCAGTCAGTCAATCAGTGTTTGTATATGATTTAAGAGAGGTGTCCTAAATCAGTTTTTTTCTTTTTAATTTCTTTTCTTTTATTGAGAAAGGATTTGAAGCCATGTGTTATGGCGCACACCTTTGATCCTAGCACTTGGGAGGCAGAGGAAGGTGGATCTCTGTGAGTTCAAGGCCAGCCTGGTTTACATAGTGAGTTCCAGAACAGCGAGAACTTTAGGGAGACCCTGTCTCAAAAAGCCCCCCCGCCAAAAAAAAAGAGAAAGGATTTGGATATGTAGTTCAGGTTCACCTTGGACTCACAATCCTCTTGTCTCAGCCTTTTGAGTACTGAAATTATAGGCATATGCCTCCATATTCAGCCCTAAGAATGTTTTAATCCTGTCAATTTACTCCACAGGACAACGGAAATTTGACAGAAAGTGGAACCTGTCTGGGCTGGCCCATTACCGCAGTTCCCAAACTGGGCGAAAGTCTAAAGCTAGAAAACCAAGAAGAGATGTCAGAGGAACTGATGGAATTTTCCCTGGAAGATCAAGAAGATACCAAGGTATAGTGTTCTGATAACATCTTTCTCTTCTTTTTATTAAATTTATTTTTTGTATGTGTCTGTGTGTGCATGCATGTGTATGGTGCACATGTAGGGGTCAGAGGACAACTGTGGGTATTGATTCTCTTTCTTCCACCATGTGGGTCACAGGAATCCAACTCAGGTTGTCAGGTTTGGTGGCAAGTTCTTTTACTGAGTTATCCCTTTTTTTTTTTTTTGGTCTTTTTGAGACAGGGTCTCTCTGTAGCTCCAGCTGTCCTGGAACTTACTCTGTAGACCAGGCTGGCCTTGAACTCACAAAGATCCGCCTGCCTCTGCCTCCCAAGTGCTAGGATTAAAGGTGTGCGCCACCACGCCCGGCTGAGTTATCCCTTTTTTTTTTTTTTTTAATTTTTTTAAAATTTTATTTATTTATTTATTTATGCGTGTGAATGTATTGTCTGCATGCAGGTCTGTGCACCCGTGTCGTGCAATGCTGCGGAGGTCAGAAGAGGGTCTCGGATTCCCCTGGAACTGGAGTTCTCCTGGAATTGGAGTTACAGACGGTTCAAAGCCACCATGTGGGTGCTGGGGATCGAACCCGGGTCTTCTGCAAGAGCAGTCGGTGCTCTTAACCACTAGGCTATCTCTCCAGTCCCCGAGTTATCCCTTTTTTTAAACAGTACACGTGGCCTTTAATCCCAGCACTTGGAAGGCAGAGGCAGGTGGATCTCTGTGAGTTCAAGGCCAGCCTGATCTACATAGTAAATTTCAGAGTAGACCCTGTCTCAAAACAAAAACAAAAACAAAAACACCCAGCTAACTACTTTGGACAGCCTGTGCTGTATAGGAAGTTTGAAGTCTGATAGATATGAGACTTTGTCTCCCAAAAATAAAGTCTTTAGACTAAGATGAATAGTGATAGAGATTCAGTAATTTGAGTCACTATCAATATAATCTGGTGGAAGTGATGCATCTAGAACAAATATGGGTAAAGGTACCTTTCAAATGTATTCCTTTAGTAGAAGCAGAATTGTCTAGAGCTCACTAATGAGAATGGAGAAGGTAAGAGGAGGGAGGGAGGAGGCGTGGGAGCAACATGCTCACCACATGATATATGCTTGTACAAAAACTTTTAAAAACAATAAGAATAATTTATTTCCCAGGGTCAGGAAATAAATTATGTTATTTTTCATGTTTGTAAGCACCTGGTAGGCTGAGGCAGGGGGGTTGCCTCAATTTTTAACCAGCCAGGGCTAATGAGACCCTGTCTCAGCAAACAAAATGAATAAAATAAAATAAAAGAAAGGTAATTTTACAAGGAAATTTCATTTTCCTTATTATTATTTATTTGATTTTATTTATTCTTAATTTTTTATTTAGTTTATTTTTTTGGTCTTTTCGAGACAGGGTCTCCCCTGTAAGCTCTAGGTCGTCCTGGAATTCACTCTGTATGAGCCAGGCTGCGCCATGACTCTCAGATCCGCCTGCTCACTGCCATCCAAAGGTGCTAGGATAAGGCGTGCCGACCACGCGCCAGCTTTATTTTATTTATTTTTTTTGTCTTTTTTGAGACAGGGTCTCACTGTATCCTGGCTGTCCTGGAACTCACTCTATAACTAGGTGCTGCCTTGAATTGTAACGAAGCACCACATTCCCAGCGTTATGAACATCTGGATCAAATCCAACCTATCGATGCCAGGACCATAACATCATTGTTTGAGACTAGTCATGGCGCTCCTTCTTTCTAATTAGCCTCAGCCGTATTTTTTTTTTTTTTGGTCTTTCGAGACAGGTTCTCCCTAGTAGCTCCTCAGCTGTCCTGGACACTCACTCTGTAGACCAGGATGGCCTGAACTCAACAAAGATCCCTCCTGCCTCCTGCGCCATCCCAAGTGCTTGGAGTAAGGCATTGAAGCCAGCACGCCAGCCTATTTTTTTTTTTATACCTTTTTGAGGACAGGGTCTCCCCTGTAGTCCCAACCGTGCTGTCCTGGAATACTCACTGCTGTACAACCAGAGCTGGCCTTGAAACTCACAAAGATGTCACCTAACCTCTGTCTCCGAGTGCTAGGATTACAGGTGTGAGCCACCCTACGCCCGTCTTTATGGTATTTTTTTTTTTAATTTTTAAAAATGTAATTTATGTTATTTCTGTCTGTGTATGATGTACTGTCTGCATGAGGTTTGTGCACGTGTCGTGCAACGCTGCAGAAGTCAGAAGAAGTGTCGGCTTCGACCCATTGGAACTGAGTATCTCAAACTGGAAATTGGGAGACTTTCTGTGGAACGCGGTGAGTTCTTCGAGCATCACCATGTGGGTGCTGGGGTCGAACTCGGGTCCTCTGTAAGAGCGCTCACAAGCGCTCTTATACCGCTAGGCACAACCATCTATTTTTTAATGCTTTATGTGCATGTGTTAAGTGATGCCCATGTCCAGCAATCCCAAAGAGGTCAGAAGAAGGTTTTGGCGTTTGCCCAGTGTAGCCAGTGTTCTTACCACTGAGTCATCTCTCCTAGCCCCTGTTTTAAATAATTTCATTCTTGTTTTTATTTATTTTATTTTTAATTTTATTTTTTCATTTTTATGTTGTAGGAGTGTATTGCCCACATGTACGTAAGTGCACCCATGTCATACAAGGCCCACAGACATCAGAAGAGGGCATTGGATCCCCTGGAACTGGAGTTTCAGACAGTTGTTAGCCACCTTGTGTGTTCTGGGAACTGAACTCTTGTTCTCTGGAAGAGCAGCCAAGTTGTGGGCTATTTCTCCAGCCCCAAAACAGTTTGTATGATAACTATTAAAAGCTGTTCAGGGGCTGGAGAGATAGCCTACTGGCTCGTTAAGAGCTAGACCACTCTTACAGAGGACCTGGGTTTCGATCCCCAGCACCCACATGGCGGCGAGAACCGTCTGAAACTCCAATTCCAGGAGAAAACTCCAGTTCCAGGGGAATCCACACCCCTCTCTGACTCCCGCGCGCTTTGCAACGACACGGGTGCACAGACTTGCATGCAGACAGTACATTCATACACATACATGAATAAATAAAATTAAAAAAAAAAAAAAAAAAGCTGTTTCAAATAATTCCATCTCAGGAGCTGAGACAGGTGTATCATAAGTCTGAGGCCAAACAGACTACACATAGTGAAAACCCTACCATTAAAATACGCAGGTTTCTTAATCCTAGCATTGGGAGGCAGGGGCAGGTGTATTCTGTGAGTTTGGGCCACGCCTGGTCCATAGTGAGCTCCAGGCTAGCTGAGAGTAAAGGGAGACCCTGCCTCAAAAAGAACCAAAAAAAGAGCCTATATTATACCTTTTCAGAGGACCAAGATTCATTTCCCACCGCACCCATTGTCAGGCAATATATTTGGGGTATTTTTATAAAATTAACATTGTAAGAAAGTATAAATAAGTATAAACAAGCCCAAGGTAAAATACAGATAATCTATAATTTTACCAAGCTAGATAGTTGTTAACACTTAAAGCAGATAGAGCTCCTTCAGAGTAGGAGCACCATGTGATTCTACGATAATATAATACTACTTTTTCTGTTATTGTCTAAGCATTCACTGAGCCGTATATGGCACGGATATAGGTCAGTTAGACAGGTAACCTGCCTAACATAGTATGAGACCAGGCTGGGGCTTATCTTAGCATTGAAAAAGAAGGGGGAAGAATCAAGCCGGGCATGGTGGCGCACGCCTTTAATCCTAGCACTTGGGAGGCAGAGGCAGGCGGATCTTTGTGAGTTCAAGGCCAGCCTGGTCTACAGAGTGAGTTCCAGGACAGCTGGGGCTACAGGGAGACCCTGTCTCTTTTGAAAAGACCAAAAAAAAAAAAAAATTAGGGGCTGGAGAGATGGCCTCGGTTAAGAGCACCGACCACTCTTGCAGAGGACCTGGGTTCGATCCCCAGCACCCACATGGCGGCCGAGAACCGTCTGAAACTCCAATTCTAGGAGAACTCCAGTTCCAGGGGAATTCAACACCCTCTTCTGACCTCCACAGCATTGCATGACACGGGTGCCCAGACTTGCATGCAGACAGTACATTTGTACACATACAGAAATAAATAAAAATAAAAAAAATTAAAAAAGAAATTAAAGAAAAGAATAAAAAGTAAATAAAAGCATGCACCACCATGCCTGGCTTAAGACGGTTCTTAGCTATGATGTGGGTGCTGGGAATTGAACCCGGGTCCTCTGCAAGAACAGTCAGTGCTCTTAACTTCTGAGCCATCTCTCCAGCCCCATATTTTTCTTTTTTGTGATAGGGTCTCACTATATAGTCCTTGCTGGCCTGGAACTTGCTATGTAGACCAAACTGCCCTCAAACTCTCAGAGATCTACCCACCTCTGCCTCCTGAGTGCTAGGATTAAAAGCATGTGTCACCACACACACCCTGTTTTTATGTTTTTCATTTCTTTGTGTGTGTGTGTGTGTGTGTGTGTGTGTGTGTGTGTGTGATAGATACCTATTCTAGTTTGTCTTCAATTGCTGTGAAAAAACACTGACCAATTCCAACTTGGGGATGAAAGGGTTTATTCCTCTTACATCTCCCAGGTTACAGTTCATCACTTAGGGAGCCCAAGATAGGAACTGAGGGCAGAAACCTGGAGGCAGGAGCTGAAGCACAGGCCAGGAAGGAACGCTGCTTACTGGCTTGCTCTCCTGGCCCATGCTCCAACTGCTTCCTTACACAGTATACAACCAGCCCAGGAGTGGCACCACCCACAGTGGGCTGTGCCTTCCCACATCACCCAACAATCAAGAAAATACTCCACAGAAGTGGCCACAGGCAATCCCCCAGTTGAGTCTCCCTCCACCCAGGGTGTCAAGTTGACACTAAAGCTATCCAGCACAGTACCCAAGTGCCACTAATGCTTGTGGAATATAGAAAACAACTTTGTGGAGTTGGTTTTCTCCTTCCACCTTTATTTGGGTCCTAGGAATTAAATTCATTTCAGCAGCCTTCCGTGGCGAGCCTCTTTATCCACCAAGCCATCTAACAAGCTTTTTTTTTTTTTTTTTAATCTTTAATGTGAGAATGGAGGTAAGTGAGAGTTTTGTCATTTCAGTGCTTAAGTCTAAAGAAGATAGTCTCTTTGTTTGACATTAATGTCACTCCCATGGAAGAGGAAGATGATTACCAGAGGCATCTGATTGGTGATTTCTCCAAGGTATGTTTGGTTAGACCCTGCCTATCTTTGGTGTGTGTGTGTGTGTGTGTCTGTTTGTGCATTTTTTTCAGTATTGGGGATTGAACCCAGGCATCACACATGCTAGGCTTCCTGTACTATATTGTGGTCAATCATTCTGGATTTGAATCTTTTCTTTTCTATTTAATAGAACATCTAGATGTAACTATGTATCCTCACTGAACACTCCTATCTAAAAAATGAAAGGGTTTCTTTTCTTCTCGTTTTGAGACAGGGTCTCCTTGAAGCCCTAGCTGGCCTGGAACTGCTATGCATCGAAGGTGTGGGACACCACACCTGGCTCTAAAAAATATTTCACCTTGTCAGGTGGGTGGCACACACCTTTAATCCTAGCACTCTGGATCTCTGTGAGTTCAAGGCCAGCCTGGTCTATAGAGCGAGTTCCAGGACAGCTGGGGCTACAGGGAGACCCTGTTTCAAAAAGACCAAAAAAAACACAAAAGTTTCACCATTAATCCCAGCACTCAGGAGACAGAGGCAGGCAGATCTCTGTGAGTTCAAGGCCAGCCTGGGCTACATAGTGAGTTTCAGGACACCTGGGGCTTCAGGGAGACCCTGTCTCTCTCTCAAAAAGCCCCCCCCCCAAAAAAAAGGTCTTTGACTTTCAAACATGTATGGTGGCATGTTCGAGCCCACAGTCACACCATACAAACAATAATAAATACACACTTTTTAAAAAATATTTTAAAATTTATTTTCTGTATGTGTATGAATGTATTGTCTACATGCAGGTTTGTGCACTCGTGTCATGCAATGCCGCGGAGGTCAGAAGAGGATGTTGGATTCCCCTGGAACTGGAGTTCTCCTGGAATTGGAGTTTCAGACGGTTCTCGGCCGCCATGTGGGTGCTGGGGATCAAACCTGGGTCCTCTGTAAGAGCAGTCGGCGCTCTTAACCGCTAGGCCATCTCTCCAGCCCCTACACTTTTTTTTTTAAATCTTTGAAGCTGGAGCATGCCTTTAATCTCAGCACTCAGGGAGGCAGAGACTCACACCTATAATCCCAGCATTCAAGAAGGTGAAGCAGAATTGGCTGCAAGTTAGAGGCCAGCCTGAGCTACATAGTAAATGAGTTGCAGGGCTACTCAGCTACAGAGTCAGACCCTGTCTCAACAAAAAACTCTGTATGTGTATTTATAATACTTGGTTAAGACAAAAAATGAGAAAATATTGAAATTTGTACTATATTTTATCAGCCAGAAATTTTCTTTTTTTTTTTCAGAAAATTTCTTTCCTGATGTATGCTTTTACAGACTTTTCTCCTCTGTATTTTCACACACACACACACACACACACACACACACACACACAGAGAGAAATTTCCTATTTTACCTCCAGAATCTTATATTCTTGGATCTATTGTGATTTTTTTTTTTTTTTTTTTTTTTTTTTTTTTTTTTTTTTTTTTTTTTTTTTTTATTTTTTTTTTTTGGTTTTTTTTGAGGCAGGGTCTCCCTGTAGCCCCAGCTGTCCTGGAACTCACTCTGTAGACCAGGCTGGCCTTGAACTTACAGAGATCTGCCTATCTCTGCCTCCCAAGTGCTAGGATTAAAGGCATGCACCACCACACCCGGCTGTTTCTTTGTTATTTTGTATTCCATAATAGGATCATCAGAGGGGTAGAGAGGTGGCTCAGTGCTTAAGAGCGCCAACTGCTCTGCAGAACACCTGGGTTCGATTCCCAGCACCCACATGGTGGCTAAGAACCGTCTTTAACTCCAGTTCCAGGGGAATCTGACACCCTCTTCTGACCTCCGAGGCATTGCATGATACAGGTGCACAAATTTACATACAGACAGTACACTCATACACATTAAAAAAAATAAAAATAAAAATAATAATAGGATCATCGGGATAAGACTGTAGTTCGGTGGTAGAGTTCTTGCCCAGCATGGCTGAGGCTCTGGATCTGAGCCCCAACACTGTCTTTCCTTGAAATTTACATCCAGAACATCTTTCTGATTTGGGTGTGGTGGCTTCTAATCCAAATACTAGGAAGTCGGAGGGGAGATAATGAGAACCTATCTCTAAACAAAAGTCTTTCAGTGAGGGTAGGGGTTGTAGTTCAGTGGGGAAGTATGTGGTTAGCGTATGTAAGGTTCTAGATTCAGGCTTTTTTTTTTTTTTTGGTCTTTTCTAGACAGGGTTTCCCTGTAGCCCCAGCTGTCCTGGAACTCGCTCTGTAGACCAGGCTGGCCTTGAACTCACAGAGATCCGCCTGCCTCTGCCTCCCGAGTACTGGATTAAAGGCATGCGCCACCATGCCCGGCTTAGATTCAGGCTTATAAACAGATATCTTTTCATGTTAATAAACAGTTCTGTTTCATCACCTCATCTTTTTATTTTTTAGTTATATATATATATAACTAAATATATATAACTATATATATAATATAAATATATATATATATATGGAGGATGGGGGTGGGGGGTGCATGCATATCAGTGTACTAGTGGAGGTCAGAGTTCTTCCTTCTACCGTGTGGGTCCCAGGGATGGAACTCAGGCTGTCTTACTTGGAAGTAAGCACCTTTACCAGCTGAGCCATCTCACTGGCCATATTTATGTTTTGGGTTTTTTATGTTGTTGTTGTTTTTTGTTTTCTGTTTTTGTTTTTGTTTTTGAGACAGGGTCTTACTATGTAGCTCTGGCTGGCCTGGAACACCCTATGTAGACCAGGCTGGCTTGAAAGTCAGAGAGATCCATCTGCTTCAGCCCTCTGAATGATGGAACTAGAGGCAGGTGCTACCACACCTGGTTTGTTTTTTTCTTTTAGATAGCATATCACCAGGCTCCTACTGCACTTCTTTAATCCCAGTATTTGAGGGGCTGTAGAGATGGCTCAGGACACTGGCTGATCTTGCAGAAGACCAGGGTTTGATTCCCAGCACTCACATGGTAGCTAACAACCATTTGTTACTCCACTCCAGGGGATGCAATGCCCTCTTCTGAGTTCCTCTGGCATTGCATGACATCAGTGACCTACATACATGCCAGCAATACACTCATACACATAAATAAAATATTAGTAATCCCAGTATTTGAGAGCAGAGTCAGGAGATTCTCTGTAACTTCCAGGCCAGCCAGGCTACACAGTGAGACCCTGTGTCAAAAGAAAAAGAAAAGGCATCTTGCCGGGCGTGGTGGCACATGCCTTTAATCCTAGCACTTGGGAGGCAGAGGCAGGTGGATCTTTGTGAGTTCAAGGCCAGCCTGGTCTACAGAGTGAGTTCCAGGACAGCTGGGGCTACAGGGAGACCCTGTGTCAAAAAGACAAAAAAAAAAGACAAAAAAAGAAAAAGCATCTCATAGCCTAAGTGCTAGGATTATAGGTGTGTGCCACTTTGCCAGACATTTCATTTCATTGTGTTTGAGGTAGCTGGGGTAAACGCTGTTCATGTCTCAGTGTGCACATGTGTATAGAAGTCATCAGACAGGGCTGGAGAGATGGCTCAGCGGTTAAGAGTGGTTAAGACCTCAACAGCATTGCATGACACGGGTGCACCTACCTACATGCAGACAGTACACTCATACACATAAAATAATAAATAAAAATTTAAAAAAGTCAGTGGACAACCTCAGGTTTTGTTCCTAGGGAGAGGTCCACCATGATTTTTGAGGCAAGGTCTCACTTAACCTGGGGCTTGCAGATTAGGCCAGACTAGCTGGCCAGTAATCCCAAGGAGTCTCATGTCTGCCTCCTTAGCACTGAGATTATTAGTGCATGCTATCTTGCCCAGGTGCTAGGTATCAAGATCAGGTCCTCATACTTGAACTTTATTTTTAACCAACTGATCTTCCCCTTCCCTTTTTTGGGGTGATAGGGTAGCTCCAGCTAGCCTGGAACTCATTATGTCGACCAGGCTGGTCTCAATCTCACAGCCCTCTGCCTGCCTCTGCCTCCCAAGTGCTGAGATTAAGGGCATGCACCACCAGGCCTGGCATTTTTGGTGTTTTTGAGACAAGGTCTCCCTGTAGCCCCAACTGGCTTGAAGTCACAGAGATCCACCTGTAGCCCTGGGATTAAAGGTGTGAGCTATCATGCCCAGCCCTGCATTTTATTATTTTAAAGAGCTGCTCATTGTTAATTTGGGGACTACTCATGATTTCTTCATAAATTCCCTTTTGCGTGGGGCTGGAGAGATGGCTCAGTGGTTTAGAGCACTGGCTGATTTTGCAGAGGACCCAGGTTCAATTTCCAGCACCCACATGGTGGCTAACAAGCATTTGTAACTCCAATTCCAGGGGAATCCAATGCCCTCTTCTGACCTCCACAGGCATTCATTGCATGACATGGGTGCCCTTAAACACATGCAGGCAATACACTCATCTACGTAAAATAAAATATTAAATATATTCTCTCTCTTTTTTTTTTTTTGAGGCAGGGTCTCCCTGTAGCTCTGACTGTCCTGGAGCTCGTTAAGTAGATCAGGCTGGCCTTGAACTCACTGAGATCCATCTGCCTCTGCCTCCCGAGTGCTGGGATTAAAAGCAAGCACCACCATGCCCGGCATAAGATGGTTCTTAGCCACCTTATGGATGCCTGGAATCTAACCCAGGTCCTCTGCAAGAACGCTCAGTGCTCTTAACCGCTGAGTCATCTCTCCAGCTCTTTTTTGGTCTTTTTGAGAAAGGGTTTCCCTTTAGTCCCAGCTGGCCTGGAGGTTCCTCTGTAGACCAGGCTGGCCTTGAACTCACAGAGATCTGCCTGCCTCTGCCTCCCAAATTAAATATATTCTTTAAAATTACCTTTTCTGGGATATTTAGTTTTATAATTTTTTTTCCTTATGAATGAGATGGATATATTTGTAGATAAATATTAAACTTTGTGTACATCCTTGATTTTCTTAGGATCAGTTCTTGGAAACAGAATTAGTGCATATGCATTATAGAAAATATTGCTGTTTTGAGCCGGGCATGGTGGCGCATGCCTTTAATCCTAGCACTTGGGAGGCAGAGGCAGGTGGATCTCTGTGAGTTCAAGGGCAGCCTGGTCTACAGAGCTAGTTCCAGGCCAGCTGGGACTAAAGGGAGACCCTGTCTCAAAAAGACAAAAAAAAAAGAATATAACATGAGAATATTGCTGTTTTATATGTCACAAAGAGTCATTTGGAAAGATTTCTATGGGGGTCTTTGATCTGAAGCTTGGGTCTGGAGTACTTGCTGTTATTTCAGCTCTTGGATTTTTCTAGGTGTGTGTGCTGCCAACCGTGTCAGGGAAGCACCAAGATCTGAAGTACATCAACCCAGAAACAGTAAGCAGATTTCTGGAGATGGTAACTGATTACATAATCAACCATCTGGCACTGTTCTGTCCCTAAAATCCCTACTTCAATTTGTATTTCTTTCACTGTGTTCACTACCATGGGCTTCTTATTCAACTGAAGTGGTATTAAAGGACTCCTTTTTATTCACTTTCTATCCTTTTATTCACTTTTTTTTTTTTTTTTTTAAGGAATAAGAAATAAAAGAAAAAAGGTAATTTTTTTTTTTTTTTTTTTTTTCTTTTCAATTTTATTTAGTTATTGATTTATTTATTTATTGTATATTATATTTCTTAGTTATATATTTATGTTTTTGGTCTTTTTTTTTGTGACAGGGTCTTTCTGTGTAGCCCAGGCTGACTCATTGTGTAGCTGAGTCTGGCCTTGATCTCTTTATGTAGACCAGGCTCTCCTTTAACTCACAAAGAGCCGCCTGCCTCTGCCTTCCCAAGAAAGTGCTAGGAATTAAGGCGTGCGCCACCACAACCAGCCCCGCCCACTGTATTATTATGTATTGGTTTTTTTTTGTCTTTTTTGAAGACAGAAAAAGGAGTCGCACTGTAGCGCGGGCTGTCCTGGAACTCCCTCGCCTTGAACTCACAAAAAAAACACGCTATATACGATAGAGCTGGGGACCTTAGGCCTGGGCCTTGAATATGTCACACGAACGCCCCACCCCCATTGATTGTTAACGCCAGCGTTAAGGCGACTAATGGCTGGAGATCAAATCCAAGCCTCATGCATGCCAGGCAAACAAGCATTTGTATCGAACTAGTAAGTCCATCCCCCTTCTTTCTCTCCATTCTTCAAGACTTTTTTTTTTTTTTTTTGGTCTTTTTTTATTCGAGACAAAGGGTCTCCCTATACAGAGCTTCCCAGCGGTCTGGAACTCAGCGTCTGTAGACCAGGATGGCCTTGAAACTCACAAAAGAACCCTCCTGCCTCTGCCTCCCAAGTGCTTAGGAATAAAGCATGTCCACCACCACGCCCAGCATTGTTGTTTTTTTAATACTCTTTTTGAGACAGGGTCGCCCGTTAGTCCCAGCTTCCCCCTGGAACCTCCACGCTGTAGACCAGGCTGCCTTGAACGCACAGAGATTCATCACCTACCTCTGTCTCCCCGAGTGCTAGGATTCAGGTTGTGAGCCACCACAGCCCGAGCTTTTATGTGTTATTTTTTTTTTAATTTTTTTAAAATTAATACATGTTATTTATTTCTGTATTGTATGAATGTACTGACTGTCTGCAATTCAGGTTTGTGCACCCGGGTCCGTGCAATGCCGCGGAGGTCCCAGAAGAGAGTGTCGGATTCCCCGGGAACTGGAGTTCGCCTGGAATTGACTTTCGGACGGATTCTCAGCCACCATGTGGGTGCTGAGTGAATGAACCCGGGTCCTCTGTAAGAGCGGTCAGCGCCATCTTAACCGCTAGCCATGGCCTAGTTTTATTCTTTATGTGCAATGTGTTTTTAGAAGTGGCACCCTGTACAGCATCCTACCAAAGAAGGTCAAAAAGGTTTTGGGCGTGTTGCCCCAGTGTAGCCAGTGGTTGCTTAAACACTAGAGTCAATCTCTCTAAGCCCCTGTTTTTATTTTAAATATTTCATTTTGTTTTATTTAGTTTTTAATTATTTTATTTTATTTTTTATTTTTAATGATTGTCAGGAGTGTTAATATGGCCCCACATGTACGTAAGTGCACCCATGTCATACAAGGCCACAGAACATCAGAAGAGTGGATTGGATCCCCCTGGAACTGGAGTTTCAACAGTCGTTAAGACCCCACTGGGAAATTGAACCGCCAGGTCCTTTGCAAGAATATCCAGTGCTCATAACTGCTGACAGCCCTCCAGCCCCAAAACAGTTTGTATGATAACTATTAAAAAAGCTGTTCATGGGCTGGAGATATACCTAGCGGTTAAGAGTGCCGACCCCACATCTACAGAGGACCCACGGGTTCGGATCCCATCCACCCCAGCAAACCCACATGGCGGCTGAGAACCGTCTGAAACTCCAATTCCAGGAGAACTCCAAGTTTTCCAGGGAATCCGAGACACTCTTCGGACCTCCGCGACGTTGCACGAAATGGGTGCACACTTGCATGCAGACAGTACATTCATAACACATACAGAAATAAATAAAATTAAAAAAAAAAAAAAAAAGAGGTTCAACATAATTCCCATTCATCAGGAGCTGAGACAGGAGTAGCATAAGTCTGAAGGCCAAACAAGACTATACATAGTGAAAACCCTACATTAAAATCCAGGTTTCGTTAATCCTAGCAATTGGGATCAGGGGCAGGTGGATTTCTATGAGGTTGAGGCCCGCCTGGTCCACATAGTAAGCTCCAGGCTTCTGAGACGAAAGGGAGACCCTGCTCAAAAAGACCAAAAAAGAGCCTATATTAATTAATACCTTTTCAGGAGGACCAGAGATGTCATTTCCCAGCACCACATTTTCAGGCAAAAAAAATAAAAAAAAGATTTGGGGTATTTTTATAAAATTAACATTTGTAGAAAGTCTATAATAAAAGTAAAAGCCCAAGGTAAAATACAGATAATCTATAATTTTACCAAGCTAGATAGTTGTTAACACTTAAAGAAGATAGGTCCTTCAGTAGAGCGACACTGTGACTTACATGAATATGATATACCTCACTTTCTTTTTTGTTATAGACTTCATGAGCGATAATATATGAGCGATCTGGATATAGGTCAGTTAGACAGGTACCTGCCTAACATATATGAGACCCATGTGAAGCTGGGGGCAAATATAATACATATAAAAAAGAAAAAAAGGGAACAAGCCTGGGCATGGTGGCGCAACCCTTTAATTCCTAGCACTGGGAAGCAGAAGGGCAGGCGGATCTTTGTGAGTTCAAGGCAAGCCTGGCTACAGAGTGAGTTCCAGGACAGCTGGGGCTACAGGGAGACCCTGGTCTTTTGAAAAGACAAAAAAAAAAAAAAATTTAGGGCTGGAGAGATGGTCTAATGTTAAGAGCACCGACTCACTATTGCAGAGAGAGAACCTGGGTTCGAGTGCCCCACACCCACATGGCGGCTAGAACGCCAATCAGACTCCGTCTGAAACTCCAAGTTCTAGGAGAACTCCATCCAGGGGAATCAAAAATCAAACCTCTCTCATCTTCTGACCTACCACAGCAGTTGCATGACACGGGTGCCCCAGACTGCATGCAGACAGTACATTTGTACACACTACAGAAAAATAAAAAAAAAATAAAAAAATTAAAAAAGAAATTAAAGAAAAGAATAAAAGTAAATAAAGGAAGAGCACCACCATGCCTGGCTTAAAGAGGTTCTTAGCTACTGAATGTGAGGTGCTGGGAAATTGACCCGGGTCCGCTGCAAGAACAGTCAGTGCTCCTTAACTTCTAGAGCCATCTCTCCAGCCCATATTTTTCTTTATTTTTGTGAATAGGGTCCTCACTAATATAGCCTCTTGCTGGCTTGAAACTTGCTAGTGTAGACAGCTGGCTTGGACCCAGCTTTGTGGGATGACTTTGATCCCTTGTCTTGCCTTCCATGATGCTAGGATGAAAAAGCATGTGCCACCACACACACCCGTTTTTATGTTTCATTTCTTTGTTTGTGTGTGTGGTGTGGTGGTGTGTGTGTGTGGTGTGATGAGATAACTATTCTAGTTTGTCTTCAATTGCTGTGAAAAACACTGAACAATTCAACTTGGGGATGAAAAGGGTTTATTCCTCTTACATCTCCAGGTCACAGTATCATCACTTAGGGAGCCCAAGATAGGACTTAGGGAGAACCTGGAGGCAGGAGCTGAAGTCACAGGCCACGGAGAGCGCTGTTACTGGCTTCTCTCCACCTGGCCCAATGCTCGCAACTGCATTCTCTTACACAGTATACAACAGCCCAGGGGTGGCACCACCCACAGTGGGCTGTGCCCCACATCACTGCTCAACAATCAAGAAATAACTCCACAGATAGTGGCCAAGTCTGTCCAATAGCCTCCCGTTGAGGCTCTCCTCAACCCAGGGTGTCAAGTTGACACTAAAGCTATCCAGCAAGTACCACCAAAGTGCCACGAATGCTTGGTGAATATAGAAAAAACTTTGTGGAGTTGGTTTTCCTCCCCACCACCTTTAGTTGGGTCCTAGAATGAAATTCATTTCAGCAGCCTTCCCGGCGAGCCGCTTTATCCACACAAGCCATTCTAAACAAGCTTTTTTTTTTTTTTTTTTAAGTCTTTAATGTGAGAATGGAGGTAAGTGAGAGTTTTGTCATTTCAGTGCTTAAGTCTAAAGAAGATAGTCTCTTTGTTTGACATTAATGTCACTCCCATGGAAGAGGAAGATGATTACCAGAGGCATCTTGCATTGGAGTGATTCACCAAGCATGTTTGGTTATGATGCCCATAGCCATTCTTTGTGTGTGTGTGGTGTGTGTCGGCTTGATATCATAGGACGTAACTTTAATATCAGTGACTTGTGAAGTGATTGAACGCACAGCAAATCACACATGCTGAGCGCACTTCACTCGGTATCATTCAATAGTTTGTGAGAATCAATCATCAATCTCTGGATTTGTAATCTTTTCTTTTCTATTTAATAGAACATCTAGATGTAACTATGTATCCTCACTGAACACTCCTATCTAAAAAATGAAAGGGTTTCTTTTCTTCTCGTTTTGAGAGACACAGGTTCTCCTTTGAAGGCCCTAGCTGGCCTGGAACTGCTAGTGCATCGAAGGTGGGAAACACCACACCTGGCTTCTAAAAATATTTTCACCTTGTCAGGTGGGTGGGCACACACTTTAATCATGGAGGCAAGCTACCTTGGATCTTTGTGAGTTTCTAGCCAGATGGTCATAGAGGAGCATTCCAGTACAAGCTGGGGCTACAGGGAGACATGTTTCAAAAAACCAAAAAAACAGCAAAAAAAGTTTCAACCATTAATTCCCAGCACTCAGGAGACAGAGCAGGCAGAATCTCTGTGAGTGTCAAGGGCAGCCTGGGCTACATAGTTGAGTTTCAGGACACTGGGGCTTCAGGGAGACCCGTCTCTCTCTCCCAAAAAAGCCCCCACCCAACAAAAAAAAGGTCCTTTGACTTTCAAACATGTATGGTGGCGATGTTCGAGCCCAACAGTCACACCATACCAAAACTAATAAATAGTACACGATTAACACTTTTTAAAAAATTTTAAAATTTTAATTGTTCTTAGTGTATGAATGTATATGTCTGCATGCAAGGTTTGGTGCACCCAGTTGTCATGCAATGCGCGGAGCAGAAGAGGATGTTGGAGTCCCCTGGAATGGAGTTTCTCTGGAATTGGAGTTTCAGATCACAGCGTTCTCGGCCGCCATGGGGTGGCTGGGGATCAAACCTGGGTCCTCTTAAAGAGCAGTCGGCGCTCTTAACCGTAGGGCCATCTCCTCCAGCCCTACAAAATTTTTTTTTTAAATCTTTGTGGACATCTTTATTTTTTTTTACATTCCAGCACTCAGGGAAGGCAGAGACTCACACCTATAAAAATAACCATTACATGAAGGTAAGCAGAATGTGGCTGCAAGTTAGAGGCCCAGCCCTGACACATAGTAAATGAGTTTTGCAGGCTACTCACTACAGAGTTCAAGACCCTGTCATCAACAAAAAACTCTGATGTGTATTTATAATACTTTGGTTAAGACAAAAAATGAAAAATATTTAATAAAAAAAAAATAATAATTTTATAGAGAAATTTTCTTCTTTTTTTTTTCAGAAAATTTCTTTCCCTGATGTTGCCTTTTATGCGATAGACTTTTCCTCTCTTGTATTTCACAAACACACCACACACACGACACACACACACATCACAGCCACAGAGAGAAATTCTTCCTATTTAAACCTGCCACTCCAGAAATCCTTATATTGAGTCGTTAGTGTGATTTTTTTTTTTTTTTTTTTTTTTTTTTTGGTTTTTTTTTGGGCAGGGGGGAGGATTGAGGTCTCCTGTGCCAGACCCAGCTGTCCTGGAACTCTCTGATAAGAATCCAGCTGGCCTATAGAACTTACAAATCTGCCTATCTCTGCCTCCCAATGCTAGATTACAGCATGCACCACACACCGCCGCGTGTTTGCTTATAGTATTTTGTGATTTTATCCATAATAGGCTCATCAGCGGGTAGAGAGGTGGCTCCAGTGGGGCTCTAAGAGCGCCACTGCTCTTGCGAGAACACCTGGGTTCGATTCCCCAGCACCCACATGGTGGCTAAGAAACCGTGTTAACTTAACTCCAGTTCCCAGGGGATCTACACCCTCTTTCTGACCTCCGAGGAATGTGCATGATACAGTGCACAAATTTACATTACAGACAGTACACTCATCACATACCCAAAAAAATATAACATCATAATAGGATCATCGGGATAAAGCTGTGTTCGGAAAAATGTGAGTTCTTGCCCAGCATGCTGAGGCTCTGGGATCTGAGCCCCAACACTGTCTTTCCTTGAAATTTACATCCAGAACATCTTTCTGATTTGGGTGTGGTGGCTTCTAATCCAAATACTAGGAAGTCGGAGGGGAGATAATGAGAACCTATCTCTAAACAAAAGTCTTTCAGTGAGGGTAGGGGTTGTAGTTCAGTGGGGAAGTATGTGGTTAGCGTATGTAAGGTTCTAGATTCATAGGCTTTTTTTTTTTTTTTTTTGGTCTTTTTTTTTGTACGGGTCCCTGTAGCCCCAGCTGTCCTGGAACTCGCTCTGTAGACAGGCGGGCCTTGAAAATCTCAAGAGATCCGCCTTGCCTCTGCCTCCCGAGTACTGGGAATTAAAGCATGCGCCACCTGCCCAGTTTTTTTTTTTTTTGATTAGGCTTATAGTTTTTGTTCATTTTACATTGGTCAGACCCATCTTTGTATTTTCTTTAGTATATATTAATATAACTAAATATAATAACTATATATATAATATAAAATATAATATATATTTTTTTTTATATGGAGGAATGGGGTGTGGGATGCTGCAATTCAGTGTACTAGTGGAGGTCAGAGTTCTTCCTTCTACCGTGTGGGTCCCAGGGATGGAACTCAGGCTGTCTTACTTGGAAGTAAGCACCTTTTAACCATCCTGAGCATCCACTGGCCATATTTTGTTTGGTTTTTTTATGTTGTGTGTTTGTTTTTGTTTCTGTTTTTGTTTTTGTTTTTGAGACAGGGTCTTTCACTATTAGCTCTGGCTGGCCTGGAACACCCTGGATATGTAGAGCCAGGCTGGCTTGAAAGTCAGAGAGATCCATCTGCTTCAGCCCTCTGAATGATGGGAACTAGAGGCAGGTGGCTACCCACATGGTTTGTTTTTTTCTTTTAGATAGCATATCACCAGGGCTCCTACTGCACTTCTTTAATCCCAGTATTTGAGGGGCTTAGAGATGGCTCAGCAATAGCTGCTTGCAGAAGACCAGGGTTTGATTCCCGACAGCACTCACAATGGTAGCTAACAACCATGTTTGTTACTCCACTCCAGGGGATGCAATGCCCTATTCTGGTCCTCTGGCATTGCATGACATCAGTGACCCTAGAACAAGCCAGCAATACACTCATACACATAATAAAATATTAGTAATCCCAGTATTTGAGAGCAGAGTCAGGAGATTCTCTGTAACTTCCAGGCCAGCCAGGCTACACATCTGAGACCCTGTGTCAAAAGAAAAAGAAAAGGCATCTTTGCCGGGCGTGGTGGCACATGCCTTTAATCTAGCACTTGGGAGGCAGGAGGCAGGTGATCTTGTGAGTTCAAGGGCCAGCCTGGTCTACAGAGTGAGTTCCAGGACAGCTGGGGCTACAGGGAGACCCTGTGTAAAAAAGACAAAAAAAAAAGACAAAAAAAGAAAAAGCATCTCATAGCCTAAGTGCTAGAGATATAGGTGTGTGCCACTTTGCCAGACATTTCATTTCATTGTGTTTGAGGTTTTAGCTGGGGTAACGCTGTGCATGTCTCAGTTGCACATGTGTATAGAAGTCATCAGACAGCTGGAGAGATGGGCTCAGCGGTTAAGAGTGGTTAAGACCTCAACAGCATTGCATGACACGGTGCACCTACCTACATCAGACAGTACACTCATACACATAAAATATAAATAAAAATTTAAAAAAGTCGTGGACAACCTCAGGTTTTGTTCCTAGGGAGAGGTCCACCATGATTTTTGAGGCAAGGTCCACTAACCTGGGGCTTGCAGATTAGGCCAGACTAGCTGGCCAGTAATCCCAAGGAGTCTCATGTCTGCCTCCTTAGCACTGAGATTATTAGTGCATGCTATCTTGCCCAGGTGCTAGGTATCAAGATCAGGTCCTCATACTTGAACTTTATTTTTAACCAACTGATCTTCCCCTTCCCTTTTTTGGGGTGATAGGGTAGCTCCAGCTAGCCTGGAACTCATTAGTCGACCAGCTGTCTCAATCTCACAGCCCTCTGCCTGCCTCGGCCTCCCAAGTGCTGAGATTTAGGGCAATGCACCACCAGGCCTGGCATTTTTGGTGTTTTTTGAAACAAGGTCTCCCTGTAGCCCACAGCTGGCTTGAAGTCACAGAGATCCACCTGTAGCCCTGGGATAAAGTGTGAGCTATCATGCCACACCCGGCATTTTATTATTTTAAAGAGCTGCTCATTGTTAATTTGGGGACTACTCATGATTTCTTCATAATTCCCTTTTGCGTGGGCTGGAGAGATGGCTCGTGGTTTAGAGCACTGGCTGATTTTGCAGAGGACACAGGTCAATTTCCACCGCACCCACATGGTGCTAACAAGCATTTGTAACCCAATTCCAGGGGAATCCAATGCCCTCTTCTGCCTCCACAGGCATTCATTGCATGACAGGGTGCCCTTAAACACATGCAGGCAATACACTCATCTACGTAAAATAAAATATTAAATATATTCTCCTCTCTTTTTTTTTTTTGAGGCAGGGTCTCCCTGTAGCTTGACTGTCCTGGAGCGCGTAAGTAGATCAGGCTGGCCTGGAACTCACTGAGACCATCGGCTCTGCCTCCGAGTGCTGGGATTAAAAGCAAGCACCACCATGCCCGGCATAAGATGGTTCTTAGCCACCTTATGGATGCCTGGAATCTAACCCAGGTCCTCTCAGAAGAACGCTCAGTGCTCTTAACCGCTGAGTCCATCTCTCCAGCTCTTTTTTTTTTTGGTCTTTGAGAAAGGGGTTCCCCTTTAGTCCCAGCTGGCCTGGAGGTCCTCTGTAGACCAGGCTGGCCTTGAACTCACAGAGATCTGCTGCCTTGCATCCCAAATTAATATATTCTTTAAAATTACCTTTTCTGGGATATTTAGTTTTATAATTTTTTTTTCCTTATGAATGGAGGATATTATTTGTAGATAAATATTAAACTTTGTGTACATCCTTGATTTTCTTAGGATCAGTTCTTGGAAACAGAATTAGTGCATATGCATTATAGAAAATATGCTGTTTGAGCCGGGCATTGGTGGCGCATGCCTTAATCCTAGCACTTGGGAGGCAGAGGCAGTGGATCTCGGTGAGTTCAAGGGCAGCCTGGTCTACAGAGCTAGTTCCAGGCCAGCTGGGACTAAAGGGAGACCTGTCTCAAAAACAAAAAAAAAAGAATATAACAGGGAATATTGCTGTTTTATATGTCACAAAGAGTCATTTGGAAAGATTTCTATGGGGGTCTTTGATCTGAAGCTTGGGTCTGGAGTACTTGCTGTTATTTCAGCTCTTGGATTTTTCTAGGTGTGTGTGCTGCCAACCGTGTCAGGGAAGCACCAAGATCTGAAGTACATCACCCAGAAACAGTAAGCAGATTTCTGGAGATGGTAACTGATTACATAATCAACCATCTGGCACTGTTCTGTCCCTAAAATCCCTATCATTTTGTATTTCTTGCACTGTGTTTACTACCATGGGCTTCTTATTCAACTGAAGTGGTATTAAAGGACTCCTTTTTATTCTCCTGTTTATATCCTTTTTATTTTTCCTTTTTTTTTTTTTTTTTTTTTTTTTTTTTTTGGTACTTTTTGAGACGGGTCGCNCCTGTAGCCTCAGCTGTCCTGGAACTTACTCTGTAGACCAGGCTGGCCTTGAACTCACAAAGATCCGCCTGCCTCTGCCTCCCAAGTGCTAGGATTAAAGGCGTGCGCCACCACGCCCGGCCTTTCACTTTCTATTTTTTAAAATGATGAAATTCAGAGAAGGGAGGGAGGTAGGAAGGATATGAAGGGAAAAAAGAAAAAAAATAGAGGTGTCAAAGTAACCATGAATACTGTTTTACATGTTATAATCTCTCTTCCCTCTCTTTCTCAATCTCTCTCAATCTCTCTCTCTCTCTCTCTCTCTCTCTCTCTCTCAAACAAAGTCTCATGATGTATTCCAGGCTGGACTTAAGGTCCCCACCTGAGGATGACTGATGACTTTAACCATGAACCTAATCCTCCTGCTGCCTCCCTAGTGTTAGGATTACAAGCATGCACTGCCACACTTGGTATATGCAGGTTAGAAGTGGAGCCAGGCTCTGTGTATACAGTCTGCCAACTGAGCAAGCCTCCTATCTAATTTAATAATTATGGGGCCTGGAGAGATGGCCTAGCAGTTAACAGCGCCGACCGTTCTTGCAGAGGACCGGGATTCGATCCCCAGCAACCATATGGCGGCTGAGAACCGTCTTTAACTCCAATTTCAGGGGAATCCAACACCCTCTTCTGACTTCCGTGGCATTGCACAACACAGATGCACAAACCTACATGTAGACAGTACATTCATATACATACAAAAATAAATAAAATTTAAAAAAATGTTAAAAATATAATTATGTGGTCATCTTACCCATAATCTTGCCGTCAAAGATATTTATTAGTGATATTTTCCTTATTATCTTTCAGATTGTATTTTAACATGTATTTTATTCAAATGAGGTCATGATAAACACGTAGTGTTGCAATTAACTTGGAAAGAATTAAAAACATAGTTGGGCGTGGTGGTGCAGGCCTTTAATCCTAGCACTTAGGAGGCAGAGGCAGGCAGATCTCCATGAGTTCAAGGCCAGCCTGGTCTATGGAATGAATTCCAGGACAGCTGGGGCTACAGAGAGACCCTGTCTCGAAAAGACAAAAACCAAAAACTCCCCCAAAAAGAATTGTTAAAAAAAAAAGAATTGTAATCCTCTTTTTCTATCAATAAAAGGATTATCTGGGCATGGTGGCACATGTCTTTAATCCCAGAACTCAGAGGTAGGGGTAGGTGATCTCTGTTCAAGGCCAGTCAGGGCTACATAATAAGACCCTGTCTCAAGAAAACACAAACAAGATAATCTATGTTATTTTAATAGCTATATAATCTGTTGCACTGACATGTGTGATCTAGGTAACTAAAAATCCTTCTTACTGAATATAGATCTAACCTCCAAGACTTGCTTTTTTTTTTTTAATTTTTTTATTAATTTTATTTATTTCTGTATGTGTATGAATGTACTGTCTGCATGCAAGTCTGTGCACCCGTGTCGTGCAACGCCGCGGAGGTCAGAAGAGGGTCTCGGATTTCCCTGGAACTGGAGTTCTCCTGGAATTGGAGCTTCAGACGGTTCTCAGCCGCCATGTGGGTGCTGGGGATCAAACCTGGGTCCTCTGCAAGAGCGGTCAGCGCTCTTAACCGCTAGGCCATCTCTCCAGCCCCAAGACTTGCTTTTTTAATAATGCTGAGTGGGACATGGTTTCCCAGTCCATAAAATTGGGCTCTCTAGCTGCTACCTCTATTATTGCTGCAGTCCTTGGATGTCTCCTGAGAGGCTGACTGTACTCATGTCTGCCTCTAAATAGATAGCTTTAATAATACTGGCCATTTTGGATCTCTACACAGGCCACTTCCATTTCATTCTCATATTCATGGTTGGTTTTAACCATTGCCATATTTCAAATGGAGGCTAAACATGGAGGCTGTGCATAAAATGCAACCCTGGGTGGCTGTGGGGATGTGCATGAAGGAATCATATCTCCTTTTGGAGAGATAGGACACAAGATTACAATTATTTTTTTTTGTGAAGGTGGCTGCTTTATTGTCTGGAAAGTTCCAGAGTCTGATTGAGAAGTTTTACATCATTGATTGCCGATACCCATATGAGTACCTGGGAGGACACATCCAGGTAAGTTTACATTGTGGATATTTGCAGGGGAGGGGCTGGAGATTAGATCTATCTATCATCTATATATCTATCTGTCTATCTGTCATCTATCTATCTATCTATCTATCTATCTATCTATCTATCTATCTATTTTTGAAGGTAGGATCTCACTATGTAGGCCTGCCTGGCATGGAACTCACTATGTAGACCAGAGTGGCCTTGAACTCACAGAAATCTGTCTTCCGCTGGGCGTGGTGGCGCACACCTTTAATCCTAGCACCCGGGAGGCAGAGGCAGGCGGATCTTTGTGAGTTCAAGGCCAGCCTGGTCTACAGAGTGAGTTCCAGGACAGCTGGGGCTACAGGGAGACCCTGTCTTGAAAAGACCAAAAAAAAAAAAAATAAAAATAAATTAATCCTAGCACCCGGGAGGCAGAGGCAGGCGGATCTTTGTGAGTTCAAGGCCAGCCTGGTCTACAGAGTGAGTTCCAGGACAGCTGGGGCTACAGGGAGACCCTGTCTTGAAAAGACCAAAAAAAAAAGAAAAGAAATCTGTCTTCCTCAACCTCCCAAGAAATTTGGCTTTTTTGAGAGGCGTCTGTGGGCAAAGGCTCCTGTGAAATCTAAAACCAGGACAGAGTTGTTTTTTTTTTTTTTTTTTTTGGAGACAAGGTCTCCCTGTAGCCCCAGCTGACTTGGAACTCGCTATGTAGACCAGGCTGGCCTTGAACTCACAGAGATTCAGAATCCTGCCTATGCCTCCTGAGTGCTGGGAATAAAGGTGTGTGCCACCATGCCTGGCATTATTCCTGTTTTGAGTCTGAGTTCCTTGAGTAACTTCTTCCCAACCAGTTTTTCTCCCTTTTCTATAGGAGACTGAATTTCAAAACTATCCAAACACTGAGAAGCACTTTGTAAACATTTTAATTTTTATTTTAATTTTTTTAAACTTTTAAAAGTTTTTATGTGTATGAGTGTATTGTCTGCGTGTAGGTTGGTGCACCCGTGTCATGCAATGCCGTGGAGGTCAGAAGAGGGCATCGGATTCCCCTGGAACTGGAGTCAAAGATGGATCTTAGCTGCCATGTGGGTGCTGGGAATTGAACCTGGGTCCTCTGCAAGAGCAGTTGGTGCTCTTAAGCACTGAGCTATCTCTCCAGCCCCAACATTTTAATTTCATAAACAGTCTCATAATGGGATCTTACTCCGGGTAGTTCAGGTCTGTGAACATTTATTGAGTATCTACATACCAAGCTCTAGGCCAGGCCCTAAGATAGATACAATGATAGGTGTAGGTCCCTGCCCTGGAATTCTGTATTGTCTAGTTTTTCCAGCCTATGTATCCGAAAACAGTATCCTAGTCATTCCTAAGTATTGACTATGTACCGCCCTCGAGGGAATACTTAATAAAATTCTCTTCTACAGGGAGCCTTAAACTTGTATAGTCAGAAAGAACTGCATGACTTCTTTCTGAAGAAGCCTGTTGTCCCTCTAGACTTCCAGAAAAGAATAATCATCATCTTCCACTGTGAATTCTCCTCAGAGAGAGGCCCCCGAATGTGAGTGTCTACATGGCCCAAAGATGGTGGAAATGAATCTTGGGTGAGACTTTCCAGAACATTTGGATAGAGACTAACTTGAATGAATGCTTTCCACTGTAATTTGAAGAGTGGTAGGGTGTTAGGGAGATTGAAGAAAGGTGTTCCTACAATTTAAAAGTTTGAGCCCGGAGTGGTGGCACATGCCTTTAATCCTAGCACTTGGGAGGCAGGGGCAGGTGGATCTTTGTGAGTTCAAGGCCAGCCTGGTCTACAGAGTGAGTTTCAGGACAGCTGGGGCTACAGGGAGACCCTGTCTCGAAAAGACCAAAAAAAAAAAAAAGTCTGAAGCAATGAAAGAAAGAAGGGGGATGACTAGTTCATACAATGATGTTTGCCTGGCATGCATGAGGCTTGGATTTGATCTCCAGCATTTCATAACGCTGGGAATGGTGGTGTTCGTCTACAATTCAGGCTTAAACAGAGGAAGATGGTCAGGTTTGCACAGGGAGGAGGATCACAAGTTCAAGGTCATCCTGGGTTCCAGGCCAGCCTGGGCTAAACTCCCTATCTTAGAAAAAAAAAAAAAAAGGTAGAATTTTGAAATGAGGCCCCAATGGAAAGTGGGAAGAGAATGTTATTTGGACCTTGATTAGCAAAGAGGGTGAGAGGTGTGGCGGTGTTTTTGTGTGTCTAGAGAGGTGGCTGTGGATTGAACTCTAGAGACTTATATATGCTAGGCAGTGCTCTACCACTAGCTTACATTCCAAGCCCTAAAGGTCTTTTTGTGGGTTAGTAGTACTCTATTCATCCGCCCCTCTTCCCACTGAAGGCCTATGAGATCTTAATTTCTGTCTGCCCTACACATCTCTGAATTTTCTCCAAAGGTACCGTTTTCTGAGAGAAGAAGACAGGGCTGTGAACAAGTATCCAGCATTATACTACCCAGAGCTGTACATCCTCAAAGGCGGCTACAGGAACTTCTTTCCAGAATACATGGTAAATGGGCACAAGGGAGTTCATACTCAAGAGCCAGCTTTAGCATGCACCCTCCAGGGACTGCAAAGTATTCTGAGAAGAAACTGTTGCTCCCTATAGCCACAAGGGAGCAGTAGCTTTATTGTACTTATTAGGCAGAGTTCAGGAGTCTAAAGAATCCCTTACTAGCCAGCATGGTGGCATATGCCTTTAATCCCAGCACTTGGGAGGTGGAGGCAGGTGGAGTTTGAGGCCAGCCTGGTCCACATAGCCAGTTCCAGGACAGCTGGGGCTAGAGGGAGTTCCTAAAGACCAAAAAAAAAAAAAAAAATCCCTTACTTTGCCATGTGGGGGTGCAGGCCTTTAAGTCCAGCACTTAGGAGGCAGAAGCAGGCAGATCTCTGTGAGTTCAAGGCCAGCCTGGTCTACACAGCGAGTTCCAGGCCAGCCGGGACTAAAGGAAGACCCTGTCTCAAAAAGACAAAAACATCCTTATCTTTCAGGAGCTTTGTGAACCACAGAGCTACTGCCCTATGCATCACCAGGACCACCAGGCTGAGCTGCTGAGATGTCGAAAGCAGAGCAAAACTCAGGAAGAGGAACGGCAGCTTCAAGAGCAGATCACCCTCCTGGCGAAGAATGTGAACCCATGATAGTGGATGAGCTACTGGCGGTGAAGGAGTCACAAAACACATTACAGAGATCCTGTGCAGAAAGAGACCGTCTTCTATTTGACTAAACCTAAGATTGTTAAAAGAAGTCTTTCAGTTGGGAGTAGTGGTGCACGCCTTTAGCCCCAACACTCGGAAGGCACAGGCAGGTGGATCTCTGTGAGATAGAGGCCAGCCAGGTCTACATAGAATTCTAGGCCAGCTGGGGCTACAGGGAGACCCTGTCTCAAAAGTACTAAATAAATTAAATAAATAAACAACTAAAAATAAAAACAAAACAACTGGGTGTGGTCCAGGTGTGGTGGTGCAAGCCTTTAATCTCAGCATTCAGGAGGCAGAAGCAGGAGTTCAAGGCCACCCTGATCTACATAACGAGTTCCAGGACAGCTGGCACTACAGGGAGACCCTGATTCAAAAAGATGAAAAAAACAAAACAAAATGGAAAACATCTTCAGCTACATAGGAAGATCAAGGCCAGCCTGAGCTGCAAGAGACCCTATCTGAAAGAAAAAAAATTTCCTTTTTCAATTATTTGGATCCATGCTGAGGCATAAGAACCATCGATTTGGAATTATGGGGATCCCCCCCTTTTTTGTTTGGACAGGGTCTCCCTAGTCCTAGCTAGCCTAGAAGTTACTATGTAGACCAGGGTGGCCTTGGTCTCACAGAGATCTGCCTGCCTCTGCCTCTCGAGGGCTGGGATTAAAGGTGGGCCAACACGCCAGGCTGAAAGTCTGTCTTTTTTTTTTTTTTTAATTTATTTATGTGTATGAATGTACTGTCTGCATGTAGGTTTGTGCACCCATGTCGTGCAATGCCGCAGAGGTCAGAAGAGGGTGTCGGATTCCCCTGGAACTGGAGTTCTTCCCGAATTGGCGTTACAGATGGTTCTCAGCCACCATGTGGGTGCTGGGGATCGAACCTGGGTCCTCTGCAAGAGCAGTCAGTGCTCTTAACTGCTAGGTCATCTCTCCAGCCCCTGAAAGTCTGTCTTAAAAAACTTTTAAAGCCAGATGTGGTGGCGCACGCCTTTAATCCCGACCTTTGGGAGGCAGAAGCAGGCGGATCTCTGAGTTCAAGGCCAGCCTGTTCTATATTGTGAGTTCCAGGACAGCTGGGACTAAAGGGAGATTCTGTCTCAAAAACACCAGAAAAACAACAAACTGTTGAGATGGCTCATTGGGTAAAGGCATTTACTGCCTAACATGACAACCTGAGTTGGATCCCAGAAATGCACATAAGAGAGAACTGACTCCTGCACATTGTCCTCTGACTTCCACACACCAGCTGTGGCACCATACATATAAATAAATATTTTTAGATGGGCTGGGGATATATAGCTCAGTTGGTAGAGTGCTTGCCTAGCATGCATGAACTCTTGGGTTCAGTCCTAAACACTATATAAATGGGCATGGTGGCACATGCCTATAATCTGAGCAATGAAGGACAAGGCAAGAAAATCAGAAATTCAAGATCATCCCTGGATACATATCAAGTTTATGGCCAGCCTGGGCGACATGAAAAAGGCAAAACAAGGGGCTACAGAGATGACTCAACTGCTAAGAGCACTGGATGTTTTTGCAGAGGATCCAGGTTCAGTTCCCAGCTTCCACATGGTGGCTCACCTTGTAACTCCAAGGCATCTGGTGCCTTCTTCTGGCCTCCATTGGGCATTACATGGCACGAGGCACTTACCTACTTGTAGGCAAAACAGTCATACATATTAAATAATAAATTTGCCAGGCTACACAGTGAGACCCTGTGTCAAAAGAAAAAGAAAAGGCATCTTGCCGGGCGTGGTGGCACACGCCTTTAATCCTAGCACTTGGGAGGCAGAGGCAGGTGGATCTTTGTGAGTTCAAGGCCAGCCTGGTCTACAGAGGGAGTTCCAGGACAGCTGGGGCTACAGAGAGACCCTGTCTCGAAAAGACAAAAAAAAAATAAAATAAATAAATTTAAAAATTTAAGGCAAAGGCCGGGCGTGATGGTACACACCTTTAATCCTAATACTTGCGAGGCAGAGGCAGGTGGATTTCTGCAAGTTCAAGGCCAGCCTGGTCTACAGAGTGAGTTCCAGGACAGCCAGGTCTCCAGGGAGACCCTGTCTCAAAAAGACCAAAAAAATAAAAATAAATAATCATAAATTTAAGGCAAAACAAAATTTTAACGATTTTTAATTAGGGGCTGGAGAGATGGCTCAGCGGTTAAGAGTGCCGACTGTTCTTGCAGAGGACCCAGGTTCGATTCCCAGCACCCACATGGCAGCTAAGAACCGTCTTTGACTTCAGTTCCAGGGGGATCTGACGCCCTCTTCTGACCTCGGCATTGCATGACACAGGTGCACAAACCTACATGCAGATAGTACACACATACACATAAATATTAAAAGAAAGTTTTTAAAAAATTTTTAATTTGAAAAATCTTTTTTTTCTTTTTAAGTGCTAAGCGTGTACCACCATGTCTGGTCAATTCAAAATTCCTGACATTTTACTACGTGTGTGTGTTTATGGGAGAGCACATGCCAAGGCGTATATGTGGGGGTCAGAGGACAAGTGGCAGGAGCCAGTTCTCCACCTTGTTATCTTCTGGGGTCAGTTTCTATGTAGTGAGCCATCTCACCAGCACAAAACAATTTTAAAAACATTTTATGTGTATATTGCTTGCATATATGTAAGTATACTCATATCCTGCAATACCCTTGGAGGTCAGAAAAATGCTTCAGATTGCCCTGGAATTGGAGTTACAGATGGTTGTTAGCCACAATGTGGGTGCTGGGAATTGAACCCCAGTCCTCTGCAAGAGCAGCCAGTTCTGTTAGGCGCTGAGCCATCTCTTTAGCCCTACAAAACAAAATTTAAACAACTGGTGTTCAGCAGTGTTCCAGGAGTTCCTTTCTTAGACCATTCTTGGTATGAATTGCCTGAAAGGGTTCACTGCTGTGGGAATACCAAGGTGATTAGCATTCTCTCTGGCAGTTGAGCTGAGTTTGTTTTATAATTTCCTGTCCGAAATGGGTTTTTGTTTGTTTTGTTTTTTGGTCTTTTCGAGACAGGGTCTCCCTGTAGCCCCAGCTGTCCTGGAACTTGCCTTGTAGACCAGGCTGACCTTGAACTCACAAAGATCCGCCTGTCTCTGCCTCCCAAGTCGAAATGGGGTTTTGACTTTTTCTAATTTCCAAACTCTCCTCCAGTTCCCCTCCCCCCCCCTTTTTTTTTTTTTGAGACAGGGTCTCCATGTAGCCCTGGCCAGAGATTTGCCTGGTTGACCTCAATCTTACAGAGATTTGCCGGCCTCTGCCTCCTGAGTGTATGCACTAAAGGCATACACCACCACACCAAGATCCTCCATCCCATTTTACAGCTCAAAGATAAAGTGTAGGATTTAGGTTACTTGGAAATAGAGATTTGTGACATGAAGAATGAAAGGAAATGCAAGTATGAGGAAAGATCAGCTGGACTTTCACACTGCACGAGCAGGTGGCTATGGGAGCTACTATAAAAACTGACTCTGTATTACTTACTGATAACCCAGAACTAGAAAAGGAGGAAGTACTCTGAAGCATAGAATGGAATAGAAACAAAAACATCTTCCCAGGTCTAGAGCAAGATAATTTTTTTTTCTTTTTTAGTTTTTTCCTTTTTTTGGTATTTTTGAGGCAGGGTCTCCCTTTTAGTACCAGCTGTCCTGGAGCTCGCTCTGTAGACCAGGCTGGCCTTGATCTCACAGAGATCCACCCACCTCTACCTCCTGAGTGCTGGGATTAAAGGCCTGGGCCACCACACCCAGCTGAGTAAAATAATCTTAAAGTGAATGGACAGGAAGTAAGGCTACAGCCATGGGGGATCCACACGTGAGGCTCCTGCATTGTTTCCTGCAGCTCTTGCCCTGGAGTGTTTCAAACGTGCCTCACAGCAGAGGGCACTCCTGTATTCTCGTCAGCTGGAGCCTGCAGCCTCCACTGCAGCTTGTCTGTCAGGATGAGTTCAGCTCTGAAGGCAGTGGAGAGGGAGGGTGGTGGAGAAGATGCTGTGCCTTTGTTCCACCTAAACAGGTACCCTAACCGCCAGATGAAGAAACTGCCTAAAACATCTGTCCCAGCTGTGAGGAAGGATCTTGGACTCATTGCTTTCCCAACTGGGTCATTTCCTGTTAAATCTCCCCAGAAAGATAGAACCAAGCCCTGACCTGAGAAGAAATTGGTGTCCATGTATTCACATACCAGTAATTTTTTTTGTCTTTTTATCTTTAAATTTATTTCTGTATGTGTATGAATGTACTGTCTGCATGCAAGTCTGTACACCCGTGTCGTGCAATGCCGCGGAGGTCAGAAGCAGGCATCGGATTCCCCTGGAACTGGAGTTCTCCTGGAATTGGAGTTTCAGACGGTTCTCGGCCGCCATGTGGGTGCTGGGGATCGAACCCGGGTCCTCTGCAAGAGCAGTCAGTGCTCTTAACCGCTAGGCCATCTCTCCAGCCCCCTTTTTTTTTTGTCTTTTTGAGACAGGGTCTCCCTCTAGCCCCAGCTGGCCTGGAACTCACTCTGTAGACCAGGCTGGCCTTGAACTCACAGAGATTCACCTGCCTCTGCTTCCCCAGTGCTAGGATTAAAGGTGTGTGCCACCATGCTGGGCAGCGGTAATTTTTTTTTTTTTTTTGAGACAGGGTCTCCCTATAGCCCCAGATGGCCTGGAACTCAGAGATCTGCCTGTCTCTATTTCCCCAGGGCTGGGATTAAAGGCATGCAGCACCAAGCCTGGGACAATCTTTTAAACTTGTATATATAGGAGCCCAGCTATTTGTACTTTTTAAACCTTTTTATTTTTATGTGTATGAGTGTATTGTTCACATGCATGTATGTGCATCCATATTGGGCAGTGCCTGTGGAGGTCAGAAGAGAGCATCGAATTCCTCTGGAACTGGAGTTAGGGACAGTTGTTAGCTACCATGTGGGTGCTGGGAATTGAACCTGGGTCTTTTGCAAGAACAGTCAGGGCTCTTAACTGCTGAGCTATCTCTCTAGCCCCCAGTATTTAATGTTTTTTACACAGAGATCCTGTCTCAAAAAACCCAAAAAGATACAATGGTGCAGTAAGATGGTTTGCCAGGTAAAAGGTTTTTTGGTGCATGAGCTCTGCAGCCTGAGTTTGATCCCTGGAATCAATGGTGGAAATAGAGAACCAATTCTTGAGTTGTCTTCTGACCTCCACATATAGGCTGTGACATGTGATACCTACACTTACACACAAACCACACACACACACACACACACACACTAATAAAGAAAATTGACAAGATAAAGTTGGATGTAATGCAGCATTCCTGTGATCCAAAGCACTTGGAAGATGGAGAGCAGAGGATGTGGAGTTCAATGTCATCCTCAACCAGGTATAGTGATAGAGGCCAGCCTGAGCTACTCATGACCCCGTCTCAAAAAACAAAACAACAAAACAAAGCTCGCTTGGTATGGAAAGCCTTTAATCCCAGCGCTTGAGGTAGAGACAGACACCAGAGATATCATGGCCAGCCTGGCTGTATAGCAAGTTCTAGGCCAGCTGGGACCACAGGGAGACCCTGTCTCAAAACAAACTAACAAGATAGAAAATAGTTTTGTTCCCTACCTTGGTCCATTAGGATATTCAGCAAAAGGAAGAAAGAATATAGCCTCTAGCTCTAAATCAGCAGGTCAGGGGGTTGGAGCAAGACAAGTTCATAGAAAAATGAACTCCTGCATGACACCTGAGACGATAGTTTATTCAGTGCTTGTTCTGCTAAGGGCACAACTCCATGCCCAGTGTGAACTTACTTAATCCTCATAAATATTATGCAATATAGTATTATCCTTAATTTTACAGAAGAAATGGGAACAGAAAAACCAAGTGACTTGTTACTGTTGCAAGTGTTGAAGATGGCATTAAGGCTAGGGAATCTATAGAGCTTGCACCCTCAAACAGTCATCATACTGCTATGAGCCCTGTTTAGAACAGGGGCAGGATTAAAGCACAGTAGGGAGGGAAGACTTGACAGCAGGAGACATGTAGCCGGACCATAAAAGGAGAAAATCAACACTGCACATGAAAGTGCAGCAAAATACAGGGACTTTGTACCTTTGTGCCCCAGTCAGTAGACTGTAAAGCCCTCCCAAGGCAGGATTAGTGTGCTAGTCTTTTTGTAGCTAGCAGAAAGCTATACCTAAGCCAGGCGTGGTGGCGCACCCCTTTAATCCTAGCACTTGGGAGGCAGAGGCAGGCGGATCTTTGTGAGTTCAAGTCCAGCCTGGTCTACAGAGTGAGTTCCAGACAGCTATGGCTTCAAGGAAACCCTGTCTCAAAAAGACCAAAAAAAGGAAAGCTATGCCTATAGTCAGTCTCAAAAGGCATTATTAAATGATGACTGAGTAACATCTTTGTAGAAATGACTGGCTCATTTGTCATTACCTACAAGTTTCCCAAGGGCAATGGCATTTATTTAGCAGGTGTTGGCAGTCAGAGGACAGAACTGGTAGAAAGAGGGTATGCTGAAGAGCTGTCAATATTATCTTGGAGTCATATTTATTTGTAGAGGCTTCCTCAACCCACCCCTAGCCTTGGTTACGAGTCCTCATTAAAGGCCCAATGAGGGCTGGAGAGATGGCTCAGCAGTTTGGAGCGCTGACTGCTCTTGCAGAGGACCCAGGTTCAGTTCCCGGCACCCACATGGTGGCTGAGAACCGTCTTTAACTCCAGTTCCAGGGGAATTTGACGCCCTCTTCTGGCCTCCTCAGCATTGTGAGACATGGGTGCACCAACCTACATGCAGACAGTACACTCATACACATAAAAAAATAAAAAAAAATATTTTTTTAAAAAAGGCCCATGATGGCTGGCTCTTCACTGTAATGCTCAGAGATAATACTCTAGGGGCCTGTCGTGGTGGCTCACCCTGTTAATCCCAGCACTCTGGAGGCAGAGGCAGGTGGATCTCTGAGTTCAAGGCCAGCCTGGTCTACATAGAGAGTTCCAGGTCAGCTGGGGCTACAGGGAGACCTTGTCTCAAAAAGACCATGCTCTAGGAGCCTCATTTACTGCCATAAAGGGGCTGACAACTGGGCACTATTCTTAGTCTCTCAGCTTGAACCAGTTTCTGCATTCTTGGTTCATTCTACAAGAATGGGTCTGGAGAGATGGCTCAGCAGTCACTGAGTGCTGGCTGCTCTTGCAGAGGACCTGGGTTCAATTCCCAGCATCCACAGGGTAGGTAACTCCATAACTCCAGTTCCAGGGGATCCAACACCTTGCTGGGCGGGGTGTGGTGGTCCACACCTTTAATCCTAGCACTTGGGAAGCAGAGGCAGGTGGATCTGTCTGAGTTCAAGGTCACCCTGGTCTACATAGTGAGTTCCAGGACAGCTGGGGCTATGGGAAGACCCTGTCTCAAAAAAACAAAAACAAAACAAAACAACCCCCCCCAAAAAACCTTAGGGACTTTCCCGCCCTGAACTTGACCTAGCAGGGCTGCAGGAGGAGGAGGAGGAGAGCCTTTGACTGCCCCACATCTTTGTGAGTTCCTGGAACTAGGTCCCAGTCACCTGAAATTATTTCCTTTTCCTTTGTAAATTCCTTTTGAAACTTGAAAGAATGAAGGGGAAAGTTGAGGCCATCTGCAGGTGTCCTAATGTCATTGGCGGGGAGGGCTTGGGTACTTAGAGGTGGGGGTGGAGCTGGGAGAAAGCAGGGCCTGTACAATAGCTGGGTAGACAGATGTTCACTTTCACAGTTCTCCTGTAAAACTGGCAGGGCAGATATAGATTAAAACGCAGCACAAACTCCATTTAAAGTGCATTACAGATCAGGAACCAGCCCCCCTTGGGCAGGAGAAGGCTAGGAAGGGCACAGAGGCCACATCAGCCCTCTTCCTTATCTAGGGCCACATGTCTCTCTTCTAGCTTTGTGAAGGGTGATTTACACCCCTGGCTGGGATGACTCTCTTTCTGTGCTGATTACATCTGCAAATGCCCCCCAGAGGCCACAGCAGGATGGCCATATTCAGACACAGCAGCCAATAAATTTCAGAGGTTTATATTGCACTTCTCAATACCCTCCCTCTTGGCCCTCTGCCAGGCAAGCTGTGGAAGCAAGGAGGGGGTTCAAGTTGGAGGGTTAGGAGATGAAACCCTCCTTTTTCATCTCCCTTTACTTATTTTTTTTCTTTCTAAATGCTTAATTCTCATTCTTCTAAGTCATTTTTTCTTTTTACTCTGGAAATGGGTGGGAATCAGATGTAGGCCCAGGAAATCTACTCCTCCTTACAGGTGGACCTGCTCTGCTCTGGACACAGCTCTGTTTCTAGCTAGTTTAATCTCAAACTCTCATCTGAAAATGGACTCCTGAATAGTCTCTCCAGTGTTTTGTTTTGTTTGTTTCTTGTTTCTTTTTTCTTTTGAACAAAGTCCCTAGCCTAGCTTGGGTTTGTACTTCCTATGTAGTGGAGTCAGTTGCTGATGACCTTGGATTTCTGACCTGGAAGATTGAACCCAGGCACTCACACATTCTAGGCAAGCACTCTATCAACTGAGCTACATCTTGGTCTTCCTTCAGTGTTTACTCTGTTTAGCAGAGCTTGGGGAAGGAGAAGGGGGTGTGGCAAGAATACCCCTTTGACCTCTCTTATAGACAGAAGGGGCTGAATTCCAGAGCTCCTGGGATCTGTCCCAGTTATGTTTCCACCAGACATTCACCTGTCTGTGGCCCCCTCCAACTCCCCCCTGTTTTTTGAGACGGGGAGGGGGTGTCTCTGTGTAGCCTCAGCTGGCCTGGAACTTGCTATGTAGACCAGGCTGTCCTTGAATTCACAGAGATCCACCTGCCTATGCCTCCCAAGTGCTGGGATTAAAGGTGTGCACCACCCTCTTCTGACCTCCGCAGCACTGCATGACAGGGTGCACCTACTTACATGCAGACTGTACACTCATACACATAAAATAAAAATTTAAAAAAGAAAATACTTATGTAGGAACAAATGAGATTATATATTTTTTATTATTTTTTTATGTGTATGAGTGTACTGTCTGCATGTAGATTGTTGCACCCGCGTCGTGCAATGCCTCGGATGTCAGAAGAGGGCGTCGGATTCCCCTGGAACTGGAGTTAAAGAAGGTTTTTAGCTGCCATGTGGGTGCTGGGAATCGAACTCGGGTCCCCTGCAAGAGCAGTGGGCACTCAACCGCTGAGCCATCTCTCCAGCCCCACAAATAGATTATAGATGTACAAATTTAAAACAAAGAACTGTAGATACCCTTGCAATGGTTCAAGGTTTCTTATGGTTTTTTTTGTTTCTTTCTTTTGTTTTATTGAAATATGGTTTCACGCTGTAGCCCAGACTGGTCTGGCTAGAATCAACTCACAGCAAGTGCTGGGATTACAGGTGTGAGCTACCACACTCGGTTGTTTCAAGCTTTGTTAGGTTTCATCTGTGGTGGTTACTGTTCCTGGGTGGGTTCGGAAAGTGAGAAAAGGAGCTTTTTTTCCTGACAACTATGTAGACCCCAGAACTGATGAAGCTTTAGCAGCAGCAGCAGCAGCAGCGGCGGCGGCGGCAGCAGCAGCAGCCTTCACAAGGAAAACTGGAAGCAGACAGCAGGTGGGCAGACTCTGGTGGTGCACCCTGTTGAGCCCCCTAGCTGCCCTCAACCCCGCCCCGTTCCTGGTCCGAGAGGAGAGGCAGCAGCCTGCAGCGGTTGGCTTCAGAGTTGGAGGGCGGTGCCCCGGACCCTGGTGGGAGAGTGGAGGCGCCCCGCGAGAGGGGCGGGAGGCGCCGGCCAAGGGGAGCCCTGCTCGCAGAGTCCAGAGCCCCAAGGCAGGGGACCGCAGGGCGGAGCGCCCCAGGGCGGACACTGGGCACCCACACCCAGCCATGGGGTGCTCCCGGAGCCGTGGGGCTCCTCTGGTGGTCCTGCTGCTCGTGCTGTCGCTGTCACTCGGAGCAGGTAAGTGCGGTCTGTGCTTCCGCGCGTCCGGGGCTGCAGGAGCAGGTGGAGGTGGGTGTGCTGGTTGGGGCCCAGGTAACTGCTGCGCAGCCTGCTGCCTCTGGGAACCGTGCCTCGGTTCACCCGGTCCACCCGGTCCACCCGAGACTGGGGAACTGGAGTGGGAAGACCAGGGTGTCAGAAAGTGGGTGTTTTCCAAACCTAATTAAGAGTCTGAACTCCGGTAGACTGAATGCCAGCAATTTTCTGGTCACCCAAACATCTCCTTGCTCCTATTCTACCTCCTTTCTTTTGAGTCACAGGACGACCTTCAGCCGGGCCAGTACCAAGAAAGAGATGAGGAGAATCTAATTAGAGGCACGGCTGCCACTAGCTCTAAGTCACTTTCAACTCTTGGATATTCCTTAAGAAATGAGGAAACAGAAATTAGATGAAGGTGAAGAAAGAGTTTGAATAAGCAGTTTGAATAAGTTTAACATAAGCAGGGGTTGTAAACTGCTCAGAATTTACCAACATCATTATTTGGTTGTATTACTGAGAGTTTTACTACCACATGCTTCTCTGTGTCATGTAGCCGGGCAGGCCTGGAACTAACTCCCTATATGTTGGAAACCTTTAGTTTCAGGTCTTTCTGCCTCCATCTCTGGAGTGCTGAGATTATAGATGAGTGCTACAAGGCCTGGCTGGATTACAGGGTGTTGGGGACAGAGCCCAGGGTTTAGACGATGCTGTGAAAGCACACAGCTGAGTACACCCCAGCCTCGCTGGGATATACTTTTTAAATTGGTACAGGAAGCTACCAGGCTGCATGGCCTTTCCCAGCAGCCTGCCCTGCACAGTATCTTTTCCTGCAGATAACAGATCCACAGTAGGTGTTTTGTGGAATATATAGTCTAAGCATGCTCTTACCCCAAGGAAGAATAACCCAGGCTCTGTAATCCCTGGAAAAAAATGCCCAAGGTGTGAGGATTAGGATAGGTACCTGGAACCTCAACATGGTCCTGCCAGAGCCTGAGTCACGGAATCCTGAGTAAGAGACAATACCCATTGCTTTACCACTTCAGGAAAGGGGGTGGTGCTACAGAAATACAACCTTGAGCCAGGCATGGTGCTGTTATCCCAGCACTGTTAAGGCTAAGTCAGGAGGAGTTTGAGGCCAGCTTAAGCAATGTAGCAAAACCCTGTCTCAAAAAAAAAGGGGAGCCGGGCGTGGTGGTGCACGCCTTTAATCCTAGCACTCAGGAGGCAGAGGCAGGCGGATCTTTGTGAGTTCAAGGCCAGCCTGGTCTACAGAGAGAGTTCCAGGACAGCTGGGGCTACAGGGAGACCCTGTCTCGAAAAGACCCCCCCCCAAAAAAGGGAGGGGGAGGTGAAGAGGAGTTCTGAGGAGGTGGCTCAGTGGATAAAAGCTTTCTATGCAAGCATGAATACCCAAGTTCCAATTCCCAGAACCCACATTAATCTGAGCCTGACAGTTCCATCCTGTAACCTTAGTGCTGAGGGGATAGAGAGAGATAAACTCTATGAGGTAGCCCACCAAGCAGTCTAACCAAATTGGTGAGTGACCCTGTCTCCCCAGGGGCTAGAGAGACAAACAGCTTTGTGTTCTGCTGTTGCAAATGACCTGAGTTTGGTTCCCAGCACCCATGTCAGGTGACTCATAACTGCTTGTAACTCTAGACCCAGGGGATCCAATGCCCTCTTTTCACCTCCTCAGATACCTGCACTTACCTGCACATATGAACACACAGACACAGACAGACAGACAGACAGACAGACACACACACACACACACCATTAAAAAATATAATAAATCTCGGGGCTGGAGAGATGGCTCACAACACTGGGTGCTCTTGCAGAGAACCTGGATTCAGTTCCCATCACTCATATAACAGCTAACAACCGTCCATTCCTCTAGTTCCAGGGATCTGATGCCCTCTTCTGGCCTCTGTGAGCATTGTACACATGTGGTACACTTAAATATATGCAGGCAAACACTCATCTACATAAATAACAATAAAGTAAATCTTTAAGAAAAATGGTAGAAAGTGATAGAGGAAGACACCCAATGCTTATCTCTGGCCTCCACGTGCACATGGCACATACATACACTTGTGTGCACCTCCCTACACATGTGCATGTAAACATACATTACACACATGGAAAAAAAAACAAAAAGAACCAGAATAGAAGTGAAAGAGAGGAAGGAAAGGACTAGTCTGTCAATCCAATAGTCATAAATAAACATGGGCACCAAGACCTTATCTGATTTGACTGGAAATTTCTTTTTTTTTTTTGAGACAGGGTCTCCCTATAGCCCCAGCTGGCCTGGAACTCACTCTGTAGACCAGGTTGGCCTCGAACTCACAGAGTGCCTCCCAAGTGCTGGGATTAAAGGTGTGGGCCTGGGCTGGAGAGATGGCCTATTGGTTAAGAGCACTGACTGCTCTTGCAGAGGACCCAGGTTCTATCCCCAGCACCCACATGGTGGCTGAGAACCATCTTTAACTCCAGTTCCAGGAATCTGATGCCCTCTTCTGAACTCCGAGGCATTGCATGACACAGGTGCACCAACCTACATGCAGAGAGTACATTCATACACGTAGAAAAATAATAAAAAATAAAATAAAATAAAGGTGTGGGCCACCACGCCCAGCACTAAAGATGGTTCTTAGCTGCCTTGTGGGTGCTGGGAATCGAGCCCTGGTCCTCTGCAAGAGCAGTCAGTGGTCTTAACTGCTGAGCCATCTCTCCAGCCTTGAAAAAAATTTTTTATATTTATTTATACTGGTACGGGATGCATATGTGTGCCCCCATGTTCTAGTTTGTCTTCCATTGCTGTGACAAAACACTCTGACCAACACCAACTTGGGGAGGGAAGGGTTTATTCAGCTCACATCTCCTGGGTCACAGCTCATCACTGAGGGAGCCCAAGGCAGGAACTCAGGGCAGGAACCTGGAGGTAGGAGCTGAAGCGCAGGCCGTGGAGGAATGCTGTTTACTGGCTTGCTCCCCTGGCTCATGCCCAGCCTCCCCTCTTATACAGTACACAACAACCTGCCCAGGCTGGCACCATCTATAGTGGGCTGGGCCCTCCCACACTGTTCGACAATCAAGACAATACTCCACAGATGTGACCACAGGCCAATCCAATGGAGCCAATTCGCCAACTTAGGCTCCCTCAACCCAGGTGTGTCAAGTTGACACTAAAGCTATCCAGCACACCCCACATACAAGTGGAAGTCAGGGGAGAATTTGTAGACGCCAGTTCTCTGTCCACCATCTCAGTCTCAGGGATCTGACTCAGGTTGTCAGATTCGCCTGCAAGGGCTTTGATCTGCAGAGCCGTTTCACTGGCTTGGGGACATGAATAAGCAAGTTTAGCTGTTCTAGAAAGTTTAAGTCTTGCTACAAGTAAATCTACTGCAGTTGGCAGTAGGCTGAAGAAGTATAGAAGATTCCAGTTTTGCCAGGCGTGGTGGCGCACACCTTTAATCCTAGCACTTGGGAGGCAGAAGCAGGTGGATCTTTGTGAGTTCAAGGCCAGCCTGAAAAGAGTCTTCTTTTAGTCCCAGCTGGCCTGGAGCTCGCTGTGTAGACCAGGCTGGCCTTGAACTCACAGAAGAAATCCACCTGCCTCTGCCTCCCAAGTGCTAGGATTAATGGCATGCACCACCACACCCGGCCCAAAAAACTCTAATTTCTTTTTCTTTTTTTTTTTCTTCAACTCTAATTTCTTAGCTGACATTTGACCAAATCTGAGCCAGGCTGGATTTGGGGCATCCAGGTTAACAGAGAACTTGGAGGACAATTTAAATTAAAAACAACAAAATGAGCTAGATGTGGTGGTACATGCCTTTAATCCCAGAACTCAGGAGGCAGAGTCAGAGGCAGGCAGATCTCTGTGAGTTCAGAGTGAGCTCCAGGCCAGCTAGGACTAAAGGGAGACCCTGTCTCAAAAAGAAAAAATAAATAAATAAATCATGCCCCGCAATAAACCATATTTTTAAAGGACTTTTCAGTGGGTGCTGTGCCTCATACCTGTAATACTAGCAGTCATGAAGCTGTGGTACGAGGGTTGTCTTTGGTGCTGTGCCATAGAGTAAGACTCTATAAAAAAAAATCAAGGCTGTGTGTGGTGGTGAATGCCTTTAATCCCAGACCCTGTCTCGAAAAGCCCAAAAAATAAATAAATAAAAAATCAACCAACCAAATAAAAACAAAAAAAACCACACAGGGAATAAATGATAGAATTACCCTTTGTGGATTTTGCTATTGCCAAAGCTTCACCAGTATGGGTGAATCTAACACTGATGTGATGTGCATGATGGTTCTTGGCTATAATCTCAGCACTTAGGAGGCTGAGGTGGGAGAAGAGAGAGTTCAAGACTGGCCTGAGCTGCTGGTATATATAGCAAATTTGGGGCAAGCTTGGACAATTTGTCTCAATAAAACACCAGAAGGGGGCTGAAGAGATGACTCAGAAGTTAAGAGCACTGGTTGCTCTTGCAGAGGAACTGGATTTGATTCCTAGCACCCAGATGGTGGCTAACAACCATCTCTGGTTTCAGGGGATCTGACACCCTCTTCTGACCTCCTTGGGTATTGCATAACACAGGTGCACTTACATACATGCAGGCAATACACTCATATACATAAAATATAAATAATAAATATTTTTTAAAACTATTGAAGGAGGCTGGGGAGATAGCTCAGTGGGTTAGAGTATAAGCACGAGGGCTTGAGTTCGAATCTCTAGCATCCAAATAAGCCTCCCCCAGCATTTGGAAGTGGAGACCTGCAGATCCAGAGAGCTTGCTGGTCAGCCAGCCTAACCAAAAAGGTAAGCTTCCAGTTCAGTGAGAGACCCTGTGCAAGGCAACAAGATGGAGAGTGATAAAGTGATCCACTGTGGCTTCTGCATGTGGATGCATGACTCATGTGCTCGAACCATACAAACACCACACTGCAGTTTGTTTATTTATTTATTTATTTATTTATTTATTGGTCTTTGAGACAGGGTCTCCCTGTAGCCCCAGCTGTCCTGGAACTTGCTCTGTAGACCAGGCTGGCCTTGAACTCACAAAGATCCACCTTGCTCTGCCTCCCAAGTGCTAGGATTTATTTATTTTTATTTTTTTATTTTTTGGTCTTTTCGAGACAGGGTCTCCCTGTAGCCCCAGCTGTCCTGGAACTCACTCTGTAGACCAGGCTGGCCTTGAACTCACAAAGATCCGCCTGCCTCTGCCTCCCGGGTGCTAGGATTAAAGGTGTGTGCCACCATGCCCCGCACTGCAGTTTAAACAAACAAACAAACAAACAAACAAGTCAAGATGCAAAAAGCACATATTATATGGTTGAAAACAAAACTGGCCAGGCATGGTGTTCACTGGGCATGGTGGTAAGCTTTCCCTTAATCCCAGCACTCAAGAAGCAAAGGCAAGTGCATTTATGTGAGTTCCAGGACAGCTGGGGCTATAAGGAGACCCTATCTAAAAAAATCCACCACTGATCTGTGATGCTAGAAAGAAGATACTGGTTTCTGGAGGAAGTGTGGGAAAGATGTCTTCTGAGGCATGGATAATGCTCCCTTTCTTTACTCAGATTCTGGCTACTTAGCTATATTCAATTTGTAAAATTCGTTTATCCATATATCTTTTATTCATGGGCATTTTCTGTATGTTATACTTCAATAAAAAGTTTATTGCTGAGGATGTACAAATGGCTAACAAGCACATAAAAATGTTCAACATCCTTAGTCATTAGGGAAATGCAAATGAAAAACACAATGAGAAAGTACTTCTACACCCTAGAGGATGGCTATAATAGAAATGAAATGGAAAGTAGCCAGGTGTGGTAGTACTTTTAATCCCAGCATTCACTTGGGATGCAGAGGCAGTCAGATCTTTGTGAGATTGAGGCCAGCCTGATTTACATAGTGAGTTCTAGGCCAGCTGGGGCTACAGGGAAGGAAAATAACAAGAGTTGCCAAATCTGTGGAGAAACTAGAAAACAAAAGTCTTTGCCCACTGATGATGGCAATATAAAATGGTGACACTGTGGTGGAAAACAGTTTGATGGCTCCTCAAACAGTGAATCCTAAGGTCAGTGAGATGGCTTAGTGGGTAAAGGTATTTGCCTTCAAGCCTAAAAACGGAGTTCAAGGGGCTGGAGAGATAGCATAGCGGTTAAGAGCACCAACTGCTCTTGCAGAGGACACAGGCTCCATCCCCAGCACCCACATGGCGGCTAAGAACCATTTGTAAGTCCAATTCCAGGAGAACTCCAGTTCCAGGGGAATCCAGTTCCAGGGGAATCCAAGACCCTCTTCTGACCTCTGCAGCATTGCACGACACGGGTGCACAAACATACATGCAAACAGTACATTCATACACATACCAAAATAAATAAAATTTAAAACAAAAAAAAATGGAGTTCAATACCTGGGACCCACATGGTAGAAAGGGAGAACTGATTTTTGTCCTCTGACTTCTATACTCATGCTGTGACATGTGTACATGTGTGCATATACATACATGTGGTCGGAGGACACTCATTCTCCCAGATATCTCTTGGAACTGTCAGGGCTCACTCACATTTTTATTTAACTTCTTTTCTCCAGCTTCTTTGGGGAAATATAAGTTTGCTTCCATCCTTTTTTTTCTTTTTTTGAGATAGGGTCTTTCTGTAGCCCCAGTTGTGCTAGAACTCAGTATGTAGACCAGGCTGGACTTGAACTTACAGAGATCCACCTGCCTCTGCTTCCTGAGTGCTGGGATTAAAGGCATGCTCCACCACACCTGTCCCACCCTTATCTTAACAGACCATTTTTCATTCCTAGTTCCAGAATATCTCATTCAGGGTGTTCAGTGAAGATGGAATAACTATCTTTCAGTACTTTGATATGTTAATTCTCAAGAATATCCAGGGTTGGGGCTGGAGAGATGGCTCAGTGGTTAAGAGCACTGATTGCTCTTACATAGGACCAGGGTTCAATTCCCAGCGCCCACATGGTGGCTGACTACCATCCGTAACTCCAGTTCTAGGGGACTGAGGCTATCTTCTGACTCTGTGGGCACTGCATGATACAGGTACACTTACATGCAGGCAATACATTAATACACATAAATAAAATATTAAAAAAAGAATATCCAAGGAAAACCCACATTCATTTTTTTTTTTTTTTGGTCTTTTTTGAGACAGGGTCTCCCTTTAGTCTCAGCTGGCCTGGAGCTTGCACTGTAGACCAGGTTGGCCTTGAACTCACAGAGATCTGCCTGCCTCTGCCTCCTGAGTGCTGGGATTAAAGGTGTACGCCACCACGCCTGGCTTCATTCATTATCCTTTTTGGGTGGAGTACCAAATTGATGCTCTTGGGAAATGTCCCATAACAAGGCACAAAGTTCATTGAATTTGCCAAAGTTAATTAAAAGTCATAGTCCAGATTCTGTCCACTTTTATAAAAACCATTCCTATATACACTTTAAACAAACAAATGTTAGAAAAGTTAAACAGGGGCTGGAGAGATGGCCCAGTGGTTAAGAACTCTGACTGCTCTTGCAGAGGACCCAGGTTCGATCCCCAGTACCCACATGGCGGCTAAGAACCGTCTTTGACTCCAGTTCCAGGGGAATCCAACACCCTCTTCCGAGGCATTGCATGACATGGGTGCACAGGTCTACATGCAGACAGTACATTCATACACATACAAAAATAAATAAAAAATTAAAAATAAAGAAAAAAACATAAAAAATTTAAAAAATAAATAAAAAATAAAACAAAAAAGAGAAAAGTTAAACAGAATTACTCTATGATGCAGCAATTCCACACACACACACACACACACACACACATATATATATATGTTGGACACCAAACAAACACTTGTTCATCACAAAAGCATTAGTAATCATAAACAAAGGATGAAAAGAACTCAAATTCACATCAGATAATGAATGGATAAGCAAGATGTGGCAATCATACTGTGAAATAGAATTCATCTATTAAAATGAATGAAAGATTTCTTTGTTTATGTAGGGCACAGCACACATAACAAAAGTTAGAGGACAACTCAGGAGTTGATTCTCTCCTTCTGCCATTCAGGTCCTAGGGACTGAACTCGGGTTTTCAGGCTTGATGCAAGGGCCTTTACCCACAGAGCCATTTTGGTCTTTTTGAGACAGGGTCTCCTTGTAGCCCCAGCTGTCCTGGAACTTACTATGTAGACCAGGCTGGCCTTGAACTCACAGAGATCTACCTGCCTCTGCCTCCAGAATTCTGGGATTAAAGGTGGATGCTACCATGCCTGCCTGCTCTCTCCCTCTCATTTGGTATTCCCACACACATTCTCAACTCTCTGGCTTCGAAGTTAACACTGCCAGCGGCATGGCTCTGCCCAGGGCCCTCTTCTCCTGTGCCTCCTTTTACCTTCAAACAACTTGCTTTCCAGCCTCCGTGGAGGCTGAGCAGTTTCTTCAGACTCTCGTCTCTTCTTGACCCTGGTCTGCTCTGTGCATATTGTGACAACTGCAGACTGTTCAGTTCTCTTGGACTTCTTTCTCTCCGTATTTATTCCTAAAAGATACTCTAAGATTTTCTCATGGTTTCATCAGAAATCTTTGCCACACTACTTCATGACTTGGTACTCCAGACAGCTACTGTGACCTGGTGTGAATTTCACCTGATTTCTCTCTTCACAGGAAACTCCCCTCCCACAGATAGCAGACTTTCCAACAGCTGTATCCAAGCCAGGAAGAAATGCCAGGCTGACCCTACTTGCAAAGCTGCTTACCATCACCTCGGTTCTTGCACCTCTAGTCTAAGCACCCCACTGCCTTTAGAGGAGACTTCCCTGCCTGCAGACTGCCTTGAGGCAGCAAAACAACTCAGGAACAGCACTCTGATAGGCTGCACGTGCCACCGGCGCATGAAGAACCAAGCTACCTGCCTGGGAATCTATTGGACTGTTCACCCTGCCCGCAGCCTTGGTGAGGTCCCTGTCCTAGAATGGACTAAGTGGGGAAGGTTGTTTTGGGGTTATGTCTCAGTCCTATAGGAAATTGGCCATCTAGTCAGTTCTTGTGGGGATGAATGAAGTGCTACATTTGGTATGAGTAAGAGATGGAGAGAAATTTTGGCAGCATCTTTTGGTGTCCTTGAAACACTGGCCTCTTCTCTCTTTATTTCCAGTTTTCTTTTAAAAATTTTGTCAATTTTATTACATTTATTTATTTGTGCGATTGAGTGTGCGTGCGTGTGTGTGTGTGTGTGTGTGTGTGTGTGTGTGTGGCCTACCTGTGGAGGTTAGGGAATTGGTTCTCTCATTCCACCATGTGGGCCCTGGGGATCAAACTCAGGATGTCAGGCTTGATGGTCAGCACCTTTCCTTGCTGAGCCATCTTGCTGCCCTTTACTTCCGCTTTTCTTACCTGTAGCTTCCTGTTCATGAAGACTTGAACCAGAGAGATTCCCAACCTGAGGTATTCCTGAAACAGAAAGGTACAGAGAGAAATTGAAGAAAGGGGTCCTAAGTTACAAACAGACTCAAAATACCATGTAATCCATAAATTCAGGAAGAGTAGAAAGTAGCATGTCATGTCAGTCTTTAACAGAAAGGACATCATTAACTACACAGAGTTAGCAAGAGAGAAAGTACAAAGAGAACCAAACAGAAGATTCATCTCTGTCCCTTTCCACAGGCCCCTCTCTCTACTAGTCAGCTTTCAGTGAACCATGTTGTAGTAACAAAAAAGACTTCCATAGCCAAGCATGAAGGTACACCTTTGTAATCCCAGCACTTGAGAGGCTGAGGCAGGCAGAGCCCCACAAATTCCAGCATGACCCTGTCTCAAAATGATCAAAAAGGGACAGGGGGCAAGGCAAAATAGTTCATGCCTTTAATCTCCACACTTGGGAGGAAGAGGTAGTTAGATCTCTGTGAGGTGAGGTTGAGGCCAGACTGGTCTACATATTAAGTTCCAGGCCAGCTAGGGCTACAGAGTGTGACCCTGTCTCAAAAAAAACAAAACAAAAAATAACCCCAAACAAACAAACGGCAGGGCAAGATGGCTCAAGCCTTTAATCCCAACAGAGGCAGAGACAGGTGGATCTCTGTGAGTTCAAGGCAGCCTGGTCTACATAGTAACCCCCAGGATAGCTGGGGCTACAGGGAGAACCTGTCTCAAAAAGACCAAACAAACAAACGAACAAACACACAAAGGGACAGGGAAGTAGCCTGGTCTATAAACTGCTTGGATTCCAAGTATGAAGACCTAAATTTGATCCCTGGAACCTACATCAAAACAAAACAACAGCTGGGCGTGGTGGCGCATGCCTTTAATCCTAACGGGAGGCAGAGGCAGGCGGATCTTTGTGAGTTCAAGGCCAGCCTGGTCTACAGAGTGAGTTCCAGGACAGCTGGGACTACAGGGAGACCCTGTCTCGAAAAAAACAAAACAAAACAAAACAAAAAAGAAAAGAAAGAAAGAGGGGGGCTGGAGAGATGGCCTAGCGGTTAAGAGCGCCGACTGCTCTTACAGAGGACCCGGGTTCGATCCCCAGCCCCCACATGGTGGCTGAGAACCGCCTGTAACTCCAATTCTAGGAGAACTCCAGTTCCAGGGGAATCCGAGACCCTCTTCTGACCTTCGCAGCATTGCACGACACAGGTGCACAGACCTACATGCAGACAGTACATTCACACACAAAAATAAGTAAATAAAATATTAAAAAAAAAAGAAAGAAAGGGGGCCTGGAGAGTGGTTAAGAGCACTGACTCCTTTTGCAGAGGACCCGGGTTTGATTCCCAGCACCCACATGGGGGCTAAGAACCATCTTTAAGCCAGGTGTGGTGGCGCATGCCTTTAATCCTAGCACTCTGGAGGCAGAGGCAGTTAGATCTCTGTGGGTTCAAGGCCAGCCTGGTCTACAGAGTGAGTTGCAGGCCAGCTGGGGCTATAGGGAGACCCTATCTCAAAAAAAGAGAGAAAAAGCAGGGTGTGGTGGTGCACGCCTTTAATCCTAGCACTTGGGAGGCAGAGGCAGGTAGATCTTTGTGAGTTCAAGGCCAGCCTGGTCTACAGAGTGAATTCCAGGACAGCTGGGGCTACAGGGAGACCCTGTCTCAAAAAGACCAAAAAAAAAAAAAAAAAAAGAAGGGAGGAGAGAAGGAGGAAAGGAAGGAGCAAAGGAAGAAAGGGAAAGAAGACAATCTCTGAGGTTGACCTAACCCTCGCACACACGCATGCATACACGTACACCCACACATACACATGTACTCACACAGACACAAAAGAAGACGACAAAGTTTAGCTCATGGTCATGCTCTCTGTTGCCTCTTTCATGTTGCTTCTTCATTCTGGGATCCAGGCTCACCATGAAACATCTGTTCCTTTATCCTGATGTGATGAAATGAGCATTGGCAGACTTGTGACATGTTTTCAAACACCTCTGCTGTAATGTTACATACATTATTTCTCATATTCTGTAGACAGAACATATGACATGGCTAAGCCTAATAACACTGAAGAAGTAAGTACATTCCTCTCATAGGGAAACATCAAAAATCACATAGTTGGGGTTGGAGAGATGGCTCTGCAGTTAAGAGCACTGGCTGCTCTTGCAAAGGACCTGGATTCGGTTACCAGCACCCACGTGGTAGCTGGTAGCTAACAACCATCTATATAACTCCAGTTTCAGGGGATCCTATGCCCTCTTCTGAGGCATTGCATGCATGAGTGCACTTAAATACATGCAGGCAAAACACTAATAAATATTAAATTAATAAATAAATCTAAAACATCACATGGTACCAGGTATGGTGGTACATATCTGTGATTACAGCATTGGGAGGTTGAATTCCCTGAATTCAAGGGGAACCTGTAATGCATAATGAGACATTGTCTCAATAACAAACAAAACTCACATGGCAAAACTAACATTTTTACAGTAAAGACAAAGAATATTTGGAAATAATCATACCAAACAACAATACAAGTCTACCACATAATCAAAATATTCATTTTCCTTTCTCAAATAAGTACAAATAAGTAAAAACACACCCATTTTCAAGAAAGAAACCTTAAAAGTTCTATCCAAACACATCAATTTCCAAATCTTGGAACTTATAATAGTTTATTTTATTTACTTTAATTTTTTTTTGAGACAGGGTCTCCTTGTAGCCCTAGCTGGCCTGGAACTTGCTAGGTAGACCAGGCTGGCCTCAGTCTCCCAGAGATCCACCTGCCTCTGCCACCCAAACACTGGAATTAAAGGTGTGCGCCACTACACCCAACCCTCCTTGTTTTTGTTTTTGAGAGTGTCTATTCTGTAGCTCAGACTGGCTGAAGACCTGTAATCCTCAGCCACTGAGTTTTGAGAACTCAGACATGTGTCCTAATGCTCATGATACTTTCTGTACTGAATGTGTGGATGTGACTCCTCTTGATCTAGAAATCTGTAAACTAAAAAGACACGACAGGGCTGGAGAGATGACTCAGTGGTTAAGAGTACTGCTCTTCCAGAAAACTCCAGTTCTATTCACAACCACCTGTAATTCTAACTCCGAGTATCCAACACCTCTGGCCTCAATTGGGCATCAGTACTCATGTACATACACACACACACACACACACACACACACACACACACACACATTTAAAAAAAACTAAAAAGACAAGTCATCTGGTTTCCATACATACTTAATGCACAATAATGAAACAGAATCATCAAGACAGCCACAACAAACACTCTCAGAAGGGGGAAGGGCAGGAGAACTCAGCTCACACTGATTCACAGCAGCTCTGAAACCCTGCTAAGCAGATGTTGCAAGGCCTTCTTCCCTAGGAAGAGAGATTGTTCCGGTTGCTCTAGGGGATGAGCTGCTCTAATAATTTTTCTCTAGGGCTCTTGGCCCAGCCCTCTTTATAAAGTCCTTGCTTTTCCATTATTCTCTTTGGCCACAGTTAAAAAGGGCAACCTCTGGCCGGGTGTGGTGGCGCATGCCTTTAATCCTAGCACTTGGGAGGCAGAGGCAGGCGGATCTTTGTGAGTTCAAGGCCAGCCTGGTCTACAGAGTGAGTTCCAGGACAGCTGGGGCTATAGGGAGACCCTGTCTCGAAAAGAACCAAAAAAAAAAAAAAAAAAGGGCAACCTCCTTGGAGACTGAGCCACGTTCTCAGCCTCCTTCCTGCCTGAAGGATGGTGGGACATTTGAAGTCTCAAATACTCATAGACTTTTTTTTTTTTGCATGTGTTTGAATGTACTGTCTGCATGTAGGTTTGTGCACCCATGTCGTGCAATGCCGCGAGGTCAGAAGAGGGTGTCAGATTCCCCTGGAACTGGAGTTCTCCTGGAATTGGAGTTACTACATTTCTCAGCCACCATGTGGGTGCTGAGGATCGAACCTGGGTCCTCTGCAAGAGCAGATCGGTGCTCTTAACGCTAGGCCATCTCTCCAGCCCCCACATAGACTCTTTTAATCCAGGTTTCTAGCTCTTAGCTGTATAATATATAATTACTTTTTATATCTTTGATTTCTATTATCTTGTGTGCCCCGTAGCCTTTCCCATAATTTCAGACATGCATCTCTTTCTAGACCTAATTAGAAAGTCCTTTCCCTTGTCAGGCTTTTGTGGGATAGTCATTACTGTAGTCTTTGTTTCCCTAAGTACATTTGTCTAACTGGCAGGATTTACTGTGTACCATCTTAATCAATAGAGAGATCTCAGCAAACAGCATGATAGCCACATATTTGATTTGCTTTTTTCCCCAAGGCTGAGTTATAATCAACCTTGTAACTCATAGCACTTTTCAGCTTTCTTATTTATATTAGACTATAAGAATATGGGGCTGGAAAGATGGCTCAGTGGTTTAGAGCACTGGCTACTCTTGCAGAGGACCTGGGACTGATTCTCAGCACCCACATGGGCAATTACCAGCAGTCTGTAGCTTCTGTTCCAGGGGATCCACACTCTCTTCTGACCTCCTCAGGCATCGCATGACATGGGTACACCCTATCTACATGCAGGCATTACACTCACACACATAAAATAAAAATAATAGCTGGGGCGTGGTGAATGCACACCTTTAATCCCAGCTCTTGGGAGGCAGAGGCAGGTGGATCTCTGTGAGTTCAAGGCAGCCTGGTCTGCAAGGAAGTTCCAGGCCAGCCGGGAGCTCAGGGACCAAAAAAAAAAAAAATTAAAATTAAAAATAATAAACTAATTTAAAAAAGAAATAGTTATATCTCTTAATCCTGTAAATCCTGAAATTTCAGTATTCTTTATGTGTGGTGTGTGTGTGTGTGCGTATGTGTGTGTGAATGTGTATATGTAATGCATGTGTGTGTGTGTTCATATGTTCATATATGGATGGCCAGAAGTTGGTCTTGGGCATCTTCCTCTATCACTCTCTATCTTTATTTTTGAGACAGAGTCTCTCAACTGAACATGGAGCTTGGTGTTTGGCAAGAACAGCTGCCAGCAAGCTTCAGAGATCTGCCTCCTGTACCAGCTAGTGCTGGCAGATTAATGCCACCATACCCAGTTTTAAATGGATGCTAGGGATCTAAACTCAGATTCTCATGCTTGCATGGCAAGCACTTTATCCGCTGAGCCATCTCCTTGATGCTGGTTATTTTTATTATCACTATCATTATTATTATTATTATTGGAGACAAGGTTACCATGTTGCCTCAGGTTGGTCTTGAACTCTTGGGTTCATGCAGTCCTTCTGCTTTAGCATCACTTCGGCTAAACTGACCTATTCTTTTCTGAGCTTATATCTTTCTTTTTTTTTTTTTTTTTTTTTTTTTTGACAAGGTCTCCCTATAGCCCCAGCTGGCCTGGAACTCACTCTGTAGACTAGGCTGGCCTTGAATCCACAGAGAGCCCCTGCCTCTGCCTTTTGAGTGCTGGGGTTAGAGGCGTGTGCCACCACACCCAGCTTTCAAGATGGTTCTTAGCGTGGGGGCTGGAGAGATAGCCTAGTGGTTATAGAGCACTGACTGCTCTTGCAGAGGAACTGGGTTCCGATCCCCGCACCCAATGGCAGTGAGAAACCGTCTGTAACTCCAATTCGCACAGGAGAACTCCAGTTCCAGGGGAATCCGACACCCTCTTCTGACTCTGTGCATTGTATGACATGGGTGCACAAACCTACATGCAGACAGTAACATTTTATACACATACAAAAATAAATAAATTAAAAAAAAAGATGGTTCTTAGCCACCATGTGGGGTGTGGAATTTGAACCTGGGTCCTCTGGGTCCTCTGCAAGAGCAGTCAGCACTCTTAACCTCTAAGCCTCTTTCCAGTCCCAGAGTTTATATCTTTCTTATAGCAACTTGCCAAACACAATGAATAGCAACCAATACATACCAATAAATTCTCCTTCTCAGCTTCTTCCCCTTTAAGTACAAGCTCATGATCTCATATATCACCCTCCTATTTATTATAGGCAACAATTTTACCAAATGATTTGCCACTGCATAAAGAAAGCTGCCATTTTCCCAGCCCCCAATAGCAACTTTTCTGTTTACCACCCACTGCCCAGTCACAAAGCAATGCAATATATTTTGGAAATTTTTGTTGTTTCTATAGCAATCTATTTCTAGATACTAAGTGCATTTTTTTTGTTCTTCCCTTAGTTGAATTTTTTTCTTCTTTTGGTGCTAGAGCTCTGACCCAGGACCTTGCCCATATTGTGCAAGCACTCTACCACTGAGCTACACCCAAACCCTCCCCATTGCATTTTAAGTGAAAACTTGCTAGATTAAACTACACTTACAGAGCCAGGCGTGGTGGCGCACGCCTTTAATCTGGCACTTGGGAGCAGAGGCAGGCGAAATCTTTGTGAGTTCAAGGCCAGCCTGGTCTACAAGAAGAAGAAAAAAAAAAAAAAAAAAAAAAAAAAAAAAAAAAAAACTACAGTTACAACAAACCCACCCCCAGATCACTGGTATTTAAGAAGAAAATGTATTTTCTTTCTCACATGTTACCATCTGCTGCAGGATTCCAAGAGCTGACTGTCTCTGTTCTCCCTTTGTCTTCACTGGAAGAGGGAATGAGTAAAGCAGAGCCATATGATGGTTCTTAAAACTTCTGCTCCATTGTGATTGATATCATTTCAGCTCACACTCCATAGGACAGAGCAAGTCATGTGGCCAGACCTGCCCACAGGTGCTTGGGGATGTGTCTTTTTTTTTTTTGGTCTTTTCGAGACAGGGTTCCCTGTAGTCCCAGCTGTCCTGAACTCACTCCGTAGACCAGGCTGGCCTTGAACTCACAAAGATCTGCCTGCCTCTGCCTCGCAAGTGCTAGGATTAAGGCATGTGCCACCAGGCCTGGCGGGAGTGTACTCCTCCCACAGGGTGGGGGAGGGCAGTAATTGGAACCATTTACTATATTTCTTGTTCCCTGCTTTCTACTCATCCTAATGGTTCTCTTTTTGAACTCCCCCCTCCCCCAGACTCTAGGGATCCTGTAACTTCCCACTTTCCCCTTAGGAACTCCCAGGACTTCTTGTCTTATCTAGCCCATCCCCTTCTGTTTGTCTGACTTCCATATTCCTACAGTCTTCAAGATACATTTACAAAGGCTTATTGGGTGACAGCCAGCAAGCCAATGTTTATTGAGCACATACCATGCATATAAGCAATGATGCAGTGATTTGCTGAGACCTGGGAAGTCCCCTTTAGAAGCCCATCGCCTCTTGAGGGAACTGAGCAAGATGTACTTGCTGTGGAATCACTGGATCTTTACTTCCTCTGCTATTCTTGTTTAGGTTCAACCCAGCACCTTGCCTCCCTTCCATTTCTCTGGTTACCAAGTGTCTCCATAGCCAAGTGGTCAAGCTAAGAACATAATCCATTATGGTTTCTTCCCTAATAACAAGAGAAAACAAGAGAGTCTCCTTGCTTGACTGTGGACCCACAGGCGATGTCTACAGTTACTGAATTGTGAAGATTTCACATCCCAGCTCACCCTCACCTTCTTATTAGCTTATGTGAACCTCAGAGGTCACTGACATTTCTTCCTCAGGTTATTCTTACCTGCCCAAAGGCTTCTAGGACAAAATGTAATAAGGATCTCTCTCTCTCTCTCTCCTCTCTCCTGTCTCTCTCTATTCTTGTCTCTGTCTCTGTCTCTGTCTCTGTCTCTCTCTCTCTTCTGATGTTGTGTTGTGCATAAGCTTACACCATAGTGCCCAGAATACAATGTGCTTAACAAGTTAATATGATATACTAAAAGATAGCTCTTACTATTCTTGACCTTTTATTCATTGCACCCAACCTGTATCTTCCTGGCTCTGGATTCTTCTCATCTCCGCACATCTTGCAGATAGCTAAGAGGNGTTGTGGTGGCGCATGACTTTAATCCTAGCACTTGGGAGGCAGAGGCAGGCGGATCTTTGTGAGTTCAAGGCCAGCCTGGTCTACAGAGTGAGTTTCCAGGACAGCTGGGGCTATAGGGAGGACCCCTGTCTCGAAAAGGACCAAAAAAAAAAAAAAAAAGGGCAACCTCCTTGGAGACTGAGCCACGTTCTCAGCCTCCTTCCTGCCTGAAGGATGGTGGGACATTTGAAGTCTCAAATACTCATAGACTTTTTTTTTTTTTGCATGTGTTTGAATGTACTGTCTGCATGTAGGTTTGTGCACCCATGTCGTGCAATGCCGCAGAGGTCAGAAGAGGGTGTCAGATTCCCCTGGAACTGGAGTTCTCCTGGAATTGGAGTTACATACATTTCTCAGCCACCATGTGGGTGCTGAGGATCGAACCTGGGTCCTCTGCAAGAGCAGTCGGTGCTCTTAACCGCTAGGCCATCTCTCCAGCCCCACTCATAGACTCTTTTAATCCAGGTTTCTAGCTCTTAGCTGTATAATATATAATTACTTTTTATATCTTTGATTTCTATTATCTTGTGTGCCCCGTAGCCTTTCCCATAATTTCAGACATGCATCTCTTTCTAGACCTAATTAGAAAGTCCTTTCCCTTGTCAGGCTTTTGTGGGATAGTCATTACTGTAGTCTTTGTTTCCCTAAGTACATTTGTCTAACTGGCAGGATTTACTGTGTACCATCTTAATCAATAGAGAGATCTCAGCAAACAGCATGATAGCCACATATTTGATTTGCTTTTTTCCCCAAGGCTGAGTTATAATCAACCTTGTAACTCATAGCACTTTTCAGCTTTCTTATTTATATTAGACTATAAGAAATATGGGGCTGGAAAGATGGCTCAGTGGTTTAGAGCACTGGCTACTCTTGCAGAGGACCTGGGACTGATTCTCAGCACCCACATGGCAATTACCAGCAGTCTGTAGCTTCTGTTCCAGGGGATCCAACACTCTCTTCTGACCTCCTCAGGCATCGCATGACATGGGTACACCTATCTACATGCAGGCATTACACTCACACACATAAAATAAAAATAATAGCTGGGCGTGGTGATGCACACCTTTAATCCCAGCTCTTGGGAGGCAGAGGCAGGTGGATCTCTGTGAGTTCAAGGCCAGCCTGGTCTGCATAGGAAGCTCCAGGCCAGCCGGAGCTACAGGGACCAAAAAAAAAAAAATTAAAATTAAAAATAATAAACTATTTAAAAAAGAAATAGTTATATCTCTTAATCCTGTAAATCCTGAAATTTCAGTATTCTTTATGTGTGTGTGTGTGTGTGTGCGTATGTGTGTGTGAATGTGTATATGTATGCATGTGTGTGTGTTCATATGTTCATATATGGAGGCCAGAAGTTGGTCTTGGGCATCTTCCTCTATCACTCTCTATCTTATTTTTGAGACAGAGTCTCTCACTGAACATGGAGCTTGGTGTTTGGCAAGAACAGCTGGCCAGCAAGCTTCAGAGATCTGCCTCCTGTACCAGCTAGTGCTGGCAGATTAATGCCACCATACCCAGTTTTAAATGGATGCTAGGGATCTAAACTCAGATTCTCATGCTTGCATGGCAAGCACTTTATCCGCTGAGCCATCTCCTTGATGCTGGTCTATTTTTATTATCACTATCATTATTATTATTATTATTGGAGACAAGGTTTTACCATGTTGCCCAGGTTGGTCTTGAACTCTTGGGTTCATGCAGTCCTTCTGCTTTAGCATCACTTCAGGCTAAACTGACCTATTCTTTTCTGAGCTTATATCTTTCTTTTTTTTTTTTTTTTTTTTTTTTTTTGACAAGGTCCTCCTATAGCCCCAGCTGCCTGGAACTCACTCTGTAGACTAGGCTGGCCTTGAACTCACAGAGAGCCACCTGCCTCTGCCTTCTGAGTGCTGGGGTTAGAGGCGTGTGCCACCACACCCAGCTTCAAGATGGTTCTTAGCGTGGGGCTGGAGAGATAGCCTAGTGGTTAAAAGAGCACTGACTGCTCTATAGAGGAACTGGGTTTCGATCCCCGCACCCACTGGCAGCTGAGAAACGTCTGTAACTCCAATTCCGCAAGAACTCCAGTTCCAGGGGAATCCGACACCCTCTTCTGACCTCTGCTGGCATTGTATGACATGGGTGCACAAACCTACATGCAGACAGTACATTTATACACATACAAAAATAAATAAAATTAAAAAAAAGATGGTTCTTAGCCACCATGTGGGTGCTGGGAATTGAACCTGGGTCCTCTGGGTCCTCTGCAAGAGCAGTCAGCACTCTTAACCTCTAAGCCATCTTTCCAGTCCCAGAGTTTATATCTTTCTTATAGCAACTTGCCAAACACAATGAATAGCAACCAATACATACCAATAAATTCTCCTTCTCAGCTTCTTCCCCTTTAAGTACAAGCTCATGATCTCATATATCACCCTCCTATTTATTATAGGCAACAATTTTACCAAATGATTTGCCACTGCATAAAGAAAGCTGCCATTTTCCCAGCCCCCAATAGCAACTTTTCTGTTTACCACCCACTGCCCAGTCACAAAGCAATGCAATATATTTTGGAAATTTTTGTTGTTTCTATAGCAATCTATTTCTAGATACTAAGTGCATTTTTTTTGTTCTTCCCTTAGTTGAATTTTTTTCTTCTTTTGGTGCTAGAGCTCTGACCCAGGACCTTGCCCATATTGTGCAAGCACTCTACCACTGAGCTACACCCAAACCCTCCCCATTGCATTTTAAGTGAAAACTTGCTAGATTAAACTACACTTACAGAGCCAGGCGTGGTGGCGCACCCTTTATCCTGGCACTTGGGAGGCAGAGGCAGGCGATCTTTGTGAGTTCAAGGCCAGCCCTGGTCTACAGAAAGAAAAAGACCAAAAAAAAAAAAAAAAAAAAAAAAAAAAAAACTACAGGTTACAACAAACCCACCCCCAGATCACTGGTATTTAAGAAGAAAAATGTATTTCTTTCTCATGTTACACATCTGCTGCAGGATTCCAAGAGCTGACTGTCTCTGTTCTCCCTTTGTCTTCACTGGAAGAGGGAATGAGTAAAGCAGAGCCATATGATGGTTCTTAAAACTTCTGCTCCATTGTGATTGATATCATTTCAGCTCACACTCCATAGGACAGAGCAAGTCATGTGGCCAGACCTGCCACAGGTGGCTTTGGGAGTGTGTCTTTTTTTTTTTTGGTCTTTTCGAGACAGGGTCTCCCTGTAGTCCCAGCTGTCCTGGAACTCACTCCGTAGACCAGGCTGGCCTTGAACTCACAAAGATCTGCCTGCCTCTGCCTCGCAAGTGCTAGGATTAAAGGCATGTGCCACCAGGCCTGGCGGGAGTGTACTCCTCCCACAGGGTGGGGGAGGGCAGTAATTGGAACCATTTACTATATTTCTTGTTCCCTGCTTTCTACTCATCCTAATGGTTCTCTTTTTGAACTCCCCCCTCCCCCAGACTCTAGGGATCCTGTAACTTCCCACTTTCCCCTTAGGAACTCCCAGGACTTCTTGTCTTATCTAGCCCATCCCCTTCTGTTTGTCTGACTTCCATATTCCTACAGTCTTCAAGATACATTTACAAAGGCTTATTGGGTGACAGCCAGCAAGCCAATGTTTATTGAGCACATACCATGCATATAAGCAATGATGCAGTGATTTGCTGAGACCTGGGAAGTCCCCTTTAGAAGCCCATCGCCTCTTGAGGGAACTGAGCAAGATGTACTTGCTGTGGAATCACTGGATCTTTACTTCCTCTGCTATTCTTGTTTAGGTTCAACCCAGCACCTTGCCTCCCTTCCATTTCTCTGGTTACCAAGTGTCTCCATAGCCAAGTGGTCAAGCTAAGAACATAATCCATTATGGTTTCTTCCCTAATAACAAGAGAAAACAAGAGAGTCTCCTTGCTTGACTGTGGACCCACAGGCGATGTCTACAGTTACTGAATTGTGAAGATTTCACATCCCAGCTCACCCTCACCTTCTTATTAGCTTATGTGAACCTCAGAGGTCACTGACATTTCTTCCTCAGGTTATTCTTACCTGCCCAAAGGCTTCTAGGACAATGTAATAAGGATCTCTCTCTCTCTTCTCTCTCTCTGTCTCTCTATCTTTGTCTCTGTCTCTGTCTCTGTCTCTGTCTCTCTCTCTCTGTATGTGTGTGTGTGCATAAGCTTACACCATAGTGCCCAGAATACAATGTGCTTAACAAGTTAATATGATATACTAAAAGATAGCTCTTACTATTCTTGACCTTTTATTCATTGCACCCAACCTGTATCTTCCTGGCTCTGGATTCTTCTCATCTCCGCACATCTTGCAGATAGCTAAGAGGCTGTGCCTCTTCCTTTCCTCAACAAGGCTTTGAGGTCTTACATAGCAGCTCAGTCATTCCTGTTCTTCTCCATTCACATGCTTCCTACTTTGTCTGTAGGTGACTATGAGTTGGATGTCTCCCCCTACGAAGACACAGTGACCAGCAAGCCCTGGAAGATGAATCTCAGCAAGCTGAACATGCTCAAACCAGGTGTGGAAGACAAGCCTAGGTTGGGGAAGGCAGGCTGGGCCTGGGCTCTGAGGGAAGGAGGGTGGCTGAGGGGAGCACAAACTGAGAGGCTTGTAGAGGAAGAATGTCTATTGTGCTATTCTGTCGGGATGGAAGTCTGAGCTGTGAAGCACAGTCTGCTTTCACAGGAGTCATTAAAAGCAACAGTTATTAGGGAAACATCCAGACAGCCCATTAGGACCCCTGGTCCTTAGGAAGGCTATAGTGGGAGTGGCAGCGGTCCCAGAAAAAAAAAAATGTACTGAAATGGAGTATTTACCCACTTAAGGCAGCCAAGAAAGTAGCTTTTTCAAAAGTCCCCAAGGACTAGGAATTGCTTGTTATCAACCATTCTAACGGGGTGGGTGAGGTGTTGGGCAGAAAAAAGTAGTGAGAATGTGACTCCCCACAGTGGTAACTAAGGGTGGGAGCCCTCAGTTCAACAAGGACTGCCATGCAGAAAGTGAGACTGTGAACCAAATTGAAAAAGAATACACAAATTCACTGCTTGTTGCAATGGTTCATGCCTTAATACAAGCTCCTGAGCCAGGTGTGGTAGTGCACGCCGTTAGTCCCAGCACTTGGGAGGCAGAGGCAGGTGGATCTCTGTGAGTTCAAGACCAGCCTGGTCTACAGAGTGAGTTCCAGGACAGCTGGGACTACAGGGAGACCCTGTCTCGACAAGACCAAAAAAAAAAAAAAAAAGATGGTTCTTAGCCGCCATGTGTTTGTTTTTTGAAATAGTCCGTTAATAAAAGTATCACTAAGGGTTCAAAGCAAAGCTGCAAGGAAAAAAAAAAGTAAGGGCATGGGATGTAGCTCAGTGGCATGTGAACATCATGCATGAAGCCTAACATACCTCCAAATAAAAGAAAAAAAATCACCCTAATTTTTGAAGTTTCAGAGTATGGAGGGATTTTCACATGGTAATGAGTAAATGAAAGATGGGCAAGTGACATTACAACAGAATAACTGGGCATGGTGGGTCATACCTTTAATCCTAGCTCTCAGGAGCCAAAAGCTGGAGGATTAGAAGGTCAAGTTCTTCTTGCTACATGGTGAGCTCAAAGCCAGTCTGGGTTAGCCATGTCTCAAAAACAAAAACAAGGCAGATATGGGTAAGGACACTTGCTTGCCAAATCTAACCACCTGAGTTTCAGCCATGGGACCCACATGACAGAAAAAGGTACCACTCCCTCAAGTTATCCTGTGATCTTCACATATGTACACATATACACACACTAAATAAATAAATAAGCCAGGCATGGTGGCGCACTCCTTTAATTCTAGCATTCGGGAGGCAGAGGCAGGCAGATCTTTGTGAGTTCAAGGCCAGCCTGGTCTATACAGAGCAAGTTCCAGGCCAGCTGGGGCTACAGGGAGGCCCTGTCTCGAAAAGACCAAAAAATAAAATAAAATAAATAAATAAATAAATAAATAAATAAATAAATAAATAAATGTAAAAGAAAATTAGAGGGTTTGGAGAGATGGCTCAGCGGTTAAGAGCGCCGACTGCTCTTGCAGAGGACCCGGGTTTGATCCCCAGCACCCACATGGCTGCTAAGAACCATCTTTAACTCCAGTTCCAGGGGAATCTGACGCCCTCTTCTAACCTCCTCGGCATTGCACAACACGGGTGCACCAACCTACATGCAGACAGTACACTCATACACATAAAAAATAATAAATAGGCCAGGCATGGTAGCACTCGCCTTTAATCCTAGCACTTGGGAGGCAGAGGCAGGTGGATCTCTGTGAGTTCAAGGCCTCTCTGGTCTATGTAGGGCGATTCAGGCCAGCTGGGGCTGCAGGGAGACCCTGTCTCAAAAAGACCAAAAAAAAAAAAAAAATTTGAGCATGGGCCAGGGGATGAAGCCAGTAAGCAGCACTCCTCCGTGGTCTGTGCTTCAGCTCCTGCTTCCAGGTTCTGGACCTGAGTTCCTACCTTGGGCTCTGTCAGTGATGAACTGTGACCCAGGAGATGTAAACGGAATAAACTCTTTCCTCCCCAAGTTGGTATTGGTCAGGGTGTTTTGTCACAGCAATGGAGAAGCAAACTAGAACAGCCCTGGATGGGGAGCGGCTTAGATCATGACAGTCCTGCCGTTCTGCCACCTCAAAAACTTCCTTGTCAAGTCAGGGGTTTGCTGGGGTTCCTAAAGAGACTCTGTTTTGTGACTTGGTGCCATTCTCCCCACAGACTCTGACCTCTGCCTCAAGTTTGCTATGCTATGCACTCTTAACGACAAGTGTGACCGGCTGCGCAAGGCCTACGGGGAGGCCTGCTCTAGCATCCACTGCCAGCGCCACGTCTGCCTGGCACAGCTGCGCTCCTTCTTCGAGAAGGCAGCAGAGTCCCATGCGCAGGGCTTGCTGCTGTGCCCTTGTGCACCAGATGACCTGGGCTGTGGGGAGCGCCGGCGCAACACCATCGCCCCCAGCTGCGCGCTGCCTTCAGTGGCCCCCAACTGCTTGGATCTGCGGACTGGCTGCCTTTCGGAACCTCTGTGCAGGTGCCCTGCAAGAGCGGGAAGGGGGGCAGGGGGTGTGGCTCATACCTACATCTAGGTCTGTCTATCCTTTTGGGCAGAGGATCAGACCCCCCCCAGGAAACCATAAACCCTGGATACTTCACCTTGGACAGTTGTGAAAATCTCCTTCCCTCTTTCCCCCTTTCGCTCCTTCCCTCTTACATGCCTTCCCTCCCTCCTGAGGGGGAAAAAAAAGAGTATCCAGTGTGGGGTTTTTTTGTTTGTTTGTTTTGTTTTGTTTGTTTTTTGTCTTTTTGAGACAGGGTCTCCCTTTAGTCTCAGCTGGCCTGGAACTCACTCTGTAGACCAGGCTGGCCTTGAACTCACAGAAGAGATCCACCTGCCTCTGCCTCCCCAGTGCTAGGATAAAGGGCTGCGCCACCACTTGCACCACCATACCCGGCGTGACAAGTTCCTCTCTCTTTTTTTTTTTTTTTATAAACTCCTTTCTTTTTTTAATTTTATTTATTTTCGTATGTGTATGAATGTACTGTCTGCATGTAGGTTTGTGGATCGAATCCGGGTCCTCTGCAAGAGCAGTCAGTGCTCTTAACCGCTAGGCTATCTCTCCAGCCCTGAGACAAATTCTTAAGTAGACTAGATTGGCTTCAAACTCTGGATCTTCTTACCTCTGCCTCCTAATGCCCGAGCCACCACCAAACTAGGCTTATAAAACATTTCTTTCTTTTTTTTTTTTTTTTTTTTTTTTTTATTTATGTGTAGGAATGTACTGTCTGCATGTAGGTCTGTGCACCCATGTCGTGCAATGCCACGGAGGTCAGAAGAGGGCGTAGGATTCCCCTGGAACTGGAGTTTTCCTGGAGTTGGAGTTACAGACGGTTCTCAGCNTTTTTTTGTCTTTTTTGAGACAGGGTCTATCTGTAGCCCCAGCTGTCCTGGAACTCACTCTGTACACCAGGCTGGCCTTGAATTCACAAAGATTCATCTGCCTCTGCCTCCCAAGTTCTAGGATTAAAGGCGTGCGCCACCACGCCAGCCCAAAGTTTTTAAATGTGTATTTATCTAGAGGTGTGGGAAGCAAATGTGAATATTGCCACAGCACACATGTGGAGGTCAAAGGACAACTTTCTGGGGTCAGTCCTTTCCTTCTCTTCACCCTGTAGGTACCAGGGATGGAACTCAAATTGTCCAGCTGGTGACAACTGACTTCACCCACTAAGCTGTTTCAATGACCCTGGAAATTACTATTTATTTATTTATTTATTTATTTATTTATTTATTTATTTATTTATTTATTTATTATGTGTATGAGTGTACTGTCTGCATGTAGGTCGGTGCACCCCTGTTGTGTAATGCCTTGGAGGTCAGAAGAGGGTGTTCCCTGGAACTGGAGTTAAAGACAGTTCTTTTTTTGGGGGGTCTTTTCGAGACAGGGTCTCTCTTTTCTTAAAAAGAATATTTTCGGGGCTGGAGAGATGGCCTAGCGGTTGAGAGCACTGACTGTTCTTACAGAGGACCCAGGTTCGATCCCCAGCACCCACATGGCGGCTAAGAACCATCTGTAACTCCAATTCTAGGAGAACTGCAGTTCCAGGGGAATCCGAGACCCTCTTCTGACCTCCGAGGCATTGCACGACATGGGTACACAAACCTACATGCAGACAGTACATTCATATACATACAAAAATAAATAAAAATTTAAAAAAAAGAATATTTTCATCAGATAGGGTTCCAGGCCACCCAGGGCTTCATAATAAGACCATGACTCAAAGTAACAAAAATAGGGCTAGAGATACAGCTCATTAGTTAAGACCGTGCTTTGTTTTTTCCAGAGGACTCAAGTTCAGGACCAACCATACACATCTGGTCTTTCACATCTGCCTGTAACTCCAGCCTGAGGGGGGTCTGATATCTCTGGTCTCTCAGGTACCTGCACTCATGTGCACAGACACACACACACACACACACACACACACACACAAATAAATATTGGGACTGGAGAGATGGCTCAGTGATTAACCAAGCCGGCTGCTCTTAACTAGAGGACCTAGTTTTATGTCCCAACACCCACATGATAGCTGACAATTGTCTGTAACTCCAGTTTCAGGGAACCCACTGCCCTCATCTGGCTTCTGTGTAGGCACTGCACATACTTGGTGCACTTACATAAATGTAGGCAAAACATTCATACACGTATAAAATCAACGAATAAATCATTCTTTTGGTCTCTTGAGACAAGGTCTCCCTGTAGTCCTAGCTGACTTGGAACTCACTATGTAGATAAAACTGGCTTGGAACTCATAGAGATTGGCTGCCTCTGCCTCCCAAGTGCTGTTATTAAAGGCATACCCCATCACTCCTGGCATAAATAAATAATTAAAAAAAATCAAAATTGCCAGGTGTGGTGGCACACACCTTTAATCCTAGCACTTGGGAGGCAGAGGCAGGCGGATCTTTGTGAGTTCAAGGCCAGCCTTGTCTACAGAGTGAGTTCCAGGACAGCTGGGGCCACAGGGAGACCCTGTCTCGAAAAAAAGACCAAAAAAAGGAATATAAGAAATATAAGAGCATCCTCAGATACATGGTAGTTTGAGGCCTGTCTCAACAAAAACAAAAATTAAAAATAAATAAAGACCAGGTATGGTGGACCATGCCTATAACCCCAGCACTTGGACTCTGAAGACAGAAGCTCATGTATCTCTGTGATACCAGCCTAGTTTATACAGCAAGACCCTATCTCAAAATAAAAAGTAAATAAATGAATGAATAAATAAATAAATAGATAAGGCTGGAAAGATGGTTCAATTGTTAAGAGCACAGATTACTCTTGTAGAGGACTTGGATTCAATTCCTAGCACCCACATGATGGCTGAGAACAGTCCATCTCCAGTTCCAGAGGAATCTGATGCTCTCTTCTGATCTTCAAGGGCATTCCACAACATGGGTGCACTTAAATATATGCAGGCAATATACTCAGACACTGAAAAAAATCAGGTCCTTAAAGGTCATGAGCTAACAAAATGAGCACTTCCATTTATTGAGCACTAACTCTTCTCCAATAAGCTAATCACTCTACATAAGTATTTTAACTCTGACCAGAATCTCATGGTCTGTATTATTATCCCAATTTTTGCAAAAGTCTAGCTAGAACCTTGGGAGACTGAGGCAGGCAGATGCTTGAATCCAAGGGTTTGAGACTACCTTGAAAAACACAGCAAGAGCCGGGCATGGTGGCGCACGCCTTTAATCCTAGCACTTAGGAGGCAGAGGCAGGCTGATCTTTGTGAGTTCAAGGCCAGCCTGGTCTACAAAGTGAGTTCCAGGACAGCTGGGGCTACAGGGAGACCCTGTCTCAAAAAGACAAAAAACAACAACAACAACAACAACAACAAAAAAAAACAAAAAAACACAGCAAGAAGACCAGCCTGGTCTACAGAGTGAGTTCCAGGACAGCTAGGGCTATAGGGAGACCCTGTCTCGGAAACCAAAACTGGGTTATGAGTCTTTTAGCTCGCTTTTACCTAAAATCCTCTTTGCGGTGTGGTAGTGCACACGTTTAATCCAGACTTGGGAGGCAAAGGCAAGCGATCTCTGTTGCGTTAAGGCCAGCCTGGTACATTAAGTGAGCTCTAGGCCATGGGATTAAGGGAGACTGTTAACAGAAATAAAAAATTGTATTGATCTAGGTTTTTTTTTGGTCTTTTGAGAACAGGTTCCTGTAGCGCTGGCTGGAACTTTGTAGCCAGGTGGGCTTGCTCACCAAGATATGCTCTGCTCAAGTGCTAGGATAAGCGCGTGCCGCTCACAGCTGGCTGATGAAGGTTTTTATATGGTTCTACAAAACTGGGGTAATCGATCATGGGATCTGGTCAGAGCTAAATTAATTGTGGAGCTTGCTTGCTTTACTTTTTTTTAAATTTTTTTTAATTTTTTATTTATTTTTGTATGGTGTATGAATGTTCTGTCTGAATGCAAGTCTGTGAACGTGTGTGCAAAACGCGCGGAGGTGAGAAGGGTGTTGGATCCCTGGTAACTGGAGTTCTCCTGGATTGGATTTCAAGACGGTTCTCGCCGCCATGTGGGTGTTTTTTGGGATGACCCGGTCCTCGTAAGAGCGGTCGGCACTCTCTAAACCGCTAGGCTCTCTCCAGTCCGCGATGCTTAGCTTATTAAGGGAAGATAGGAACTCACTAAATGGTAGTGCTTGTTTGCCATCTTCAGAAGCTTATTTATTTTATTTATTTATTTATTTTTATTTATTTTATATTTATTATTTTGGCTTCTTTTTCGAGACCAGGGCTCCCTGTAGCCCCGGCTGGCCTGGAACTTGCCTTGTATGTAGACACAGGCTGCCTTGTGAACTCACGAGATTACCTGCCTCTGCTCCCAAGTGGTAGGATTAAAAATCCATAAAAAAAAAAAAAAAAATTTTATTTCTATTTTTTAATTAAAATTTTTAGTTAACTTTTAACCTATCTGATTAATTCCTTTTTATAAAATATCTTGGTCGTCCAGTTCTCAGTAATAAGTAGTAAATTTAATGGAGTCTGATTAGGCGACTAGGATACTGGTTTTTTTTTTTTTTTTTTTTTTTTTTNCTCGAAAAAAAAAAAAAAAAAAAAAGAAAAAAAATTATGTTAAATTACTACTTAATTTTCCTTCACCATATTTTGGAGAGCATTCCCATCCAGTCCACTTTCTAAAAAAACCAAAACAAAAACAAAAAAATAGACATATTTGTGTCTTAAATTTCCTCATATATATGCATCCTCATATATACATGCATCACCTCATGAACAATTTCCCATGGAGGATGTGTGGAAGGGTTCTGAAGTCAGACAAATGCAAGTTTAAATCTTGGGTTAGGGGGCCTGGAGAAAGAGGACTCTTTTTTTTTTGGTCTTTTTGAGACAGGGTCTCCCTATAGTCCCAGCTGTCCTGGAACTCACTCTGTATACCAGGCTGGCTTCCAAATCACAAAGATCTGCCTGCCTCTGCCTCCTGAGTGCTAGGATTAAAGGTGTGCACCACCATGCCCGGCTGGGACTGGATACTGTTTTAAATACTTAATATTGGGGCTGGAGGAATGGCTCAGTAGTTAAGAGCACCTGCTGCTCTTGCAGAGGACCTAGGATAAGTTCCCAACACCCACATGGCAGCTAACAACCATTCATAATTCAAGTTCCAGGGACTCCAACACCTTCTTCTGACTCCACGGGCATTGCATAACATGGATACACTTACACACATGCAGGCAATACACTCAGACTCATAAAATAAAAATAATAATCCAGGTGTGGTGGCACACAACTTTAATCCCAGCTACAGGAGACCCTGTCTCAAAAAGCCAACAAAAGCAACAACAAAAATAACAAAGATTGGGGCTGGAGAGAGCCTAGCGGTTAAGAGTGCCTACTGCTCTTGCAGAAGGACCCGGGTTCGATTCCCCAGCATCCACATGGCGGCTGAGAACTGAGAACCGTCTTTAACTCCAGTTCCAGGGGAATCCGACACCCTCTTCTGACCTCCTCAGCATTGCATAACTCAGGTGCACAAACCTACATGCAGACAGTACATTCATATACATAAAAAATAAATAAAATTAAAAAACAAAACAAAAAAAAAAGATTAAGACAAAAAGAAGAGCCAGGCATGGTGGCGCAAGCCTTTAATTCTAGCACTTGGGAGGCAGAGGCAGGCAGATCTTTGTGAGTTCAGGGCCAGCCTGGTCTACATAGTGAGTTCTGGGACAGCCAGGGCTATAGGGAGACCATGTCTCAAAAAAGACAAATAAATAAATGCTTAATATTAACTTGTTCAGACTTCACGAAAAGCTAAGAAAGTTGCTATTACTATTCTGTATCATCTTCAGTTTACAAATGATGATATCATAGCAGAAAGCAGTTAAATAATTTGCTCAAGTTTCACCAGCTAAGGAGTCAGTTTCTTTTTTATTATTGTTTTTTTATTTTTGAGAGAGACAGAGAGATCCTTATCTCTCTCACCTTGTGATCCTTTTATACTACCTTGGGATTCTGCCAGCAAGGCCATCACCAGAGACAGCCCCTTAGCCTCAGCAGAATCGAGCCAAAATAAAATTCTTTTTTTTTTTTTTAATTTAGTCTTTTTGAGACAGGGTCTCCCTGTAGCCCCAGCTGTCCTGGAACTCACTCTGTAGGCCAGGCTGGCTTTGAACTCACAAAGATCCGCCTGCCTCTGCCTCCCGAGTGCTATGATTAAAGGCGTGCATCACCACGCCCGGCCTGGCTTTTTTTTTTTTTTTTTTTTAGGTAGTTTCAGAGATCAGCTTTCAAATGCAAGTGAAGGCAGGAAGTGTGCTTATAGTGTTTAATCCTGTCTGGTTTCTGATGTTACTGGTCTAGTAGCTTATTACCATAACTTCCAGGTTCCAGGATAGATGACTAAAACATTACCCTTGCCTTTTTAAAGGTTGCTAGTTGAGGGATAGAGGAGATGACTTCGCTGTTAAGAGCACTGGCTAGTTCCTGCGAAGACCCAGGGTTAAATTCCCAGTATTCACATAGCAGCTAACAATTGTCTGTAACTGCAGTTCCATGCGGAAAAAAGGAAAAGGAAATCTGGAGTGCCTCTCCTCTCCTTTCTGACCTCTTCGAGGGCCTTGCACTGTTCATTTCCATCTCCTAAACAAACAANCCTTGGCTTGGTGGTCGCTCCCCCCTGGCCTGTGTTTTTTTTTTTTTTTTTGGAGGAGTCAGTTTCAAAATAAGCTTTGGAATGCAGAAGTGTGGCTTATAGTGTTTAATCCTTTCTGTTCTGCTGATTACTGGTCTAGTAGCTATTACCATAACTTCCAGGTTCCAGGATAGATGACTAAAACATTACCCTTGCCTTTAAAGGTTGCTAGTTGAGGGATAGAGAGATGACTCAGCTGTTAAGAGCACTGGCTGGTCCTGCAGAGGACCCAGGTTCAATTCCCAGTATCCACATGGCAGCTAACAAATGTCTGTAACTCCAGTTCCAGGGAAATCTGATGCTCTCCTCCTCTCTTCTGACCTCTTCGAGCCTTGCACTGTCATTTCATCCTAACAAAAGTTACCAGGTCATGCTGCTGTTTTACAGTCATGGAGACTGGGGTAAAAGAAGCTGTCCAAGGTCCTGTAACTAGGGACTGTGGAGCTCATATTCACAGTGATGTGCTTTGGGTCTGAGGCGATGGTACATTTAATTGTGACTGGTAGCACTGAAAGCAGAGGAGTTAGCCCAAAGATGGTCCTGCCTGGGTCAAAAAGGACACTGAGGGTGAAGGCCAGACCCTTAGTAGGTCCTTTGGAAATTTCTTTTCTTCCAGATCACGTCTAATGGATTTCCAGACCCACTGTCACACTATGGACATCCTAGGGACTTGTGCAACAGAGCAGTCCAAATGTTTACGGGCATACCTGGGGCTGATCGGTGAGGCTGGGGCATGTAAAGGGATCTAATAGGTGGGTCAGCTCTGAGGTAAGAATGTTCTGGAGACTGAACTGGGATTGTGTGGTCCTGAGATAGGTGGAAGAAGTGGGCGCTGGAGTTAGAGTTAGCACAGGCACTCACAGCCTCTTCCCTTTTCACCCCCAGGGACTGCCATGACTCCCAACTTCATCAGCAAGGTCAATGCTAGTGTTGCCTTAAGCTGCACCTGCAGAGGCAGTGGCAACCAGCAGGAGGAATGTGAACAGCTGAAAAGGTCCTTCTCCCAGAATTCCTGCCTCAGTGAGTATGCGTCTCTTACTCCAGGCTATGTGGCCAGGTCAGTTATTGGCAGGGGGGGGGGGGGACGGCACACGACACAGTTGTGTTTCCCAGACTGTGTTGTCCATGTCCTTTGGTCAGAGCAGTCCTTTTCTAGGCATGGGCTTCCATCCTCCCAACCTGAACCTTTCTTTCTTTTTCTTTTTTTTTTCTTTTGGTCTTTTCGTGACAGGGTCTCCCTGTAGCCCCAGCTGTCCTGGAACTCACTATGTAGACCAGGCTGGCCTTGAACTCACAAAGATCTGCCTGCCTCTGCCTCCCAAGTGCTAGGATTAAAGGCGTGCACCACCACGCCCAGCTCCTGAACCTTTCTTTCTTGTCCCACTCTTTGAGTGACCCCCGTGCTGCTTACACAACCTGTCTAAGCCCCAAGGACCCTGACCTACCAAGCAGAACGAGCCAGTCAATGGCCCATGCCTACGTCTCGTCCTCATACCCCAGGGATCCATGGCATTCCCTTTCTTACCTTGGGAGTTGAGAATCTCCTGCCACTCTGCCCTTCCAATCTACCTTCTCTCCTCTGCCTAGTGGACGCCATTGCAGCTAAGATGCAGCTCCACAGCCGACTCTTCTCCCAGGAACTGGCTGACCCTACCTTTTCCGTGATGCAACAACAGGTGGGGCTTCCTCTGTTATATACCTCAGACTTTTTTTATAGCATCCACTGGGGAGAATTCAAACCAAGCAGACAAAGGGACAAGGTGGGACAGTTGCCATGAATACCATAGACCTCTAATGGACACCTCATGGGAAGAGACAGTGATGACTGAGGCTTGGGTGGGGAAGGGGGTGAAGATGGTCCTCTTAACTGACTCTGTTTCATTTCTTCCACAGAATAAAAACTCTGCTCCGAGGCCACAGCCCAGGGTACACTTTCTTCCTTCCTGTGTACTTATCTTGATTTTGCTTCAGACCCTCTGGTAGCTGGACTTCCCCAGGGTCCTTCTTTCTCTCCACCACCCCCAGACTCTCTTGAAGCCTGTTCTGGGTGAGAAAAATGACAGTCTCTGGAAAGAGATCCAGTGTGGTGTGCAACACTGCTACCTGGAACCAAACCAGACACCCTACCTGATACCTACTGTATCTACTCCAGATGAGGTCTTAGTAGAAACTAGGGGCTATGACCTCTAGATGCTGAGGTCATTGGCTAGTTCATAAACCTTTACCCCGGCTTCTGACTCAGGCTGCCCTGACTCAGGACTTGGTGACCACAATTTGTCTGTATTTTCTGGTGGTGGCCAGTTTTTTCCTGATCCCTTCTTCTTACCTATCCAGACTCTAACAAATCAGCCATTCTCTATTGCATTCTCCAGGTAGGCAGGGCTGGGAGTTCTGAGGCAGCCTAGAAAGATATTCCCCTAAAGAGGAAGGCTGGAGCTCCTGCCCCTTGTCCCCTCTGAAAAGAAGATGAGAACCTGCGGCCTATACTGTTCTACCCTGTGATGTTGAACAATGGACATCAAGCAGTGAAACCTTTGAGTCCTGCTTAACTCCTACTACTATCCCCAAGTTCCCATATGCCCTTGGATCATAATTAAACATTTTGACCTAAAACTATTCTCTTTTCTCATTGTCTTAAATTGTAAATTTATATAGAACTAGGTCATATGTTACAGACACAGGGTACTAACCAGATGTTGAAGAAATGCAGCAACCCCTTTCACTAACTGCTGTGTAACTTCAGGCAAGAGTCTCAGCCTCTTTTGACACAGGACTGGAAGAAAAATATAAGTGAATGAGGCTCTGGACCTAATATCCATCCCAATTCTAGCTGATCCTGGGAACCTGCCTGATACTTGCCACAGCAGCCAAAAAGGGGATCCTTACCTTAGTCAACCATTTATTGGGCACTTTATTGTGTTATTGATCTGCTCTGGATCATTACAGACCCAAAGGAAAGCAGAGGCTATTTTTCGTTCTCAGGGAATTTAATCCTTGAAATAAGGAAACACCTACCCATGAAAAATAGAATCTATTTATGGAGCTGTGGCCATTTGCTTATTCAGTCATTCACTCTTTCTGTAAGCGTATAATTAACCCTGGCTCTGTAAGACACGTACTGGGTGGAGGAGGTTCCAAGGTGATGAGATTCAGAAACTATTATTTAAAAAAAAAAACTGGTTTTCACTCGGGAGGCAGAGGCAGGCGGATCTTTGTGAGTTCAAGGCCAACCTGGTCTACAGAGTGAGTTCCAGGACAGCTGGGGCTACAGGGAGACCCTGTCTCGAAAAAAAGACCAAAAAACCCCAAAAAAACTGGTTTTGTACAGCATTTTATACTTTTTTAAAATTTTATTTATTTATTTATATATTTATTATTATTGTTATTAATTTTTGTATTTTTGAGACAGGATCTCCCTTTTAGTCCCAGCTGGCTTGGAGCTCATTCTGTAGACCAGGCTGGCCTTGAACTCACAGAGATCCACCTGCCTCTGCCTCCCAAGTGCTGGGATTAAAGGGGTGAGCCACCACGCCCGGCTATTTATTTTTTATGTGTATGAATGTACTGTCTGCATGTAGGTTTGTGCACCCATGTCGTGCAATGCAGCGCAGGTCAGAAGAGGGTGTTGGATTCCCCTGGAACTGGAGTTAAAGATGGTTCTCAGCCACCATGTGGGTGCTGGGGATAGAAACCCCGTCCTCCGCAAGAGCAATTGGTGCTTTTTTTTTTTTATTAAATTTTTTTTTATTTTATTTATTTGTATGTGTATGAGATTACTGTCTGCATGCAATCGGCACTCCGTGTCCGTGCAAGTTCGCCGCGGAGGTCAAAAGAGGCTCGATTCCCCTTGGAACTTGAGTTCTCCTGGAATGTGGAGCTTCAGACGGTTCTCATCAGCGCGCCAATGTGGCTTGCTGGATCGAACCCGGTCTCACTGATAAGCAAGTCGGGCTCTTAACGCTAGGTCATCTCTCCAGCCCGAATTGGCTTTAATACGCTGCTCCATACTCTCCAGCTCTCGATAAACTATTGAATTTTTTTGTAACTTTTAAAATTTATCTATGTTGTATGGCTTATGATGTATCTGTCGCATCAAGTTCTGTGCACCCTGTCGTGCAAGTGCNAAACTCATTTTAATTTATTTATTTTACTGTTAATAAATAAATTTTTTTTTGATTTTTTATGATGTATGAATGTACTGTCTGACATTGAAGTTTAGTACACCCTTGTTATGCAATGCCGCAGAGTTCAGAAGGGGTGATCTGGCTTCCCCTGGATATATGGAGTTCTCCTGGGAATTGGAGTTAAAGAAACGTCTCAGCCGCCATTTAGGTGCTGGGGATCGAACCCGGGTCCTCTTGCAAGAGCAGTGTTAACTGCTGACTACGCAAGAGCATCGGTGCTCTTATCCACTAGCCCATCTCTCTCCAGCCTTGAAAAACTATAAAATTTTTAACCAGATGTTTTTCCATTTAATATAATATTTATGTTGTTTATGGGATCGCTTAATGACCTGCATGTGTTACCCTGTGCACCAGTCAAGTATAGTTACCCTCAAAGACAGAAGAAGACATCATTCCCCTGAACTGGAGTTACAGCAGTCGTGAGCGGACACAATATGGTGCGGGATTTGAATCAAGTTCTCTCTGCAAGAGCAGCTAGTGCTCTTAACTAACCACTGAGCCATCCCTCCAGCCCCTCAGAAACTATTCTCTTTTTTTTTGGTATTTTTGAGACAGGGTCTCCTTTTAATCCCAGTTGGCCTGGAGCTCACTCTGTAGACCAGGCTGGCCTTGAACTCACAGAGATCTGCCTGTCTCTGCCTCCTGAGTGCTGGGATTAAAGGTGTGTGCCACCATGGTAGGCAGAAACTATTCTTTTTTTTTTTTTGGTCTTTTCGAGACAGGGTCTCCCTGTAGCCCCAGCTGTCCTGGAACTCACTCTGTAGACCAGGCTGGCCTTGAACTCACAAAGATCCACCTGCCTCTGCCTCCCAAGTGCTAGGATTAAAGGCGTGCGCCACCACGCCCGGCAAACTTTTCTTATACTAGAACAGAGAAAAAGATAAGACAGTCAATTAAAGGAATACACTGTTATAAATGCTCTAAATAATTGTAACATCACTCCTTTATTGAGCTTATACTGTGTGCCAAACACTACTTAATACATATCGTTTGCAAGACATGTCGATTCATTTAACCCTCTATTTTGGTTTAAATGTGAAACATTCTGTTCCAAATCTTGTCTGAAAAGTCCCACATAAACTCATATGTTTTTTTTTTATGTTGTTTCTGTGACAGGGTTACATGTAGTTTAGGCTGGCTTGAACTCACTGTGTAGCTGAGGATGATCTTGAATCCATTCCTCTACCTCTCAAGTGCTGGGATTATTGGCTGGCACCACCATGTGTGGCAGTTTTTGTTTTGTTTTGCTTGAGACAAGATCTCACATAGTAGCCCAGGTTGGTCTGAAACTCCATATATAACCCAGGCTGGATTTGAAATACTGGCAGTCTTTCTGCTTCAGCAGTCACCATGCCTCATGTTTTAGTTACTGAAGCTGAAAATCAAAACCAAGATCTGTACACAATAGGCAAGAACTCTAATGCTGAACTACATCCCTAGCTAGCCTTACACACACACACACACACACACACACACATACATTATTATTATTATTATTATTATTATTATTATTATTATTATTACTATTGTATTATAGACAGGGTCTTGTCATGCAGCATGTAGTCCTAGCTGGCCTTGCTACTTAGCCCAGGTTGGCCTCAAGCCTCAAGCTTGTAGAGATCCTCCTGCTCAGCACTGGGATTACAGGCAAGGTGTTTGAGTACTTGATTACTGTTGGGAGAGGTTTTGCAAGTTTTAGGAGGTAGGGCCTATCTGGAGGAAGGGAATCTCTGAGGCGAGGCTCTAGGTGTACAGCCAGACCTCACTCGCTGCCTGTTTCTCCCTTCTTGGGCTGCTGATACAGAAGAAGCAAGTCTGCTCCTGCCGCTCCCTTGCTATGCCCTGCCATGACAGACTCATATCCGCTCAAGCCGGAGCCAGCCTAAGTTCTTCCCCTAAATAGCCTCTATCAAATATTTTGCCACAGTAATTAAGAAAAATAACTACCTAGCACTTGGGAGGCAGAGGCAGGCGGATCTTTGTGAGTTCAAGGCCAGCCTGGTCTACAGAGTGAGTTCCAGGACAGCTGGGACTACAGGGAGACCCTGTCTTGAAAAGACAAAAAAAAGAAAAAAAAAATTGGCATGTGTGCAGCTAGGCATGTTCACATAAATAAATGTATACAATCTATATGCACTGGTTTATGTATTTTTCATCTCTCCTCACACCAGTGGAGACTCTTCAAGGGCAAGCACCTAGGCTAGGGACTCGTTAGTAACTCTAATAATTCTCTAATACTATCCTGAATCCTAGATCTATTACATTCCTTCCTTCCTTCTTTCTTTCACTTGAATGCTTAGCTACACAGATTGAGAACAGGTCCTGTTTTGTCTTCCATATTCTATGTGCAAATAGAACTTGAACCCTACAGGATCAATGGCTTCTATAAATTTCTTTAACTTTCTTGCGCATAGTACAGGCGTTTTCTACTTCCCATCTGCAATATCTCCTCTATGCTATTTAACCCAAAAGTCTTTTTCACTAACAGGGAACACAAAAGCACATAGTAATATATGGCTACATCTTTACAAATCATATAAATTACACACCTTTCTATAAAATACGCAGACCCTAGTTCACTTGAACTCATTACGATATTATGAAAGGGAGGGGACATACTGACCTAGTAGTTTATAAGAACACTATTTTGGATTAAGAAGTGAAACAGTTTCTAGCCTTTAATAACTTACAGACTCACTGGCACACCCTATCACTTAAAAGTAATGTACTATACAGAAAATGTTCCTATCAGACCCTGTATGGTAACACTTACATACTCCAGAGTGACTGCCTGCCCCTGCCTTTTGACTAGACAGCCTCTCCCTAGTTTTCACCTGTCCCCAACATTATCAAGGCTCTTATGGATAGTAAGGCTAAGCATCAATTGCCTCATGCCTGAAATGCACTTCTAGAAGTGGGGAAAGATAATACTGCTTGACTTTTCTTAAACCTGGCTTGAGTTCACTCACTTATGTTACTGGTCCAGAGAGTAAACAGAACAGACAGAAAAAATTGCAATATCAAGACAACGTGTGCAGTAACCAAGTTAAGCACTGTACTGTACGGATCGAGCACAGCCCATTGGCAGCATAGTTGAATTGAGAATCTGAAGAATGCTCCTGAATTTCCAGTGTCTCAGCTGTTTTCTGGTCACGGCTACAGTGCCAGCTACGCTGCGCCCTTTTCTTGGCACAACTTCAATGAGCCAGGAATTCACTTTGTTCAACCTGAGAGCTGCACACTCTAGTGGCAACTCCTCCCAGGTGCTGTTCTTAGTCCCAATCGTGTGGGTCATGTTCTGGCACAGGGCACTCAGAAAAAGTTTTCAAGGCTGAAAATAAAGCCTAGAATAACATGTGAACAACTTGCTGGTATGGATTTGGATTTCTTCTTTTTCTAGGAAAAAAAAAATTAACTGGTCAAAACATGTCTGGCAGGAAAAAAGACCTGTTGTTCTAAGTCTTTCTACTTAGTGACATGGAATGTCAAGCATTCGGGGAACTAATTGCCTCAGTCTGCCAATTTCACAACCATGATAATTCATGGTTTCTTCGGTTGGTAAAGTGGGATGGAATAGAATGGCAAAGAAAATAGTTCCATTGAAGTCTTCACTTAAAAAAAAAAAATGTTTTAAGGAAGCACAGGTGCAAAGCACAGTACCAAACGAAAAGAAAACAAACGTTTAAAAGTGGATGGATGGACGAGGCCAAGCTTGCATTCCTATGAAAATAAGATCCTCTCATACAAAGTATAAATTTATATATTGATAAAACTGAAACTATTGTATATTTTTTGAATCACAGCTAAGAGTCTGAAGTTCTCTCGTAATGTTGGGCCTTCCCTAAAGTGTGTGCAGTGACTGAAAAGTTAACTTGATGGAGTATTTCTAAACAAAGTATACCCAGCAAATCAACAGAGCAGAGTCTCTCTACCCCTTACAGCAAATTGAACATTTAGATGTTCTATCGGAGTACAAGTAACAATTTGATAAGATAAAGCCAGTTGTGAGGGAAGACTGAGTTCAGCCAACCCTAAACTTCATCTTAAATTCTTTCTTCAGAACAGGCACTCTGCTTCTTTCAACGGTTCTAGCTCTCAAGCTAGCATGCACCATTTCTGGTCAGCTCATCTACATGGAAGAATGAGTAAGAGAATCCTAGCTGGGGGCAAGACGTTAGCCATAGTCTCGTGTGTGGTCGTCCTTACTTGTCAGAGAATTGTAGCCTTTCAGAGGCATTATGTTGGCTATTTTTTTTTTTTACTATGTGGTTGTCATCCTTTTNAAAAAAAAAAAAAAAAAAAAAGAAAAAGAACTAATATATCCTTCAACAAGACTTGACTTTGTCAGCCAAGAGCTATGCAGCCTTAGTCTGGCCCTCTCTGGGCTTCACTAAGCCACATCTAACATGTAGAAGCATTCATTGATCCTGATGTACATAGTGAGTTCCAGGACAGCTGGGGCTACAGAGAGGCCCTGCCTCAAAAAGACAAAAAAAACAACAACAACCATGTTTTAGCATCTCTATGTGGAGCCTGAGCTGCTCTACTCTCTGCCCTACACAGCATGGATATGTATTACTGCACATTTATATATGTGTGAATGCATGTTCATACATAGTTTATTGAACCAGTTTGTTGTTTATGGATATCTGGTTGTTTTTATTTTTATTTATTTATTTATTTTTTATTTTATTTTTTTTTGAGACAGGGTCTCCCTGTAGCCCCAGCTGCCCTAGAACTTGCTATGTAAACCAGGCTGAACTTGAACTCATGGAACTCTGGAACTCAGAACTCTGGAACTCTGAACTCATGAACTCAGGACTTCTGCCTGCCTCTGCTTCCCTAGTGCTGAGATTAAAGGCATGTGCCATCACGCCTGGCAAGAGTCCATTTTTTAAATTGCTAATAACACAATATCACAGATTGGGCAAATTATAAGGAAAAGAGTTTTTTTTTCCAGGCTTGGTAGTACATATTTGTAATTTCAGCTATCATGAGGCTAAGGCAAGAAGATTAGTTCAACATACCCAGATTATAAGAATTCTAAAGCCGGGCATGGGGGCACATGCCTTTAATCCTAGCACTCAGGAGGCAGAGGCAGGCCGATCTTTGTGAGTTCAAGGCCAGCCTGGTGTACAGAGTGAGTTCTAGGACAGCTGGGGCTACAGGGAGACCCTGTCTCGAAAAGACCAAATAAAAAAAAAAAGAATTTTATTTTGGCTCGCTTCTGCTGAGGCTAAGGGGCTGTCTCTGGTGATGGCCTTGCTGGCAGAATCCCAAGGTAGTATAAAAGGATCACAGGGTGAGAGAGATAAGGATCTCTCTCTCTCTCTCTCTCTCTCTCTCTCTCTCTCTCTCTCTCTCTCTGTGTGTGTGTGTGTGTTTCTCTGCCACCAGTATTCAGTCCTGGGGGCTTCACCCTGCTGACCTTATCTAATCACTACCTGAAGGTCCAATTCTGAATACCAAGGTAATTGTTTCTACTTTCTTTCTTTTTTTTTTTAAATTTTATTTATTTTGTATGTGTATGAATGTACTGTCTGCATGTAGGATTGTGCACTCGTGTTGTGCAATGCCGCGGAGGTCAGAAGAGGGTCTCGGATTCCCCTGGAACTGGAGTTCTCCTGGAGTTGGAATTACAGACAGGTCTTGGCCACCATGTGGGTTCTGGGGATGGAACCCGGGTCCTCTGCAAGAGCAGTCAGTGCTCTTAACCACTATGCTATCTCTCCAGCCCCAGTTTCTACTTTCATATTACCTCACAAAGGAGGGGGTGTATGTTAGACTCCAGCATGACTTTCTTTGGAGATAAATCATATTTTTTTTTTTTTTATTATTTATTTTTGTATGTGTATGAATGTATTGTTTGCATGCAGGTCTGTGCACCCGTGTCGTGCAATGCCACGGAGTTCAGAAGAGGGTCTCAGATTCCCCTGGAACTGGAGTTCTCCTGGAATTGGAGCTACAGACGGTTCTCAGCCGCCATGTGGGTGCTGGGGATCGAACCCGGGTCCTCTGCAAGAGCGTCGGTGCTCTTAACCGCTAGGCTATCTCTCCAGCCCCCGATAAATCATATTTAAACCATAGCATTTCTTTGTTTTCTCTGAGCCAAGATTTTTTTTTGGGGGGGTGGGTCTTTTTGAGACAGGGTCTCCCTTTAGTCCTAGCTGGCCTGGATCTTCCTATGTAGACCAGGCTGGCCTTGAACTCAGAGATCTGCCTGCCTCTGCTTCCTCAGTGCTGGGATTAAAGGCGTGTGCCCATTTGAGCCAAGATTTTTTGTTCGTTTCTTGTTTTCACTTAAAAAATTTTTTTTTCTTTGAGGCAGGGGCTCTCTGTAGCCTCCACTAGCCTGGAACTCAATATGTAGATCAAGCTGGCCTCCATCTCAGAGATCTGCCTGCCTCTCTGCCTCCTGAGTACTGGGATTAAGGGCATGTGCCATCATGGCTGGCTTTTGTATGTTTGTGTGTGTGTGTGTGTGTGTGTGTGTGTGTGTGTGTTGCTGAAGATTGAACCTAAGACTTCATACATTTTAAGTGAGCCCTTCTACTACTCAGCTATATATATATATATATATATATATATATATATATATTCCCAACCTTTGAACATTTAAATTTTTTAAAAATTTTTATTTATTTTTATTTATTTTCATATGTGTATGAATGTACTGTCTGCATGCAGATTTGTGCACCCATATCGTGCAATGCCACAGAGGTCAGAAGAAGGCGTTGGATTCCCCTGGAACTAGAGTTACAGACGGTTCTCAGCTGCCATGTGGGTGCTGGGAATGGAACCGGGTCCTCTGTAAGAGCAGTCGGTGCTCTTAACTGCTAGGCCATCTCTCCAGCCCCGAACATTTTTAATTTTTATGTTTACTTTGAGATATCATTTCACTAAGTTGCCCAAGTTGGAATTTTGACCTTTTGATTGTCTTGCTTCAACCTTCTGAGTAGCTGGGATTGTAGCTCTGTATCCCTGGCCTGGTCAAGTCTTAAGGTAGAAAGGAAGACATCTGGGAGTAGGGTGCATATAAGAGCTGACAGGGGCCTAAAGATGGCTCAGTGGTTAAGGAAATTTGCCAACAAGCCTGATGACCTGAGTTCAGTCCCAAGGATACATGTAGTAGAAAGAGAGAACCAACTCCCATAATTTGCTGACTTGTGTGTGACACACACACACACACACACACACACACACACACACACACACAGAAAAGAGCTGCCAGAGTGGTGGGTGCAATCTGAAAGCCTCTCCCTGTACCTTCTTTTATCCCCACAGCCTGCCCAGCCCAGGAAATGCTAGTCAAGCTGCCTCCCTGCAAACTCCAGTGGGGCGTTGGGTCCACTCACCTTCCTTCTTCCTTCCCAGGAAGATTTCTGAGCAGTCAAGGCCTCTTCATCTGCCTTGGCTCCATTAGCCTGGGCCTGAGGGTGTGAATGGTACAGTCATTCCTTGCTAAGTGCTTGAATTAGACTAATAGGTCATCTGTGATTTCTCTGAAGAAAGGCCAAATTCCTGGTAAACAACCACCCCACTCTCCCAGCCCAGGGCCCAGAGCCAAGACCCACTGGAGGCACAGTGGCTGGACTGAGGTTCTTAATGGTATCATGGCTAGGTGGGAGGGTTAATGCCATTAGACTTGCATCTGGGTAACAAGGTGTGAAGGGTTCTGGCAGCAGCGCAGAGGGCTGATTTGTGTCTGGGTACAGCAGACTTTGTGTTTGTTTGGCTTTTATTTGTATATTTGTTTGTTTGTCTGCTTGTATTAGTTTTTTTGAGGCAGGATCTCATATCGCCCAGGCTGATCCTTGCAGCAGATTGTTTTTAAACAAGTACCTCAGAATTCACACATTTAATCATTCATTCATTCAGCAAATTCTTAGTAAGTTTCACTGCAAAGCTGTCCAAGGCCCTGAAAACTTTTAGAAAAGATTAGATCTGGGGCTGGAGAGATGGCCTAGCGGTTAAGAGCGCTGACCGCTCTTACAGAGGACACAGAGGACCCGGGTTCGATCCCCAGCACCCACATGGCAGCCGAGAACTGTCTGAAACTCCAATTTCAGGAGAACTCCGGTTCCAGGGGAATCCTGGAACACCCTCTTCTGACCTCTGCAGCATTGCATGACACGGGTGTACATACCTGTATGCAGACAGTACATTCAAACACATAGAAAATAAATGAGATCTGTTTCTGCCTATTCATTAATTAGTCTTTAGTGAAGGGGCAACCCAGGACTCTGGCAACTGAACCATAAATTTGGGTATCTGGGTAGTTAGGACTCTGTAGTTACCTTGAGTTGTTTCTTTTTCCTCTCTCTCTCTCTCTCTCTCTCTCTCTCTCTCTCTCTCTCTCTCTCTCCAGGGTCTCATGTAGCCAGACGGGCCTCAAACTGTGTAGTATCCAAGGATGATTCTGAACTTTTTTTCTTCTTCTTTGACATTGAACTTCAGATATTCTTGCCCCTAGCTCCTGGGTAGGGGGTATAACACTATTCCTAGTTTATTATAGGAATGATTTCTGGGAATGACTTCTGTTAAAAAACGGCTCATGCCTTTAAACTCAGCTCTCAGGTGGCAGAGGCAGGTGGATCTCTGTGAGTTCAAGGCCAACCTGGTCTACATAGTGAATTCCAGGCCAGCTGGGGCTACCGAGAGACCCTGTCTCAAAAAGACAAAAAAAAATTTACCTAACCTTGTGACTAAAGTGCTTATGCTGTTGAGATAATTTAACACTATCACTCTATCTAGTCAATCTACCTTCCCACAGCATAATCAGATTATTTAAATCTAGCTAGCCTTTAGGAAAATGAAGTAGACAACATTGCTAGGCCTTAGGCTCCTCTTATAACTGACAGTTACAAGCTAAGCTAAACACAGCTTTTATCTTAGATTATGTTCCCTATTTCTCCCTTCTGACCATCCCTTTCCCCCTGGCTCAGAATAATATGTGCCTGTGTGTGTGTGTGTGTGTGTGTGTGTGTGTGTGTGTGTGTGTGCTGTGAAAATATCAGTGCTGCCGGGTGTGGTGGCCCATGCCTTTAATCCTAGCACTTGGGAGGCAGAGGCAGGAGGATCTTTGTGAGTTCAAGGCCAGCCTGGTCTACATAGCGAGTTCCAGGACAGCTGGAGCTACAGGAAGACCCTGTCTCAAAAAAAGACCAAAAAA
>VZQC01011344.1:3101124-3115589 GCA_009823505.1 Rhizomys pruinosus | reverse complement strand
AAAAAAAAAAAAAAAAAAAAAAAAAAAAAAAAGAAAGAAAGAAAACCAGTTATATGGGGGGCTGGAGAGATGGTTCTGTGGTTAAGAACACTTGTTGCTCTTTTAGAGGACCTGGGTTTGATTCCCAGTACCCACATGGTAGTTCACAACCATCTGTAACTACAGTTCCAGGGGATCTGATGCCCTCTTCTTGCCTCCGAAAGCATTAGACATTTACATGGTGCATAGACATACTTGCAGGCACACAATAACACATCTCCAAATAAAAATAAATATACTCTTGGGGCTGGAGAGATGGCTCAATGGTTAAGAGCACAGATTGCTCTTGCAGAGGACCCAGGTTTGATTCCCAGCACCCACATGGCAGCTAAGAACTGTCTTGTCTTTAACTCCAGTTCCAGGGGAATCCGACATCCTCTTCTGATCTCTACAGCATTGCAGGACATGGGTGCACTAACCTACATGCAGACAATACATTCATACACGTAAAAATAATAAATAATAAAAAAGAAGAGGTGTTGTGGCACACCAACTCCAGCATCGTCTGTGTGAGCAATGACGAAAGTCATAATAACAGACGGGAGATATGTGTCTTTTGAGGCTAAGCTCCCTGGTGGTCCCTGGCAGAATGCTTTGCCTTAGCTTCCAAGATCATGATGCGCTACAAGATGTTATGCTTCTTGAGTATTGGACTTCGCACACTGTCTTTTGATTCTTTTCCTGAGTTCAGCACAACCTCAGTCCCAGACAAGGGACAGTTAAATGTGTCTGGAAATAAATCAGGCGAACAGAAGCTTCGTGAACCTAAACAAAACCATACAGAGAAACAGTATCTAAAGGCTCCTTTGTCCTAGAAGTCCCCACAAAGATATTATGAATGAAAAACATTACACTGAGTGATATCATAGGTCAGTTACAAATAATAAAAGTGTTTTTCCAGATTTAATAAGAATAAAGGCTCAGTCCCTTAAGCAAGAAGCTACATCTGATAGAATTAGTAAAATAGAAGTCTTAGTTACAGTTATGCATGTTAAAATGTAATACTTAGTTAGAGGCACACGGCGGGCTTCTCCTTTAAGAAAAACAGAACTAATTAAGAGGCTTTCCCAGGCCATGGCTTGAATTACAGCCTATAGATAACAAGCAGCCTTGGAAAAATCAGTCTCCAGGAAGGATGAGAATAAACCAAATTGGAACTTCAAAGAGAAACAAAGTCTCACATCTTATAAGACAAACTGTTTAGGGTTTGTGGTTTTGTGACTGCTGTTTTGTTGCTTATCTCCCCTGCCAAGATGGCGTGAGCAGTATACCATGTGTAAGCACTTCTGATTGATGTGTAAATTTAATTGGCTTGCTGTCCTTGAAAATCCAGGTGTGAGTTCCTCTAGCAATGAGCCTTTTGTTCCTGAGAGAAGAGTGCTAATCCTTGTCCACTTTCCCTGCTTTTGTATAAAAACTTTGACTTGCTCTCAGTAAAGTGCAGCATATTCAAAGCCGTTTCTGGTGTTGTTTCTGACTGACATCACCTAATCTGTGCCCTCCTATCCAAGACCCAGATTCCCGCAGGCAGAGGGAGCCCTCCCGCTGGGCGGGTCTACAGCAGTGTTGAAATTTGTTAAACACATTTAAAAAAAAAATACACTCTTTAGGGGGCTGGAGAGATGGCCTAGCGGTTAAGAGTGCTGACCGCTCTTGCAGAGGACCCAGGTTCGATCCCCAGCACCCACATGGTGGCTGAGAACCGTCTGAAACTCTGATTCCAGGAGAACTCCAGTTCCAGGGGAATCCGAGACCCTCTTCTGACCTTTGCGGCATTGCACGACACGGGTGCACAAACCTGCATGCAGACATTACATTCATACACATACAAAAATAAATAAAATTTTAAAAAATATTAAAAAAAATAAAAAAGAACAAATATTTAAAAAAATACACTCTTTAAAAAAAAATCTCGTGTAAAAATAAAAAGTAAAAAACTAGAAGCCAGTGGTGGACACCTTTAATCCCTCAGAAGGCAGAAGCAGGTGGATCTCTGTGAGTTCAAGGCTAGTCTGGTCTACAGAGCGAGTTTCAGGCCAACTGGGGCTACAGGAAGACTCTGTCTCAAAAAGATCAAAATTAAACAAAACAACAACAACAAAAACCCCTCATGCTTCTCTTATTTGTGGGTCCTAGGGCTCTTTACACATACATGTATAAGACATGAAAACAGAAGCGACTGGGACCGCACTCCAGCGCCCCTGTGCAGGGCTACTGAAAATAATGGGGTGGGGGGAATGTAGGAAGGGAGTAGTCATTTTTTTTTTTTTTTTGGTCTTTTTGAGACAGGGTCTCCCTGTAGCCCCAGCTGGCCTGGTACTTGCTGTATAGAACAGGCTGGATTTGAACTCAGAAATCCACCTGCCTCTGCCTCCGGAGTACTGGGATTAAAGGCATGTACCACCAGGCCCAGCCATACAGAACATCTTAATCAACTTTATACCCCTTTTCCATTGACACCCTCCTATAACACCCCCTCCCCCACCATTGAATTTCATGCATTTTTGTCATTTGTGATAAGGCCTATCATGTCAAGTTAGTGTCCCCAGATGTCCCTCAGTGCAAGTTCATCTACCAGTCTAGTTAGCCTTTTAAGAAGATCAGCTGGGAGACCCTGTCTCAAAAAAAAAAAAAAAAAAAAAAAAAAAAGATCAGCTCTTCCTCACCCAGACGTGATCAGCTGTCAATAATTCTTCAACTAAGATTGGGACCTGCTGGCCATTTCTAGAGTTCTATGTTGGTTTTTTTCTGCTTGAATTTGCCTGGGTCTTGTATGTACTGATACCATTGCTATAGGTTCATATGTGCAAGGTCTCGGGAGCCTGGAGGACTCTGTTTCCATGTGGTCATGCATCTCCTCCCTGGTGAAATTGTTTTAATAGTTACTATGATCATGAAAATGTAACGAGGCTTGCTGCTAGAGCAGAATTTTAAGGAAATGCTCTGAAATCAAGTTAAAATTAAAGAAAATGCTCTGCCATCTACTTGGACTGAATAACTTTCTGAAGATAAGGACTGAATCTTGGCCATAATTCCATTATAAATTACCAATAAATAATTTTGAATAAATATTGAGCTCTTAGTACAGTCATCACGAGTCTCAAAAGCAGTCTAAAAAGCTTTGGAAAGTAAAATGGTTTTGAGACAGAGAGGAAAGGAGCTCATAGAAGCTCAATATGGCACAGAAGAAACATGAGTTTTTACATTTTTAAATGTTCAAGGTAAAGGATGGGGATATAGCTCAGTTGGTAGTGTGCATGCTTAGCATACATGAAGCCCTGGGTTTAACCCATGGCATCACATGAACCAGGTGTGGTGGTTTATGTTCATAATCCCAACACTGGGATATGGAGGTTGAAATACCAGAAGTTCGAAGTCATTCTCAGCTATGTCGTGGGTTGGAGACCATTTGGAGTTATATGAGGCTCTGTCTCTCCTCTAGCCTCAAAGTACCAACATTCATTAACTCATTTGAAAGTTCTTGCTGGGCCGGGCGTGGTGGTGCACACCTTTAATCCTAGCACTTGGGAGGCAGAGGCAGGCGGATCTTTGTGAGTTCAAGGCCAGCCTGGTCTACAGAGTGAGTTCCAGGACAGCTGGGACTACAGGGAGACCCTGTCTCGAAAAGACCAAAAAAAAAAAAAAAAAAAAAAAAAAAAAAAAAAAAAAAAAAAGAAAAAGGACCAAAAAAAAAAAGTTCTTTCTGGTGTGTGGTGGCCACATGCCTTTGGTCTCAGCACTTATGAGGCAAGGCAGGGGATCTCTATGAGTTCAAGGCCAGTTTGGTCTGCAAAAGGAAGTCCAGGACAGCTGGGGCTTCAGGGATAAGACCACAACACACACCACACACACACACACACACACACACACACACGAGAGAGAGAGAGAGAGAGAGAGAGAGAGAAGAGAGTAGAGAAGAGAGTAGAGTGAGAAAAACGATCTCTTAGAGGAAGTTTCGTTTTTCCTTTTTGAGACAGAGTAGCCTAGGTTGGCTTGAACTCTTGGTGGTTTCCTCCCTCAGCCTCCCAAATGCCGAGATTACAAGCATGAACCACCACATCCAGCTTGCACAAACTTTTTTTTTTTTGAACAGGGTCTCCCTATAGCCCCAGCTTGCCCTGGAACTTCACTCTTGTGAACCATGCAGCCTTGAACCCACAGAGATCATCCTGCCTCGCCTTCCTAATGCTAGGATTAAAGGTGTGTGCCCACCACGCCCGGCCTTAATTTTTAAAAACATTTTGCCAGGTGTGGTGGTACATGCCTTTAATCCTGGCACTCAGGAAGCAGAGACAAGTGGATCTCTGTGAGTTTAAGGCCAGCCTGGTCTATATACTGAGTTACATGCCAGCTGGGGCTACAGGAAGACCCTGTTTCCAAAAGACCAAAAAAAATATTTATTTGTTGTGTATGCCACAGTGCATGTGGGGATCAGAGAAAAATTTACTGGAGCTGGCTGGGCATGGTGGCACACGCCTTTAGTCCTAGCACTTGGGAGGCAGAGGCAGGCGGATCTTTGTGAGTTCAAGGCCAGCCTGGTTTACAGAGTGAGTTCCAGGACAGCTGGGACTACAGGGAGACCCTGTCTCAAAAAGACAAAAAAAAAAAAAATTACTGGAGTTCTCTCCTGCCACCAGTGTGGGTCCTGGGGATTGAACCCAGGTTGTCAGGCTTGGTGGCAAGTGCCTTTACCCACTGAGCCATCTCATTGGCTCTATTATTTAATTTTTGTAGATGAAACTGACAATTAGTTTTCAATGCACAACACATAGTAATGGTGTTGACCTCAGACCTCTCCACCTGAGCCTAGAGTCTTTTTTTTTTTTTTTTGAGACAGGGTCTCCCTGTAGCCCCAGCTGGCCTGAAACTCACTCTGTAGACCAAGCTGGCCTTGAACTCACAGAGATCCCCTACCTCTGCCCCCTGAGTGCTGGAATTAAAGGTGTGCACCACCATGCCCAGCCCGAGTCTATGTTTTTTGTTAACTTGCTTTTTGCCTCCTGTTAGCTAGCATTGGGGCCCAACTCAAAGTCCGTGAAGTATTAGCTTCCTCCCCTTGTCTGACTCAGTCTCTTGTGATAGACATAAAAGCTCTTACTCATTCTGCCTGCATTTTCTAGCTCAAGATGAAAGAAAAGTTAGTGGCCCATAGTAAGTGCTCAGTGAGTGTTAGCTATTATTAATATTGCATTGTACAAGTTCTCTTTGGTAGCCAGGGAGGTGAATTCCCAGGTCATTGCTAACAATGAGTACTTAGAAGTATTCTTGAATGGAGACCAGTAAGCTAGGAGTCTGGAAAGTAAAGTTGATCTAGGAAAAACTGAGAAGTGAGAGCAGAGAGGCTGAGGAGGAAGCAGTGGGACAAAGAAAGCAGTTGGCAGAATGCCAGACTCCACTTTGCCTCTGGTGTGCCCACTCCTGGGGGTTGGGAGGTGGAGGGGTGGGTAGACCCTCTGCTCCTGATTGGTTAGGTCACCTTGCTTTATCTTTTATTTCCTCCCTTTTGGGGCACTGGGGAAGCTGAAGCTTGTGGTTACATAAAGCCTCCTGGAATCCATCCAGGAAGAGGGAGAGCATGCGAGGTCCCGGAGTAAAGATTCAGGCCTCACGTAAGGCTATGACTATGCAGTCCCACCACTGAGCGCACTGGAGTTGGGCAGATCTGGGTATCAATGCCAGCTCCTCCACTTTAGCAACTGTGTGACCTTGGGCAGATAATGAACATGTTTGAGAATTCTTTTTCTCAAATATAAGTAGCACCTACTGTCCAGACATTTTGTGAAGGCTTTGTGAGATATTGCGTTTAAATGCTTAGCATAGTAGCAAATAAATAGCATTATTTTTGTTATTATTAAGCATTATTAGAGTCTGATGTCCCGTATGCCTGAGCCTGTTCTCTAGCCTCTTCCTGTCCCTCCTACTTCCCCAGACCTAGGGAATCTGGGTCAAATGCACCTTGATAACTGTGCTCTGCCCTGGACCTTCTCACGAGCTAGGTTTTCTGGCCACACCAGCCAGCCCCAGGACAATGGCAAGTGTCCCTCCATGACTCTAGAATGACCTTTTTGTTTCACAGCCCAGGAAGGACTGATAAAAGCCTTATCTGAGTCACATTCCATTATGGGATTAAATCAGACTTGCTCTGGGGCCTTCTAACTGCAACCTCAGGCTGGATGCAGGCTGGTTATTGCCTTTGGCCCAATCTGAGGTCATCACACTTCTCTGTACCCAAGGGACCTTCCCCCTCAGGAGGTGGAGGAGTGGTTCTGGAGTCACTGGGGATTAATTTCCATTAACAAGCACTTTGTACACAGCTAGGCACATACTGGGGACACTAGGAAATAAGGAGGGTTCCAGTCTGGCAAATGACAGGTGGTATGAAGTCAGTAAACAAGAGCAACTCAGCAAACAGAGTTAAGGAAAGAGGGGCTAGAGAGATGGCTCAGTTATTAAGAGCACTGGCTTCTCTTATAGGTGAGTCAGGTTCAGTGCTTGGATTTGAATCTGGGTCCTCTGTAAGAGCAGCCAATGCTCTTAACTGCTATTCCATTTCTCTAGTCCTTGAGCTTTAATTTCTTTCTTTTTTTTTTTTTTTTTTTTGAGACGGGGTCTCCCTGTAGCCCCAGGTGTCCTGGAACTCACTCTGTAGACCAGACTGGCCTTGAGCTCACAAAGATGATTGTGAATTCAATGCCTCCCGAGTGCTAAGATTAAAGGCGTGAGCCACCATGCCTGGTGAGCTTTAATTTCTTCACCTAGAATATAACCATTTACGAAAGAAGGTTAACTTATGTGGAAATATACTGATTAAAAATGGTGGGATTTGGGAGAGGAGAGGTGGCTCAGGGGCTAAGAGCACTTGCTGTTCTTCCAGAGGACCTGGATTTAATTCCCAGCATTCACATTTAGCAGCTCTGTCACTCTCTTTCAGGTTTTATGGGCACTACACACACACCCGTATACATAGAGGCAATCCAAACACTTATACAATGAAAAATAAATAAATATTTACTTTTAAAATATTTTTATTTGTTCCTTTTATTATTATTTTCGTACGTGTATGACCGTTTTGCTTGCATGTATGTATATGTAAGTGCACCCATGTTGTACAAATCCCTGAAGGAAGATCCAGTTTTAATTGTGGGCTAGATCTCAGCTAGCACACCTCAGGGCACCATGTGGATGAGAGTCAAGGGATTTCTCTGACCCCACCCCAAGGGGGAACAAACAACGTGGCCTAGGTGCGTGATGCTGGGTGGGGAAACGGTGTGCAGTGGCTCGGAGTTGGGGGGGCCCTATGATTGGTCCTGGGAACCAGGTTTATAAAAGCAGGCTATAGCAAGGAGTAAATTTGAATTTCCAAGTAATATCATTATGGAATTCCTGGCCGTCATTTTTTTAATTAATTATTGTGAGCATACAGGCCAAGGTAGGCCCGCATTTCATTCCGGTGGCCAGTGGGTTGGAAAGAGGTTCCCTTGCGGACCACCAATCTGGGTAGCTAGTGTTGTGAATGGACATAGGCTGAAGATAGGCCATCAGCCATCAGCCATCAGCCTGAAATTCCTGTCCAGGGTTCAGCAGTCTCTGGGCGGGTGGGAAGTCATGGCCTAGAGTGGAACACGTGTCTCGTGGGTCCAGGCTAAGGGTCTGAGTTAGAAGTACCACCAAGGCTGGGCTACGAGAAGTAGCTGGCTGGTCTCTGCGCAGAGAGGCCAACTCCCTACAGTAGCTGCTGGTAGGTGCTGTGTCCCCCTCCCCTTAGCAGGGCTACGTGGTTGTGGTCCCTGTTTGGCACAAAAGGAAAGCTTCCTACAAATCCCCATGGATGCCAGAAGAGGCCCTGAAACTGAAGTTATAGACAGTTGTTAGCCATCATATGGGTGCTAGGAACCAAACTCATGTCCTCTGGAAGAACAGCCAGTGCTCTTAACTGATGAGCCATCTTTCCAGCCCCGCCCCCTTTTATTTTTTTTCTTTTGAGGCAGGATCCCATGTAGCTCAGGCTTGCTATGATGATCTTAAACTTCTCATCTTCTTGCCTCCACCTCCCAAAATGCTAGAATTACATGCTCATGCCAATATATTCAAACTTGGTTTATGTAGCACTAGGGCTCAAGCTCAGGGCCCTGAGCACACTAGACAAGCATTCTACTAACTAAGAATGACACCTCTGTCTAAGGTTTTAGAAAGAAATGTAGGTTGGGTTTGGATCTTTGGTTACCTACTGGCTTTTTTTTTTTTTTTTTTTTTTAGATAGGGTTTACCTATGTAACCCAAGTTGACCTGGAACCCACCATCCTTCTGCCTCCAGCTCCAGAATGCTGGATTATGATGTACATTCCTATATTGGACTTACCCACTGGCTGCGTGCCACTGGTGTTAACTTCTCTGACCCTCAGTTTCCTTAAGTATGAAATCATGGCGCCTCCCTCCATGGGTTGTTGGGTTACAGAAGACTAGACATATAATGTAGTTAATGTTTACACGCATGTGCACATAAGCTCTGAATGATGCTCACCAATAAATGAGAACTCATGGTTTCTCTTAGGACAGGATAGAGGACAGTGTTCATCTACTACTGACAGGTTCCCTTAGAGAAGTCACAAAGCCACCTCCAGTGTGATATTACCACTCTGGACATGTGTTTATATAATAGGCACTTAAAAACTGCTTCGCTGAGGTTGGGTGATGGCTCAATTGGGTACAAAGTACTTGCTCTCAAGCCCGATGACCTGAGTTCAATCCCTGGAACTCACATGATGGAAAAAGGAAACCAACTGTTGAAAATTGTTCTCTGACCTCTACAGAGGTGTGACGTGGAGACTACCAACTACACACACACACACACACACACACACACACACACAATCAATCAATCAATAAATCAATAAATCTGCTTCTCTAAAAAGAACTTACTCCTCACTCCGGCCCACAGGGTAACTGAAAACCTGACAGGGCAGGTGTGGTGGTACATGCCTGTAATCCCAGCACTTGGGAGGCAGAAGCAGGTGGTTCTTTGTGAGATCAAGGCCAGCCTGGTCTACATACATAGTAAGTTCCAGGATAGCTGGAGCTACAAGGAGACCCTGCCTCAAAAAGACCAAAACCAAAACAAAACAAAACAAAACAAAACACCCTAATATCTTTGCCTTTATTTCACATCCCTCTCCTTCACTTTCATCAGTTCTGCTTGTCGCATAGGCCTGTTAATGGCTCAAGGAGTACCTGTCTACTTAGCCTCCCTCGTTCCTCTTCAAGGCTAAAAGCCCTGTCCTAGACCTGTAGTCACCTCAGATTCTAGTAAAGTAAAACCTGGCAGCACCAGGACCTGCACATCCCCCAGGTAAGAGTAACAGTCCCTGATGACAGGGCTCCACCATGGAGCGGTAGCTATCTCTTGAGAACCAGCTCGTATCCTCAATAGTACAACATCTTCTAAATATCTTGCAAAAGCCCAGATAAGACAATGATCAAGGAGACCATTCCTTGACCAGGACACCTTTTCCCCACTTTGCCCCAGTTCCTCCTCTACTTAAACCTAAAGCTCATGTCGATATCAAAAGACACACTTGGGGTCATTGGACCTCCTTCATTTCAAAATGGCCAGGCTGATTAAACCTCCTCTCTCTGCTTTCCACCATTATTCCTCCCTTTTATTGGCACTTGGGGGCAGGTGGCCATACTTAGTCTGTTGAGGCTGCCAGAGAGGAAGCTTTTGCCCTAAAATTCTGATTACATTTATGAGACCTGGATCAACCTGGGACCATCCTCAGCTTAGAAGGCAGAGACAGATGGAGGAAAAAGGGAATTTTATTATCTTCCATCATCTCCTTGGAGGGGACAGATGTAAGTTTTGAGTCCTCTGGGAGGCTATCCAAAGATAAGGGAGACATCAGCACTCAGCAACCAGGTTCAGCAAAAGTTTCAGTCCTGAATCTGAAGTTTGTGAGCCATGCTTATTGGTACACACTTGTAATTCCAGTGTTCAGGAGGCTGAGGCTGAGTGGTTTTAAGTTCAAGTCCAGACTGGACTACACAGTGACACTCTCATTAAAAAAAAAAAAAAAAAAAAGTGTAGCCGGGTGGAGTGGTGCATGCCTTTAATTCCAGCACTTGGAAGGCAGATGTCAGCAGTGCCTGCCTGGTCTACATAGGGAGTTCCAGGCCAGCTTAGGATACAGGGGGACCCTGCCTCAAAAAGACTAACTAACTAACTAACTAACTAACTAACTAACTAAATAAATAAATAAATAAATAAATGTGTCCATCTTGTATCTTAGTCTCTCAGCATAGATCTTTCCTTTTTAGTCCCCCCACACACACTTTCTCTTTCACCTTTTACTTGCTACCCCTCCTAATTTTATTGTGGTTGATTCTTTCCTGAGCTGAACCCAGTTGGGAATCTGGCAATGGTCTACGGACCCTGAATCCCATGCTTATTGGAAAGTTAACAATTTGGGGGTATCTATTGTGTGCATGACACAATTTTTTCTCATCCTTCAAACATTCCTGTAACTTTCTTTGAATAGCCTCCTATTCCAGATGAAAAGATAAAACATGAGGCTGGGGGCTAGAGAGATGGCCTAGTGGTTAAGAGCGCCAACTGCTCTTGCAGAGGCCCCGGGTTCGACCCCCAGCACCCACATGGTGGCTGAGAACTGTCCTTAACTCCAGTTCCAGGGGAATCCAACACCCTCTTCTGACCTCTGAGGCATTGCACAACACGGGTGCACACACCTACATGCAGACAGTACACTCATACACATTAAAAATAAGTAAATAAATAAAAATTAAAAAGAAAGATATTGTCAGGCATGGTTTAAAAACAAAAAACATGAGGCTGGAGATGGTTCAGCAATTAAGAGCACTGGCTGCTCTTGCAGAGGACCTGGGTTTGAATCCCAGCACCCACATGGAGGCTGTCTGTCCACACCCCAGTTCCAGGGAATCCGATGCCCTCTTCTGACTTCTGTGGGCACAACATGGGTGCACTTACATACATGCAGGTGCACTTACATACATGCAGGCATTACATTCATACACATAAAAAAGAGAGATAAAACACTTTGCTCCTGTTCATTCAGGAAGTGTCTGGAGTAGGACTTGAAGATTGTCAGACTCGAATATTCATGACTTTTCCTCTCTGGCTCCAAATGAAGAGCATTGTCTGGGTCTGAGCTACCCTGTGTAGACTTGTAGACCCTGGAAAGTGTGGGAGCTTTGCTCTCTTTTTAGGAAGGCCCCACAAGTCTACTATGGTTTTCAGAAATAGTGGACTATTGGAGTATCCTCTGTTCTCTTCCTCAGAGGAGGCTGGGGGCGGGGTGGAGGGGCAGGGGGGCAGAATTGTGCAGTAGGAACTGAAGTTCCCAGACAAAAAAGTTCTACCTGTTTGTTTCCTCAGTTACTTCAAGTTACATTTATAATGTTAAAATGATAAAAGATTGAACTATGTTTTACAGATGCTTAAGACAATTTTTGAATAAAATACTAAAATACAGGGAAAAAAAAAGCTCTACCTGCAGCTAAACATCCTACAAGACTGAATGACTGCTTAGAACTTCTGTGATTGTGGAAACCTGGAATATTATGGGTCAGAACCTAATTATCTTGGAATATCTTTAGCTTCCTAAATAGTTTTTTGTTGTTGTTGGTTTTTTTTTTTTGGGGGGGGGTCTTTTTGAGACAGGGTCTCCCTGTAGCCCCAGCTGTCCTGGAACGATGTAGACCAGGTTGACCTTGAACTCACAAAGACCTGCCTGCCTCTGCTTCTCAAGTGCTGGGATTAAAGGTGTGGGCCACCTCTAAATAGTCATTTATTACCTACTGTATGTGACCTAATATCCTTGTGACTATTAGATAAATCCTTTTGAAACGTACAGACCCTTAGCTTCTACCAATGCAAAGGCTAAGAATGTCATCAGATAGCACCTGAGACCGAAAGTAGAGATCTCCTCCTCTTTGCTGTAACCTCCCTACCTGATGTTGCTACCAAAGTATTTTCATTTTATTTTTTTATTTTTTATTTTTATTTTTTGTCTTTTTAGACAGGGTCTCCCTTTAGGGGAGCTGGCCTGGAGCTCGCCCTTGAACTCAGAGATATGCCTGCCTCTGCCTCCGAGTTCTGGGATTAAAGGTGGGATTAAACCACACCCCTGGCTTAATGATGGTTCTTAGCTGCCTTGTGGGTGCTGAGAATCAAACTCGGGTCCTCTGCAAGAGTACTTGGCGCTCTTAACTGCTGAGCGATCTCTCCAGCCCCATCCCATCCAAATTTTAAAAAACCTAGGGGCTGGGGCTGGAGAGATGGCCTAGCGGTTAAGAGCGCAGACCGCTCTTACAGAGGACCCGGGTTCGATCCCCAGCACCCACATGGCGGCCGAGAACCGTCTGAATTTCCAGTTCCAGGGGAATCCGAGACCCTCTTCTGACCTCCGCGGCATTGCACGACACGGGTGCACAGACCTGCATGCAGACAGTACATTGATACGCATACCGAAATAAAACAAAAAACAAACAACAACAACAAAAACCCTAGGGGCTGATGGCCCATACCTTGGGAGGCAGAGGCAGGCAGATCTCTGTGAGTTCAAGGCCAGCCTGGTCTACATAGCAACCTCCAGGCCAGCTGGGACTAAAGGGAGACCCTGTCTTGAAAAAACAAAACAAAACAAAAAGCCTAGGGCCTGGACTATTTAAGGAATGGATATACTCAGGCTAGAAGGATGGATCAGCAGTTAAGAGCACTTCCTCCTCGGCGAAAACCTTGGTTTGGTTCTAAGCACCCATATGGTGGCCCACATTCATCTGTAACTCCAGTTCCAAGGGATCCAACGCCCTCTTCTGGCCTCCTCAGGTACTGTACACATATAGTGCACATGTATACATGGAAGCAAATACTACTCATACACAGAAAATAAAATTTAAAAATAAAAATATTTTAAAAAGAAGCCTAAATGTTGTTGAGAATAAAATAAATATAAAGCAAAATGGGGGAGGCATCAGGTCACAAAACTACACACACAAAAGATTAGAATTCCTTTTCATAAGCCAAGTTCCAAGTTTTATGGGTTTTGAAAGAAAAGATTAATATTTAATGTTTCTTACAGTTTGCAGCCAATCTAGACTATATAGTAGACCTTGTCTGGAAACAAACAAAACAAAATATGGCTGGAGATCTAGCTCATCGGTAGATATTTGCATTGAATGTATAGGTTATGAGATCGATCCTCACCACCATCACCACAAAGAAAAATAATCAGGTGGGCATAGTGAGGCAAACACACCATGAATCCCAGCAGAAACAGAGAGGCAGAGAGGCAGAGGCAGATTTCTGTGAGTTTGAGAGGCCAGTCTTGTCTACATAGCTAGTTTCAGACAAGCCAGGGCTACATAGTGAAACTCTATATCAATAAAATAAAAGATAATTGATTAACTAAATTTTATTTATTTATTTATTTATTTATTTATTTATTTATTTATTTATTTATTTGTCTTTTTGAGACAGGGTCTCCCTGTAGTCCCAACTGTCCTGGAACTCACTCTGTAGACCAGGCTGGACTTGAACTTACAAAGATCCACCTGCCTCTGCCTCCCGAGTGCTGGGATTAAAGGCATGCGCCACCATGCCTGGCTGTCCCTCTAATTTTGTAATGCTTACAATATTTGTCACTTATTTTGACAAATCATAGTTTCTTTTTTTCAGATAGGGCCACTTGTAGCCCAGGTTGGCCTTTAACTCTTCGTGACTTACCCAAGAATGACTTTAAGTCTCTAATCCTCCTACCTTCAAATCACAGTTTCTTTCTTTTTAAAAACTTGATTATTGGGGGCTGGAGAGATGGCCTAGTGGTTAAGAGCACCAACTGCTCTTGCAGAGGACCCAGGTTCGATCCCCAGCACCCACATGGTGGCTAAGAACTGTCTGTAACTCCAATTCCAGGAGAACTCCAGTTCCAGGGGAATCCGACACCCTCCTCTGACCTCCGCGGCATTGCACAACACGGGTGCACAAACCTACATGCAGATAGTACATTCATACACATAGAAAATAAATTAAAAAAACTTGATTATTATCATTCTTAAAATTTTATGTGTATGAGTGTTCTCCCTTCATGCACGTAAGTGTACCACATGCATGCAATTTCCGAAGAGATCAGAGTATGGTGTTGGATCCCTGGGAACTGGAGTTACAGACCATTGTTAGCCACCATTGGGTGCTAAGAACCACACCTGGGTTCTCTGCCAGAACAGACAATGCTCTTAACTGCTGAGCCAGCTCTCCAGTCCCGAAATTATAGTTTTTTCTTTCTTTCTTTCTTCTTTCTTTCTTTCTTTCTTTCTTTCTTTCTTTCTCTTTTTTTCTTTCTTTCTCTTTCTTTCTTTCTTCCTTCCTTCCTTCCTTCCTTTCTTTTTTTTTTTTT
>VZQC01011344.1:3067160-3081915 GCA_009823505.1 Rhizomys pruinosus | reverse complement strand
CCTGCCTCTGCCTCCCAAGTGCTAGGATTAAAGGCGTGCGTCATCACGCCCGGCTTCTCCTAGGTTTTCAAACTTGGTAGAGTATAGGTTTTTGAAGTATTCCTGTATGATTGTCTGGATCTTTTCATTGTCTGTTGTGATATTTCCCCTTTCATCATGGATTCTATTGATTTGGAGTTGTTCCTTCTTTCTCTTGATTAACTGGGCTAGAGGTCTGTCTATCTTGTCTATCCTCTCAAAGAACCAACTTTTAGATTCATTGATTTTTTGTGTTGTTTTCTTTGTTTATATTTCATTGATTTCTGCTCTGATTTTTGTTATTTCTTCCTGTATGTTGCATTTAGGGTTCATTTGTTGTTGTCTCTCAAGTGTTTTTAGTTGCAGTGTTAGATCGTTCACCTGTGCTCTTTCTGTTTTTCTAATGTAGGTACCCAGGGATATAAACTTACCTCTTAGGACTGCTTTTTTTTTTTTTTTTTAGGACTGCTTTTAAAGTATCTCATAGGTCCAAAATGACATCTCCAGAGAAAGTAGACTGTTTTGCTTCTTGTCCACCTGTGCCCCTTTTCTAAGCCTAGGGAGCAATCTGTGGAAGAGGGGGCGTGGTAGAATGTAAGTAGAATGATTGGGGTGAATGGTGAAACTACAGAAATATAGACTGGATGCTTATTTGATCAACTTGAATGTACATACAAGCCCCTCCAGCTGGATGGTGGGAGACTTGGACTGTGTGGGTTTGGGCACAACTGCTTGTAAATTGGTTTTACATGAAGGATGCTTGTACTCACAACTTATTACTTATTGTGAAAAAAGTGAAATAAAAGAAAGTATAAAAAAATAAAAAATAATAAAAAAGTAAAGTATCTCATTGGTTATGTTGTGTTGTATTATCATTGTCATTCAGTTCCAGGAATGCTTTTCTTTCTTTATCTCTTCCTTGACCCATTCATTATTCAGGAGTGTGTTGTTTAGTCTCCATGTGTTCTTGTAGATAGTGGGGCTTATTCCAGTATTGATTATGAGCTTTATTGAGCTGTGGTCTGATACAATACATGAAATTATTTCAATCTTTTTGTATTTGTGGAGGTTTCTTCTGTGTCCCAGTATGGGGTCGATTTTGGAGACTGTTCCATAGGGTGCTGAGTAGAAAATGTATTCTCTGGTATTAGGGTGGATTATTTGGTAGATGTCTGTGAGGTCCATTTGGTGTATTGTATCATTCAGTTTAGATGTCTCTGTTTATTCTTTGTCCAGCTGACCTGTCCAAAGGGCTCAGTGGGGTATTGAAGTCCCCTACTATGAGTGTACTTGGGTTCATCTGTGCCGTGAGGTCCTGGAGAATTGTCTTTATAAAGTTTGGTGCACCAGAGTTTGGTGATTGTGAAATCTTCATGGCCAATTGTTCCTTTGACATGAATGTAATGGCCTTCTTTGTCTTTTCTGATTTCTTTTACTTTGAAGTTTATTTTGTCTGATATTAAAATAGCAACACCTGGGCTGGAGAGATAGCCTAGCGGTTAAGAGCACCGACTGCTCTTGCAGAGGACCAGGGTTCGATCCCCAGCACCCACATGGCAGCGAAGAACCGTCTGTAACTCCAATTCCAGGAGAACTCCAGTTCCAGTTCCAGGGGACTCCAAGACCCTCTTCTGACCTCCGCGGCATTGCATGACACGGGTGCACAAACCTATATGCAGACAGTACACTCAGACACATACAAAAATAAATAAAAAATTAAAAAAAATAAAAAAAATAGCAACACCTGCTTTCTTTTTTGTACCATTTGCTTGGAATATTTTTTTCCATCTTTTCACTTTAAGGTGGTGCCTATCGTTGAAGGTAAGATATGTTTCTTGTAGACAGCATATAGATTGGTTCTGTTTCCTAATCCAATCTCTCAGTCTATGTCATTTGATTAGGGAGTTCAGTCCATTAATATTTAAGGTTGTAACTGAAAGATGTGTTTTGCTTCCTTTCACCTTATTATCCATTTGCATTTTTGGTCTAGGTTTTTACTTTTGCAGTTATGCATTTATTAATTTCTCTTTCTAGGTGCCTGGGGATAGTTGCTCCTTTCTTCTGTCCTTCAAATTGCTTCAAGTATTCTCTGACAGGTTGGTTTTTTTGGACATGTATTCTTTCATTTTGTTTATGTCATGGAAGATTTTTCTCTCTCCTTCAACTATAATCAACATTTTTGCTGGGTATAGTAACCTGGGTTGGCATCTATAGTCCTTTAACACTAGGAATGCTTTGCTTCACGTTCTTCTTGCTTTCGTAGTTTGCACTGAGAAGTCAGTTGTAATTCTGATGGGCTTCCCCTTATATGTAACTTGTTGTTTTCCTCTTGTGGCTTTCAGAATTTTGGCTTTGTTTTGGGCATCTAGAGTTTTAACTATGATATGGCATGGAGAGTTTCTTTTCTTTTTGGAGTTCTATGTGCTTCTTGTATTAGTATGGGTTTGTCTTTTTTTAGTTTGGGGAAATTTTCATCTATTATTCTGTTGAAGATCTGATTAATACCATTCTCTTGGGATTCTTCTTCCTCTATTCCTATGATGTGGAGGTTTGATCTTTTCATAGTGTCCCACAGTTCCTGGTTGTTCCACTTTTGTGTATTTTTAAATTTTTCATAATCTTTACTTGAGGTTTTTAGTTGTTCTGTGTTATCTTCCAGGTCTGATATTCTTTGTTCTGCTTCCTCCATTCTGCTTCTGAGGCTTTTTCCATTCCTTTCCTCTTGATTGGATGAGTGTTTGATTTCCTTTTTCATTTCATCTTGTGATTTCTTTAGTATTTCTACTTCCTTTTGGAGCTTCTCAATCTCTTCCTATAGCTCTTTGTTTTGCTGGTTGGTTTCTTCTTTTTCTTTAAAAAATTTTTTTTATTAATTTTATTTATTTCTGTATGTGTATGAATGTACTGTCTGCATGCAAGTCTGTGCACCCATGTCGTGCAATGCCGCGGAGGTCAGAAGAGGGTCTCGGATTCCCTGGGAACTGGAGTTCTCCTGGAATTGGAGTTTCAGACGGTTCTCAGCCGCCATGTGGGTGCTGGGGATCGAACACGGGTCCTCTGCAAGAGCAGTCGGTGCTCTTAACCGCTAGGCCATCTCTCCAGCCCCTCCTCTTCTTTTTCAATATGGGATCTTTTCAGTGTTTCCACTTCCTTCCGGAGTTTGTCATTCTCTCATTCTAGGTCCCTCTTGAGCTTTTCATTCTCTCTCCTTGGTTCTCTGACTTGTTCTTTATATTCTTTGATTTCTTTGAATATGTCCACAATTGTTCCTCTAATATCTGTGTCCTGGCTATTGCCAGGGGGATTCAACTGTAGGAATCTCCCACAGGATTGGTAGAGCTTGGTGTGGAATTATCCTGCAACTTTTCCATGTTGTCCCTTCTTCATGTCCCTGCATGTGGATTTCTCTTTGCCTGTATTCCAATGTGAATCCCAAATACCTCTTCACTGTGTTGAAGGCTTGCTTTGCTTGCCTCCTTCAGATGCCTTTTTTTTTTTTCTCCTTGTTTATGGAGTGTTGACTTGTCTAGGTTTCAGGCTTTCAATTTTGTTTATATATTGGAGGTCTTACTCTTCCCTTTCTGTTCTGAAGGTTCTCCAAAAAATCCACTTGGACACTCCCTTAGCAATTACAGTTGGGGGCGATATGCCTGGCTTATATTCTGTGCTTCAGGTGGTCCTGGGAAATCCCTGATCTAAGCCCTGTGCACTCAAGTCTCACAGTGTCAACAGGCACACCTTTTATACCTGCTAGCAGGACGACTCCACCCCCATAGCCACACACGACGATTGAATCAAACCAATGTGAGAATTATCCAATGGGCCAGATAGGAATATCAAACAATCTGCCTGGCTGAAGCACCAGGCTGCTACCTGTGCTTCAGGTGGTCTTGGGAAATCCCTGATCTAAGCTCTGTGCACTCAAGTCTCCCTTTGCATTCTTTTTTTTTTATATATTCTATTTTTTATTGATGTTTTATGTATTTTGTACATCATTTTTCATTTCTGTTCAGGTGTATTCCCCTATCCCTTCCCCCTACCCCACCCCATCCCATCCCAGATCATGTATTCTGTCATAACTGTCCTGAATATTTCTCTGTCTTTTTTTATGCTTAAGAATTCACATTTTACTCCATTAATTTCATATTATTCTGAAATATGGATACATCCTCTCTACCCATATACAGTAATTACAGAGTCTGAAAATAATTGGTGGGTGGATTCTAGAGCCCATTGAGGGATTCACATTATAACAACATAGTTTCTTTCAGATAAACCAAAAATATAACCATACTGTCATTCAGCTTGCCTTTCATCTGGGGGATTTGGTGTTAGCATCCACAAATGAGGGAAACCATTCTCCATTTGTCTTTCTCAGACTGTGTCACCTCACTCAGCATAATGGTTTCGAACTCCATCCATTTACTTATAAAGTTCATAATGCCATCCTTCTTTACTGCTGAATAGTACTCCATTGTGTAGATGTACCACATTTTTGTCATCCACTCATCTGTTGATGCTGGGAGCCAAAGCTGTCAGACATACATGCTTGCAGAAAATTACTAGCTTGCTTATCTCAGGAATTTAGGAGCACAGCTTACTTACCTCAGGAATTTATGAGTGCAGCTTATCTCAGGAATTTACGAGAGTGCCTGGCACTTTTCTAGATGTACCCTCTCCCTGAACTGTGCTGACCCCCTCTCCCACCACAAAATTCCTGCCCACTTGCCTTTATAAACCCGGCACCTAATAAAAACAATGGGACCTTGATCAGAATATAGACTTGGTCTCCTCCCTGTGTCTTGTTTGTCTCTCATTCAGGTTACTTTCTCCCTGGACCCTAGTTGAAGACCCCTTGGGTCGGGGCAAACATATTGAGGGGCATATGGGTTGGTTACAGCTCTTAGCTATTGTGAAGAGAGCTGCAATAAACATGGATGTGCATATATCTTTGCGGTGGGATGAGTCTTTGGGGTATATACCCAGGAGAGTGGTATGATTGGGTCAGGTGGTAAGCTCATTCTGGGTCTCTTAAGTGTTCTCCACACTGCTTTCCATAGTGGTTGTACAAGTTTACATTCCCACCAGCAGTGGATGAGTGTTCCCCTTTCCCCACAACCCCTCCAGCATCTGTTGTCTTTTGTTTTCTTGATCTTAGCTAGCCGTATTGGAGTGAGATGATATCTGAGAGTGGTTTTAATGAGCATTTCCTTAATTATTAATGATGATTAACACTTTTTAAAATTTTTTATTATTAATTTTATTTATTTCTGTATGTGTATGAATGTACTGTCTGCATGCAAGTCTGTGCACCTGTATCGTGCAATGCCGCGGAGGTCAGAAGAGGGTATCGGATTCCCCTGGAACTGGAGTTCTCTTGGAATTGGAGTTTCAGACGTTTCTTGGCCGCCATGTGGGTGCTGGGGATCGAACCTGGGTCCTCTGTAAGAGCGGTCGGCGCTCTTAACCGCTAGGCCATCTCTCCAGCCCCTGATGAACACTTTTTAAGATGTTTCTCAGCCATCTTTAATTCCTCACTGGTGAAGACTCTGTTCAGCTCTTTACTCCATCTTTTGAGTAGGTAATTTGTTTTCTTCTTTGTTTTTTGAGTAGTTTATATATTCTTGACATTAATGCTCTGTCAGATGTGTCACTGGTAAAGATTTTTTCCCACTCTGTGGGTTTTCTCTTCACCTCCTTGATTGTTTCTTTCACTGTACAGAAGCTTTTGAGTTTTATGAGGTCCCACTTGTCAACTGTTGACCTTACTTCCCGTGCGGCTGCTGTCTGGTTTAGAAAGTCTCCTCCTACACCTATGTCTTGTAGGTTGTTGCCAACTTTTTCTTTTATCACCTTCAGGGTTTCGGGTTTCACATTGAGATCTTTGATCCACTTGGAGTTGATTTTTGTACAGGGTGAGAGGTAGGGGTTTAATTTTGTTCTTCTACAAATGGTGATCCAGTTTTGCCAACACCATTTGCTGAAAATGCTATCTTTCCTCCATTGAGTTTTTTTGGCCCCTTTGTCAAATATGAGGTGGCTGAAGTTATATGAGCTCAAGTTTGGATCTTCAATTTTGTTCCATTGGTCAATGGTTCTGTTTTTTTGCCAGTACCAGGCTGTCTTTATGACTATAGCCCTGTAATATAGCTTGAAGTCTGGTAATGTAATCCCCCCAGTATTGCACTTTTCACTCAGGGTTGCTTTAGCTATTTGGGGTCTTTTGTTTTTCCATATGAATTTAAGGATTTTTTTTTCTAAGTCTGTGAAAAAGCTCATGGGGATTTTGATTGGGATTGCATTGAATCTGTATATTAATTTGGGTAGAATGGACATTTTTACTATATTAATTTTTCCAATCCATGAGCATGGGAGGTCTTTCCATCTTTTGATGTCATTTTCAATCTCCTTCTTCAGGGTTTTAAAATTTTTGTTGTAGAGGTCTTTGGTGTCTTTGGTTAGGCTTATTCCTAGGTATTTTATTTATTTATTTTTTTGAGGCTATTGTGATTGGGAAGGTCTCCTTATATTCCTTCTCCAGTTGCTTATTGTTGGTGTAAAGGAAGGCTATTGATTTTTCGTTTGTTTTGTATCCTGCCACTTTACTGAAACTTTTGATTGTTTCTAAGAGTTTTCTGGTGGAGTTTTTAGCATCCCTTAGGTAAACTATCATATCATCTGCAAAAAGGGATAGTTTTACTTCCCATTTTCCAATTAATACTCCTTTAATTTCGCTTTCTTACCTTATTGCCCTAGCGAGCATTTCAAGTACTATATTGAAGAGGAGTGGCAATAGTGGACAGACTTGTCTAGTTCCTGCCTTTAAGGGGAATGCTTCCAACTTTTCTCCATTTAGGATAATGTTGGCTGTGGGTTTCTTGTATATGACTTTGATTATATTGAGGAATGATCCCTCCAGTCCAATTCCCTCTAAGACTTTAAGCATGAAGGGATTGCCAGTGGAGGTGGTGCTTTCTAGACCCTAAACCATCACTGTCTCCCTCTGGCACAAAATCTTCCCCTTGTGCCTACTCTCTCTTTCCAGACCACCTTTCCAAGTCCATTACACCTGTCCGCCTGCATCAGAGCCCTCCCTCCTCTCACTTCTGCTTCTAATTTTCCCGCTTTCGTAGCTCTTGCCAAAGCTGGATGTATTTGCCGCTTTTCCTCTGCTTCTCGGTTAAATTGGGGAGGAGATTTATGATTGGCGGTTCCAGAGCAAGACTAAGCCAATGATCGGCAGACTCTTTCGGTGCTGATTGAGCAAGTATTGTGCCTGGCGATTGGCTGGAGTGGCCGAGGAGGAAAATGGCCGTGAGTACGTCTGTGGTCCCGGTGGCCGTGCCAGCTGTGGCAGTACCCTGCTTGTCCACCAACGCGGATTTCTCAGACTTACGGGAAATTAAAAAGCAGTTGCTGCTTATCGCGGGCCTCACACGGGAGCGGGGCCTTCTGCACAGCAGTAAATGGTGAGAGGTGGGGAGGGAAGGGGCGGCGATCTTGGCGCGCGGGCTGTGGTGCTGATGTGTGTGTGTTCCAGGTCCGCCGAGTTGGCCTTCTCACTGCCCGCGTTGCCTCTGGCGGAGCTGGAGCCGCCGCCGCCCATTACCGAGGTGAGGACCCTGCACTGAGCGTGCCTCAGCGCCTAGGCCTGCGGCAGTGCTGGCGCTCTGTCAGGGAGGGAGTCCCGCTGTTTGGCGGGAGTGGAGGGGATGGAATGTGAGGATTTAAAGAGCTGGGCGTCACCCCGGTTATCCGCTTGGATAGGTTGACCGTGCGCTTAGACTGGAGAAACTTGGTCAACAATCGTTACTTAGGTTTCGGTCTTTTAGGAGCTAGCCTAGCCAATACAAATGAACGTTTTTGTAACAGCGCAAAAGTATTCTTACGCTGAGTTTCAAAGCTCAAACACTGACTAGGAGCTACATAACCTCTTGAAGCGGGATTTCTTTACCTGGGAAATGGGAATAATAATAGTACGTACTCTGAGGGGTTGTGGAGAGAATTAAATGAGATAAAAATTTAAATACTTAGGCCCGGCATGGCGGTGTACGCCTTTAATCCCAGCACTTGGGAGGCAGAGGCAGGCGGATCTCTGAGTTCAAGGCCAGTCTGGTCTACATAGCAAGCTCCAGGCCACCTGGGACTAAAGGAAGACCCTGTCTCAAAAAATAAAAAAAAAAATAAAAAAACTTAGAGATGTACCAGGCAACCTGGGATCAGCGTGGCAAGAACTGCTCAGGAGGCTGAGGCAGAAGCAAGTTCAAGGCCTGCTTGGAGTACGGAGTAAATTGAAACTCAGTGTTGTACAGCTTTTCTGTAGCATCCATGAGGCCCTAAGTTCAACCCCCAATACCTGAAAAACAAAACAAAACAAAAAAGCAGCAACCACAACAGCATAACAAAACAAAAAGAATACTGAACACACAGGATTCGGTGGTATTACTAATTTTAATTATTTTGATTATTAACAAGGGAAACCAGCTTAGTAAAGTGCATTCATAATGCTCTATAACTTCATGTAGATTTTCGTTTGAAATAATTTTCTTCATAGCAGTGTAGACAAGTGAATTTTTTTTTTTTTTTTTTTTTTTTTTTTTTTNTTTTTTTTTTTTTTTGAGACAGGGTCTCCCTATAGCCCCAGCTGGTCTGGAACTCACTCTGTAGACCAGACTGGCTTTGAACTCACAGAAATCCACCTGCCTCATCCTCCCGAGTGCTAGGATTAAAGGTGTGGTGGTAGTTCTTAGCCGCTATGTGGGTGCCCCGTCCTCTGCTAGAACAGCCGGTGCTTTTAACTAGTGAGCCATCTCTCCAGCCCAACAAGTGAATTCTAAGTGACACACCTGCTGTTGCTGAGTGTGGAAGCTCTGTGTGTGTATCTGCAACATTTGAGATACTAAGGCAGAAGGATTCCCCATTGTTTCAGGCCAGCCTGGGCTATTGAATGAGACCTAATTTTAACCATTCACCCCCTCCCCCGCAAAGTGACAGTCTTCTTGTTTATAATTGCTGGCTTTTCAAGAAGATTAAAGACAGGGTAAAGAATAAATTATTTTTGTATCACTGAAATGCCATATATTGTTTTCACATTTTCTCTGTCATTGAAGGAACTAAACCTAATTTAGCCTTGATGTAAAGTTTTACATAAATGTTAAAATTTTTTTCTTAGCTGGGCGTGGTGGCCCACACCTTTAATCCTATCACTTGGGAGGCAGAGGCAGAGGCAGGGAGATTTCTGTGAGTTCAAGGACAGCCTGGTCTACATAGTGAGTTCCAGGACAGCCAGAGCTACAGGGAAACCCTGTCTCAAAAAGACCAAAAAAAAAAAAAATTTTTTTTTTTTCCTTTGTTACTGAGGATTGAATCTAGGACCTTGGGTATCCTAAGCAAGCACTCTGACACTGAGTTATATAGCTATATTGGCAGCTTTCTTTGTACTCTTTTTTTTTTTTCTTTTTTTTAGCAAACAATTAGGTTATATTTCCTTTCTTTAATTTTAATTTTTAAAAAAAAATTTTAATTTTTAATTTTTTAATTTAATGCATATGAGTATACTGTCTGCATGTAGGTAGGTGTACCCATGTTGTGCAATGCTGCGGAGATCAGAAGAGGATGTTGTATTCCCCTGGAACTGGAGTTAAAGATGGTTCTTAGCCGCCATATGGGTGCTGGGAATCGAACCTGGGTCCTCTGCAGAGCAGTCAGTGCTCTTAACCACTGAGCCATCTCTCCAGCCCAGGTTATATTTTCACATACTGTGAAGTCAGTAAGGAGATGATGGAGATATTACAGAATAACAGCATTTTTTTTTTTTTAATCTTTTTGAGACAGATCTCCCTGTAGTTCCAGCTTGCCTGAAACTCGGATATGTGGAACAGGATGGCCTGGAACTCACCTCTGCCTCATGAGTGTTGGGATTAAAGGCATGAGCCACCAAGCCTTGCTGACAAGAGCATTTGTATCACAAGAACTGACCTCACTGTGTTCTAATGCCCCTCCTGTTTTCTAATGCCATGTGTTAGAAATGAAAATAGGCTGGGCATGGTGGTGCACACCTTTAGTCCCAGTACTCTGGGAGGCAGAGGCAGGCAGGTTTCTGTGAGTTCAAGACCAGCATGGTCTATACAGTGAGTTCCAGGACAGCTGCAGTTACAGGGAGACCCTGTCTCAAAAACACACAAAAAAAGAAATGAAGAAAATGTTCAGCTGAATATCATAAATGTGCTGACTCCTACAGGGTTCAGACACACTAAAGTCAGAACTTTTTGGAAAATGATATATGCCCCCCCCCAGCTGGATGGTGGGACCCTTAGGCTGTGTGGGTTTGGGCACAACTGCTTGCAAATTGGTTTTACGTGAAGGATGCTTGTACTCATAAATTATTACTTATTGTTAAAAACTGAAAAAAAAAATAAAGTAATAGAAAAAAAAGAAAAAGAAAAAAAAGAAAATGATATATGACTTATTTTTTATCTTATACATAATAAGTCCATGTCCACTTACAAATTTTAATATATTAAAATTTTTTGATTGAATTTCTGTGCATTTCATACATCTTGATCATATTTAGACTCACCCCTCCTGTGCCCTTTGCCAGATTTCATTCATTTTGTCATGTATGTTAAGGCCTATCCAGTCAAGTTTGTGTCTTGGTGTGATTTCCCTTGGTCTGAGCCCTTCCACTGGAATCTGGTCAACCTATCTAGTATCAGCCCCTTAAAGAAGACAGCCCTCCTTCACATAGCAGCAATCATTTGCCAATTGTTCCTCATCTTAGTTTGGGGCTTCTTATCCATTTCTCCAGTTCTTATTTCTTTCTTTTTTTTGTTAAGTATGGTGGTAATTTTAATTTTATTTATTTCTTTTATGTGTATGAACGTATTGTCTGCATGCAGGTCTGTACACCCATGTTGTGCATTGCTGCAGAGGTCAGAAGAGGGCGTCAGACTCCCCTGGAACTGGAGTTAAAGACAGTTCTCAGCCGCCATGTGGGTGCTGGGAATTGAACCCAGGTCTTCTGCAAGAGCAGGCGTTGCTCTTAACAGCTAGGCCATATCTCCAGCCCTCTTATTTCTTTTTATTTTATTTTATTTTATTTTATGTTTTATTTTATTTCATTATTTTATTTTGTGTATGAATGTATTGCCTGCATGTGTGTAAGTGCACTCGTGTTGTGCAGTGCCTGAGGAGGTTAGAAGGGGTGTCAGATACCCTGGAACTAGAGTTAAGGATGATTGTCAACCACCAAGTGGGTGCTGGGATTAGAACCTGGTTTCTTTGCAAGAGCAGCTAGTGCTCTTTACTGCTGAGCCATGTCTACAACTTATTTCCCCAGTCCTATACTGTATTTTTGTCTGATGAGTTTACATGGGTTTTGTGCATGCTGTCACCATTGCTATAAGTTCATATGAGCAAGTTCCCAGCTGCCTTTAAAACTGTTTCCTTCTTGTCATCCACCATTCTTGGTTCTTGCTTTCTGCCCTCCTCTTCTGCAATAGTCCTGGAGTCCTGTGTGGCAGAGGTTTAATGTAGGAGTCCTATTCAGGGACATACACTCTGCAATCTTGGATTTTCTACATTTTTGGCCAGTCGTGGCTTTCTGTATTAATCACTATTATTACATGAGGAAGCTTTGCTGGTGAGAGTTATGAAATGCATTGTTTTCTCTGCTCCCTGTTCCACCATGTTCCCCAAACCTTAGGTGTGGAGAGGTTGCATTGTGGATGCGTCACAGACACTTATTCTCTGCATTTGACCACCAGTTGAATTCTGTTGCAAAAAGAAGCCTCTTTGATGAGTGGTGAGAGGTATACTTGTCTGTAAATATAAGGAAACATACTTAGCTTACAGTAAGATATTACATTTGTCTAGGGATGTGACAGATGAAATTTTTCTCTGGGATCTATAACCTCTCTAGGCATGTATATTTGGCTATGTTTATAGTACCACAGGAGTTTCCTCCCATTGAGCAGGCTTTAAGTCCATTTAGATAGCTGTCCATTACCCACAAGATAGAAGTGCAGCTACTGCTTCAGTAGCCTTGTGCTGGTTATTGTTATGGTTATTAGGCTTTACAGCTAGGATGGACCATTGGTTTGGTTTCTCCCTTAGCAGCTTGCATAGTGTCCTCTAAAACTGAGAGCTGGTCTTCAGGGAGGATACTACTAGGTCAGTTCCAGCTCCATTCCTCTAAGTCCTGTGTCCCAAGTATGTCATATTTTCAGCATAGGGTCTTAGTTTCAAGTTCTGGGAGGCTGTGGCATTAGCTCCTGTAATTTGGGGAGTCTTTTGTAGTACCCTGTTTGGCACTATGTTTCTTGTTATATAAGTTTGAACTATATACATACATGTATATATGTATTTATGTGATTTTTTTTCTTTCTTTTTTGTTTTTGGTCTTTTTGAGACAGGGTCTCCCTGTAGCCCCATCTGTCCTGGAACTCACTCTGTAGACCAGGCTGGTCTTGAACTCACAAAGATCCGCCTCCCCCTGCCTCCCAAGTGCTAGGATTAAAGGCATGCCCCACCATGCCCAGCGTGATTTTTTTCAGTAGGCTTTTTATTTTTTTAATTAATTTTTTGAGGCAGGGTCTCCCTGCATGGCCCCAGCTGGCCTGGAAGTAGGCTTTTGAAGGAATATATTTTCCTTTGTTTTTCACACCACCTAAGCCTTATTCTCTTATTTCTTCTGTTTAACCTTCCTCTCCCCTCCCCAGTTAAAGTACTGCCACTGTAGCCCCAGCTGGCCTGGAGTTTGCTATGCAGGCTACGTGCACCAGGCTGGCCTCTGTCTTACAGAGACTCTACCTGCATCTGCTTGCTGCACACTGGAATTAAAGGCATGCACTAACATGCCTGGGGTCTCCCTGTAGCCCCACCTGTCCTGGAACTCACTCTGTAGACCAACCAGGCTGGCCTTGAACTCACAGAGATCCACCTGCCTCTGCCTCCCAAGTGCTAGGATTTTTTTTTTCACATAAATTTATTTATTTATTTTTAACAAATCTAGAAAGTGCTAGGATTAAAGACATGCGCCACCACGCCTGGCTTAAAAAGGACATTTTTAAAATAAGTTTTTTTCGGTGGGGGGTACTTTTTGAGACAGGGTCTCCCTGTAGATCCATCTGAGCACTGCCATGCCTGGCCAAAATAAGTAAACTTTTAAAAAGATAATATTGAAAAAATTTTAAAGGAAAGAAAAGCCAGGTGAGGTGGCGCATGTCTTTAATCCTAGCACTTGGGAGGCAGAGGCAGGTGGATCTTTGTGAGTTCAAGGCCAGCCTGGTCTACAGAGTGAGTTCCAGGACAGCTGGGGCTACAGAGAGACCCTGTCTCGAAAAGACCAAAAAAAAAAAGAGAGAGAGAGAGAGAGAGAGAGAGAGAGAGAGAGAGATCAAAATCATGGACATTGGAAAGAAATTAAAGTAGTCAGCTATGGCTGAAGAAAATAATGCCATGGTGGCAAGTAGCAATGAGCAGGAGACCATGGGTAGGCAGAGGCCAGCTTTGATGGNGAGAGAGAGAGAGAGAGAGAGAGAGAGAGAGAGAGAGAGAGAGAGAGAAAGGCTGAGGAAATAGATCCCGGGTTAAGAGCACTGGCTGCTCTTGCACAGGACCCAGATTGAGTTCCTGAACTAACCTGTAACTCCAGTTCTAAGGGCTCTAATACCTTCTTCTGGCCTCCACAGGCAATGAACATATATGATCCATATACATACATACAGGCAAAACAGCCATACACATAAAATAAAAGTTTGGGTTTTTTTTTTATCTTTTTGAGATAGGGTCTCCCTGTAGCCTCAGCTGGCCTGGAACTTGCTCTATAGACCAGGCTGGCCTTGAACTCACAGAGATCCCCCTGTCTCTGTTAGGATTAAAGGCATGCACCACCACACCCAGCAAAATAAAAGTAATTTTTCAGGGACTACAGAGATGGCTCAGCAGTTCAAAGCACTGGCTGCTGGAGAATCTGCCTGCTTCTGCCTCCCAAGTGCTGGGATTAAAGGTGTGTACTACCATGCCTGGCTTTCTCCCTTTTTTGATACAGGGTCCTAGCATGGACCCTGCAACCTCTGCCCAAGATGACAGTGGTGGGAGCGACTGCCTCCTGCATCTCCTGCTCATGTGCTCTTAGCACCTGCCCCATATACAGCCCAGGCTTACTGGCTGGTTGGGGGGGGGTAGTTGACTTTCCTGCCTCCTCCTTTTCCCTTGGAGGGCATTTGATGTCCAAGGTCAGTCTTTCTTTTGGAGGACTGTCCATGCTACATAGGGTGTCTTCCTCGTTTGCTGTCTCCATCTTGTTGAGACAGGATATCTTGCACTGATCCTGGTGTGCCCTAATTCAGCTAGACTGGTTGGCAGGTAGGGGTTCCCCAGTGTCTGCTATCTGCCCCTTCCAGCTTTGGGGCGACAGATGTGGGCCACTGCCCCTTACTTGGGTGTTTGGGACACAAATTCAGTTCCTCATGCTGTGTGGCAGGCACTTTACTGTCTGAGTCATCTCCCAAGGCCCCAACTTTTTAAAAAATTTATTATTTTTATTTTATGTGTATGACTGTAATGCCTGCATGTATGTACATGTGTCTGTGTTGTGCAATGCTCACTATCTCAGAAGATAGTGTTGGATCCCCTGGAACTGGAGTTATGCATGTTACCCAAGATGTGGGTGCTGGGAATTGAACCCAGGTTCTCTGCAAGAAAAGCCAGTATTCTTTTTTTTTTTTTTTTTTTT
>VZQC01011344.1:3043350-3056044 GCA_009823505.1 Rhizomys pruinosus | reverse complement strand
CTTAGAATCATATTTGTCTCCTCCCTTTCTCCTGTCTCTCAGCCAGGCACGAGGCAGTGCCATGGTTACCTTCTTAGACACACGTCTTTCTCTTGGTTGCCTTTGCCACCTCTGTTCTCCTCAGATTTGAATACTTATAAGTAATAGATACTTTCTAGTTTTCCCATTATCTTCCATTTCCAAGTTATCCTGTGTCCTGTATAGTGGTTCTAAAATTTTTCTTCTTTTTTTTTTTATTTCTGTATGTGTATGAATGTACTGTCTGCATGCAGGTCTGTGCACCCGTGTCGTGCAATGCCTCAGAGCTCAGAAGAGGGCGTCGGATTCCCCTGGAACTGGAGTTCTCTTGGAATTGGAGTTTCAGACGGTTCTGAGCTGCCATGTGGGTGCTGAGGATCGAACCCGGGTCCTCTATATGAGCGGTTGGCGCTCTTAACTGCTAGGCCATCTCTCCAGCCCTCTTTTTTTTTTTTTTTTTTTTGGTCTTTTTGAGTCAGGGTCTCCCTTTTAGTCCCAGCTGGCCTGGAGCTCGCTTTGTAGACTAGGCTGGCCTTTCACTCACAGAGATCTGCCTGCCTCTGCCTCCTGAGTGCTGGGATTAAAAACATGTGCCAACATGCCTGGCTTTTTTTTTAAGATGGTTTTCCTATGTAGCCTTGACTGGTATGGTACTAGGTAGATCAGCTAGCCTCAGAATTATGGCAGTGCTCCTTCCTTGGCCCCCTGACTGCTGAGATAATAGTACTCCACTGTCTAGACTTTTTTTTTTGAGACAGGGTCTCACTATGTAGCCCTAGCTGCTTAGAACTATGTAGACCAGGTTGGTTTTATTTTATTTATTTATTTATTTATTTATTTGTTTATTTATTTATTTATTTTTGGTCTTTTCGAGACAGGGTCTCCCTGTAGCCCCAGCTGTCCTGGAACTCACTTTGTAGACCAGGCTGGCCTTGAACTCACAAAGATCTGCCTGCCTCTGCCTCCCAAGTACTAGGATTAAAGGCGTGCGCCACCACGCCCGGCTCTTTTTTTTTTTTTTTCAGGTTGGTTTTAAACTCCAGAGATCTACCTGCCTCTGCATCCCAAGTGCTGGGATTAAAAGTGTGTGCAACCATGCCCATTCACACTTTTTTTTTTAATGTGTATGAGTGTATTGCCTGTGTGTAGGTAAGTACACCTGTGTCATGTAATGCCTGTGGAGGTCAGAAGATGGTGTGTACCCTGGAACTGGAGTTATAGACAGTTGTTAGCTGCTATGTAGGTGCTGGAAACTGAACTGGGGTCCTCTGCAAGAGCAGCCAGTATTCTTAAACACTGACTCATCGCTCCAGCCCCTCAAAGTCACTCGTAAGACATGTCATTATGTCATTTTGGGGGTCAGAAATTTGCAGTCGCCTCCTATTGGATTTCATTTTTGGTGTATAACAGGATCTGTCTTAGCAGTTCACACTTCTCTACTCTTTTCTGTACATAGCTTCCTCAGGCCAAGCTGGTCTCCTCACTCTAGCCACTCAGAATACTTAAGTTGTTGCCCTTGCCTGGAATACTGTTTCTCTCTTCTCTCTATTCCTATATAAATATTACTCATCCTCCAAGACATATGTGGTGTTTTTTTTGAAAGCCCATCCCAACTGGACGATTCTTTCCTAATAATTTTTTTTTTAATTTTATTTATTTATTTATTTATTTACTTTTTTATTTTATTTTATTTTTTTTTTTGTCTTTTCGAGACAGAGTCTCCCTGTACACCAAGCTGGAACTCACTCTGTAGACCAAGCTGGCCTTGAACTCACAAAGATCCACCTGCCTCTGCCTCCCGAGTGCTAGGATTAAAGGCATGCGCTACCATGCCTGGCAATTTTATTTATTTTTATATGTGTATGAATGTACTGTCTGCATGTAGGTCTGTGCACCCATGTCGTGCAATGCCGCAGAGGTCAGAAGAGGGTCTCGGATTCCCCTGGAACTGGAGTTCTCCTGGAATTGGAGTTATGGTTCTCAGCTGCTGTGTGGGTGCTGGGGATTGAACCCCGGTCCTCTGCAAGACCAGTCGGTGCTCTTAACCGCTAGGCTATCTCTCCAGCCCTTCCCTAATAATTCTTATGAGCCCTACTCATACCCTGGATTCACTCATAGGTGTTCTAAGTGATTTTAGTGATCAGTCACTTTAGAGAGTAATGATTATTCTCTAATGTTCTTTGGGAGAGTCAAACTGTATTAAGTGTGTCCCTCTCTCCTGCTGCCAGCTGAAGTTCCTGTCTTTGCCAGACACCTGGATGAAAGAGTTTTTTCTAGCTCACATATACACAGAATTGCAGCTGATAGAGGAGGCACTGCAGAAGTATCAGAATCTCATTGACGTGGGCTTTTCTAAGAGCTCATATATTGTGTCCCAAATCGCAGTCGCCTATCACAATATCCGAGGTGAGTGTATAAGGACAGTGGAATACTCAGACCCCAAGAGGTGCACTGAGTTGTATTCTGAACTCTGCCTTCTTCTGCAGATATCGACAAAGCTCTTTCCATTTTTAATGAGCTAAGGAAACAAGATCCTTACAGGATTGAAAATATGGACACATTCTCAAACCTTCTTTATGTCAGGGTAAGTTGCTTTTCTTGATTGAGGTTGATCATTTGTCCCTTAATCTCCTGGATTAGATTATTATCTGTTTGCATTAGCTGCAAGACAAGTAATTTTAGAGAGTCCCTTTTCATGCTTAGATGTCTTTCTCTTTTCTCCCAGAGCATGAAATCTGAATTGAGTTATCTGGCACATAACCTTTGTGAAATTGATAAATATCGTGTAGAAACGTGCTGTGTAATTGGTGAGTGCTTTTTTTTCCTTTTTTTTTTTTTTTTTTTTTTAAATTTTTTTTTAATTTTTATTTATTTCCATATGTGTATGAATGTATTGTCTGCATGCAAGTCTGTGCACCCGTGACGTGCAATGCCGCGGAGGTCAGAGGAGGGCGTCGGACTCCCCTGGAACTGGAGTTCTCCTGGAATTGGAGTTTCAGACGGCTCTCGGCCGCCATGTGGGTGCTGGGGATCGAACCCGGGTCCTCTGCAAGAGCGGTCGGCGCTCTTAACCGCTAGGCCATCGCTCCAGCCCTTTTTTTTCCTTTTTAAAAAGATATTTTTCTTGGGAGGCAGAGGCAGGCAGATCTTTGTGAGTTCAAGGCCAGCCTGGTCTACAGAGTGAGTTCCAGGACAGCTGAGGCTACAGGGAGTCCCTGTCTCAAAAAGACCAAAAAAAAAAAAGGAGGGGGGCTGGAGAGATGGCCTAGCAGTTAAGAGCACTGACTGCTCTTGCAGAGGACCTGGGTTTGATCCCCAACACCCATATGGCGGCTGAGAACCATCTTTAACTCAAGTTCCAGGGGAACCGACGCCCTCTTCTGACATCCGCGGCATTGCACGACATGGGTGCACAAACCTACATGCAGACAGTACATTCATACACATTCAAGAATAAAGACAGTACATTCATCGTTCTGCTCTTCTTTTGGGAGAGTCAGAAGGAGGGAGCACAGTCTGAGTGGTAAAAAAAAAAAAAGACAGTACATTCATACACATTCACAAGACAGTACATGCATACACATTCACGACAGTACATTCATACACATTCACAAAGATCTGCCAGCCTCTGCTTCCTGAGTGCTGGGATTAAAGGCATGCACCACCATGCCCAGAAGGAAACATCTTTTTGCATTCATATTTGCTGTTTTTCCATACTCTTTTTCTTTTTAAAAATTTATTTTTCTCTTTTTGAGACAGGGTCTCCCTGTAGCCCCAGCTGGCGTAGAACTTGCTGTGTAGTCCAGGCTGGCCTTGAACTCACAGAGTTCTACTAGCCTCTGCCTTCTGAGTGCTCAGATTAAAGGCGTGTGCATGCACCACCATGGCTGGCCCTTTTATTTTATTTTTTTATTTTTATTATTATTTTTTGTATTTTCGAGACAGGGTCTCCCTGTAGTCCCAGCTGTCCTGGAGCTCACTCTGTAGACCAGGCTGGCCTTGAACTCACAGAGATCTGCCTGCTTCTGCCTCCTGAGTGCTAGGATTAAAGGTGTGCACCACCAAGCCCACAAGGCCCTTTCTATAAATAAATAAATAAATAAATAAATAAATAAATAAATAAATAAATAAGCTGGGTGTGGTGGCGTGGATCACAGGTGGATCTCTGTGAGTTCAAGGCCAGCCTGGTCAACAAAGCAAGTTCCAGGCCAGCTGGGGCTACAGAGGGAGACCCTGTCTAAAAAAGTCCAAAAAGAAATTTTTTTTTATTTGTTATATTTTATGTGTATGTGTGTGCTTTCTACATGGATGTAAGTGTACTCTTGTGATGCCTATGGAGGTCAGAAGAGAGCATTGGATTCTGGGGTTATGAATGGTTATTAGCTATCATATAGGTGCTGGGAATGGAACCCAGGTTCTCTGTAAGAGCAGTCAGCGCTCTTAACCGCTGAGCCATCTCTCTAGTACCCTATCTTTTTGGAGACAGGGTCTCACTATGCAACCTACGCTGGCTGGCTTGAAACTCACTGTGTAGACCAGGCTAGTCTTGAACTCACAGAGATGCAGCTGCCTCTGCCTCTTGAGTGCTGGATTAAACACAGGGTGTGGACCACCATGCTCTGACTGGATTTTGGGGTTTTTGTTTTGTTTTTATGATTTTTTTTGTTGTTGTATGTACATGCGAGTATAAGTATGTTCATGTGAGTGCACATGCAAGAGTTCATGTTCATGGGGAGGCCTGAAGATGTCTGATGTCTTTCCTGGATCACTCTACCTGTGTCTGTGAGACCAGGTACCTCTCTGAGCCTGAGCTCATCCCGCTAGACTGGCTAGCCGAAGAGCTTCAGGAGTACACATGTTCCTATTACAAGGGTGCTGGGGTGACAGGCATATGCCACTGTACCTGATTTTTTTTTTTTTTTTTTTTTTTTGTGTCTTTTGAGACCGGGTCTCCCTGTAGCCCAGCATGTCCCTGGACCTCACTCGTAGACAGGCTGGCCTTTGAACTCACAAAGTCCGCCTGCCTCCTACCCAAGTGCTAGGATCTTAACCGGTGGCGCCACCACACCCGCGCTCACTGTACCTATTTTTAAGTGAGGTCTGGGCTTCTAACTTGTTAAGCAGGCACTTACTGAGTAAGCCATCTCTCCACACCCATTTTTTTTTTTTTTGCCTCTGCCTCTGAGTGTGGGATTAATTTTTTATAAACACATGTGCCCCCCATGCCCGGCCGCCCTGTTTATAATTAAAGAAATTACTGTTTGTTTGTTTATTATTTGTGTGTGTGCTTGTGTGTGTGTGCTGTGTGTGTTTTGTATATATAGATGTGTATGCCATATTTGAAGTACACCTTGCAGGAGCTCTTCTCCCTTTCCACCTTGTGGTCTATGGGCTTGAACTGCCCAGGCGACCTAGAACTCAAGCCTTAGCCCAGGGTGCCCTTCAGTTGTGGTGGATTCTTCTGCTCCTGTGGTCCAAGTGCTGGGATTGCAGACTGGAGCTCCATTGTCTACATATTTACAAAAATTTTTTTAATTTTTATTGTTTTTTATGTATGGAGTGGTTTTGTCTGCATTTATGTAAGTGTACCTTATTGTCGTGAGCCATTAGAGGCACAAAACTAGGTTTAGTTTATTGAACTAGAATCATGTAGCCACCTCATGCGGTGCTGCTGGGAATCACCTGGATCCTTGAGAGAGTAAGTCACTTACCCACTGGCGTCATTTTCTAGCCTGCTTTCTTAAAAAAAAAAAAAAAAAAACTTGTTTGTGTGTGCCACATTTACTACGTCCAGAGCACAACAAGTATGTTAGATTCCTTGTCAATGGGAATTATAGGGCAGTTTTGAAGCAAGCCCCCCACATGAGTGCTGGGAATCAAACATAGGTCTATTGCAGAGCGACGTTGCTGAGAACCATCTCTTCAGCGTCCCTGCTTTTTTTTTTTTTTGGTCCTTTTCGAGACAGGGCTCCCCCTGTCAGTCCCAGGGTCTGGAATCATTCTGTAGACCAGGCTGCTTCAACTCACAAAGATCCTCCTGCCTCTGGCCTCCGAAGTGCTAGGACTTTAAAGGCTTCTGCCTCCCACGCCCGGCTTTTTTTTTTTTTTAGCCGGCGGGTCTCCTAGTAACTCTGGCTGGCCTGGAATAGAACCATGCTTCCTGAGCGCTGGGATTAAGGTGTGCGTCAGTGCCCAATGGTGGTGCTGGGCAAGCCTTAATCCCGCATACAGAGCAGACGCAGGATGATCTCTGGTTCAGGCTAGGCGGTTTACCTAGAGAGCTCCCAGGCCGTGGAATCTAAAAGGGAGGATCCTTGAGTCTCAAAAAGACCAAAAATAAAAGTAAAGGTGTGTGTGTGCCAACATTGCCTCCCGCTTGTTTTGCGGACTTAAGCATATTGGTTATGTCTGTAAGTAGTTCTTTTTATTCCTGAATAGTGTCCCATGGTTTGGATCTATCATGGTATATCTTGAGACAAGACAGGTAGTAGCTTTAGACTTTTCAGAATCTTATACAACATCCAAAGTCTTTCATTTGTCCTTTCACAAACAGTAGTAGTAGAACTTTTTAATTCTTGGGGAAAAGAAGCTCAGAGCTTTTTAATTCTTCAGATAATTTAGAAGCTTAGGCTGAAAAGAAAATAGTTTCGAAAAAGACCAAGCAAACAACAAATAGAAAAAGAAACCTTAATCTAAAGCACACTATAGAAAGTTCTTACTGGGCTGAGAGATGGCTAGCGGTAAGAGCGGCCATCTGCTTTGCAGAGGTAACTGGGTTTGAATCCCCGGCACCATAATGGAGGGCTGAGAACCGTTCTTTAACTCCAGTTTCCGGGGATCCAACACCCTCTTACGACCCTTCGACGGCATCGCACGCCACGGGTGCACAAACTAGCATGCAGACCGTAAATTTATAACAATAAAAAATTAGAGAAAGTTCTTTTATATTAAGGAAATAGTACTCAAATTGCTGGGTGTGTGCAGTGACACCGCTTTACTCCTAAAATTTAGTATTTAGGAGATCTTGAGTTTCACGACCAGCCAGTCTACCTAAGAGTTCCAGGTCAACTGTTCTAGAAAAAAACAACAAACACAAAACAAAGGAAAACAAAAACAGAAAAAACGTTTATTTTTTATTTTAGAATTATTTTTATTTGTGTGTGTGTGTGTAAACACATACCCTAGTGCTCATGGGGAAGTAGTTAGAGGACAAGTAGTTGTGGGAGTCAGTTCTCTATGTGGTCTCTCAGATCTCAGGTTTCACTTGCGGTCGGTGGAAGGTGCATTTTTACCTGCTGCGCCATCTGGTCCGCCCAGGACCTTTTTATTGAAAACCAGAATCGGCCGGGAGGTGGGCTCATGCCTTTAATCCAAGCACCTTGGAGGCCGAGGCAGGAGGATCTCTGTGAGTTCAAGGCCAAGCCTCGTCTACAGAGTGCGTTTGCAGTACATCTGGGCTACAGGGAGACCTTGTCTCGAAAAATACAAAAACAAAACACACCACCCCCCCCAAAAATAAACCAGAATATATCACTTGGGCATAGTGGTCACAACCTTTAATCCCAGCAACGCCTGAGAGGCAAAGGTCGGTGGATCTCTGTGAGTATAGGCCGCAGTGCTATAGGTAGACCCTGAGACCTTGTGTTGTGTTTTGTTTTTTTTTTTTTTTTTAATTCTCCATGATCGCTCATGCAAACCGCTCTAATTAAATTAAAGCAGTGCCCTCCCCAACGCAGAGGCAGGCAGAAGGGTTTTATAGGCGGGGTGAGGGATGAGAGTTGAGGGAATCTCATCAAAGTCCACTGTGATATATGAAATAATAAAAGAACAAGTTTNAAAAAAAAAAAAAAAAATTGTGTGTGTGTGCCACATTTACTCATGTCCAGAGTCCAGAAAAGTATGTTAGATTCCTTGTAAATGGAATTATAGGCAGTTGTGAGCAGCCCAACATGAGTGCTGGGAATCAAACATAGGTCCTATGCAAGAGCAGACGTGCTGAGACATCTCTTCAGGTCCCTGCTTTTTTTTTTTTTTTTTGGTCTTTTCGAGACAGGGTCTCCCTGTAGTCCCAGGTGTCCTGGAACTCATTCTGTAGACCAGGCTGGCCTTGAACTCACAAAGATCCTCCTGCCTCTGCCTCCGAAGTGCTAGGATTAAAGGCGTGTGCCACCACGCCCGGCTTTTTTTTTTTTTTAAGACGGGGTCTCCTAGTAACTCTGGCTGGCCTGGAATTCAGAACCATGCTTCCTGAGCGCTGGGATTAAAGGTGTGCGTCAGTGCCAGGTGGTGCTGCACACCTTTAATCCCAGCACTCCAGAGGCAGAGGCAGGCTGATCTCTGAGTTCAAGGCTAGGCTGGTTTACATAGAGAGCTCCAGGCCAGCTGGGACTAAAAGGGAGATCCTGTCTCAAAAAGACCAAAAAGAAAAGTAAAGGTGTGTGCCAACATGCCCTCCAGCTTGTTTTTGAGACTTAAGCATATTGTGTTATTGTCTGTAAGTAGTTCTTTTTATTCCTGAATAGTGTCCCATGGTTTGGATCTATCATGGTATATCTTGAGACAAGACAGGTAGTAGCTTTAGACTTTTCAGAATCTTATACAACATCCAAAGTCTTTCATTTGTCCTTTCACAAACAGTAGTAGTAGAACTTTTTAATTCTTGGGGAAAAGAAGCTCAGAGCTTTTTAATTCTTCAGATAATTTAGAAGCTTAGGCTGAAAAGAAAATAGTTTGGAAAAGACCAAGCAAAACAACTAAATAGAAAAAGGAAACCTCTAATCTAAAGCACACTATAGAAAGTTCTTACTGGGCTGGAGAGATGGCCTAGCGGTAAGAGCGCCATCTGCTCTTGCAGAGGACCTGGGTTTGATCCCCGGCACCCATATGGAGGCTGAGAACCGTCTTTAACTCCAGTTTCAGGGGAATCCGACACCCTCTTCTGACCTCGACGGCTTTGCACGACACGGGTGCACAAACCTACATGCAGACAGTACATTTATACACATAAAAAATTAGAAAGTTCTTTATATTAAGGAAATATGTATAAATTGCTGGGTGTGGCAGTGACACATGCCTTTAATCCTAACATTTAGTATTTAGGAGGATCTCTGAGTTCAAGACCAGCCAGTCTACATAGAGTTCCAGGTCAACTGTCTTAGAAAAACAACAAAAACAAAACAAAGGAAAACAAAAACAGAAAAGTTATTTTTTTTATTTTAGAATTATTTTTATTTGTGTGTATGTATGTTCACCTGGGTGTGCCACAGGTTAATGGAGGTCAGAGGACAGCTTGTGGGAGTCAGTTCTCTATGTGGTCTCTCAGATCTCAGGTTAATTGGGTTCGGTGGCAGGTGCTTTTACCTGCTGAGCCATCTGGTCAGCCCAGGACATTTTTATGAAAACCAGAATAGGCCGGGCATGGTGGCTCATGCCTTTAATCCAAGCACTTGGGAGGCAGAGGCAGGCGGATCTCTGTGAGTTCAAGGCCAGCCTGGTCTACAGAGTGAGTTCCAGTACATCTGGGGCTACAGGGAGACCTTGTCTCGAAAATACAAAAACAAAAAACACCACCCCCCCAAAAAAAAAACCAGAATATATCACTGGGCATAATGTCACACACCTTTAATCCCAGCACCTGAGAGGCAAAGGTCGGTGGATCTCTGTGAGTTCTAGGCCAGCCAGTGCTATAGGTAGACCCTGAGACCTTGTGTTGTTGTTTTGTTTTTTTTTTTTTTTTAATTCTCCACTGATGCTCATGCAAACAGCTCTAATTAAAATTAAATGCAGTGCCCTCCCCCAACAGCAGAAGGGGTTTTATAGGAGGGGTGTAGGGATGAGAGTATGATGGGAATATCATCAAAGTACAATGTGCATATATGAAATTATAAAAGAACAAGTTTGAAAAACTGAATATGTGGTAGGTTAAATAAATTTCCTTAAGGAAGTGATATTTGGGTATAGTGTGTTTTATGCCAAGACTTTTGGGGGAATGTTAACTTCACCTTTCCAGTTCCTCTATGTGGTGTGTGTAGTACTGGGGATCATTTTTTTTTTTTTTTAATTAGGCAATTATTACAGCTTACGTTCTCAGCATGAAAAAGCAGCCTTATATTTCCAGAGAGCCCTAAAGTTGAATCCTCGGTATCTTGGGGCCTGGACGTTGATGGGGCATGAGTACATGGAAATGAAAAATACTTCTGCTGCTATCCAGGCTTACCGGTGAGCATCTAGTTGGGCTGGGGAGGGGTGAGTGGAGTCAATTCCTGTGGTGTCAGGAGCCTCTGTGAAGCCTGCATGATGCTAACATTGATTCTTCTGCCATCTCTATGATTTGTTTTTTCTATTTCTTAGACATGCCATTGAGGTCAACAAGAGAGACTACAGAGCTTGGTATGGTCTTGGGCAGACCTATGAAATCCTTAAGATGCCATTTTACTGCCTTTACTATTATAGACGAGCTCACCAACTTCGGTAAGTTGGATCATTTTACAGTGTGTTTGGTGTGAGTAGGGCTGATAACATTTCTCTCCCTTTTTTTCTTTCCTCTCTTTTCTCTTTCTCTCTGACTTAAGTTTAAACTTGCTAAGCATTGTATATTTTTATTTACTGTCTTCTAGTGGGTTTATGGTATAATTATGAATATTAAGTAACGTAATTATCTGAAGCAATTAATTGAAGACTAGTCCTTGCATAGATTTGTAAAAGCATTAAAATAGTTGTGATGTTACTTTTTCAATGAAGACTTGAGTTGTTGGTAAAGTCTTTGCTTAGACTGTTATTCTTTTTTTCATAGTCCCAATGATTCTCGGATGCTGGTTGCCTTAGGAGAATGTTATGAAAAACTCAATCAACTAGTGGAAGCTAAAAAGGTACCTAAAATTGGGGTCTGGAGAATTTTAACAGAAATCTGGATAGAAGGAAGTTGGGCTATACATGTTGTGAGTTTTCCTGTATTGTGATCTGTGTGCATGGGAAAGTGTATTTTGAAGGTGCAAGGCTAAAAAATTAATATGGACTGAGATTATTAGTGTGAATGTCTATATGTAGTCCGGACCTATCACAGTTAACAAAAATGCTTTATCTTCCACAGGCCTGAACTTGTAACAGGCTACCTAGAGCTTTGGCTTTTATGTGATCAGTTGTTGCCTGTGGGCAGTAGTCAAAAGTGACAAGTTTATGTTTTTACAGTGCTATTGGAGAGCATATGCTGTGGGAGATGTAGAGAAAATGGCTCTCGTGAAGCTGGCGAAGTGAGTGAAAGGAGTACAATGCTACTGATGCTTGTACTGTCTTCCCTGAGGTGGGGGCTCATGTGTACTCGGGAGTTTCCCTGTCCTTCTGTCATTAGATTGATTGTTGGCATGTATCAGGGTATTAAACACTTTTTAATTTTTCCTTCTAGTGTTAGGATGAATCCAGAGCTTTACGCATGTTAGGCAGATACTTTCCTACTGAGTTCTGCTCTTAGCCCTAGTCTCTGCACTCTTAGAGAGTGCCATTCATTGCACCTTGAAGGGAAAAGAGATTTCCTATTAGACAAGAAATGAAGAATGAACTAAAAAAGAAATGAAATGTTCAGAATAGTTCAGTGGTAGAGGACTTGCCTAACCTGCATTAGGCCCTGCACATGTGGGAGAATTTCCCAGAGAACGCTGCTTGTTTGGGATGTTTTTCAGTATTACCAGAAAACGTTTGCACATTAGCCAACTATCCAGATTAAGTAACTCCTTTTTTTTTTTTTTGTCTTTTTGAGACAGGGTCTCCCTGTTGTAACCCCAGCTGGCCTGGAACTTGATAGGTAGACCAGGCTGGCCTTGAACTCACAGAGATCTGCCTGCCTCTGTCTTCTGAGTGCTGGGATTAAAGGCCTGCACCACCATGCCCAGCTTTATTTTTTGTTTTTAATTCTTAAATTTTATGTGGTCATGAACATGTGGAGGTCAGAGGACAACTTGTGGGAGTTGGTTCTCTCCTACTATGTGGGTCCTGGGACTTACCACTCAGGTCATCAGGCTTGGTAGCAAGTTGCTTTTATCTGCTCCACCCTCTCACTGACCGTTAAATAATTACTGACAAGTCTCCCTGTCTCCTTAATGATTCTGAGGGCTCTTTTCTTTTTTCTTGGAGGGAAGAGGGGTTGAGGGGAGGTAGTACTCCAAATCAAATCTAGGGCTTTTTTGCTAAAGCAAGGACTTTATACTAAGCTCCACTCCCAGGCAAGCACTTTATACTGAGCTCCACTCCTAGGCAAGCACTTTATACTGAGCTCCACTCCCAAGCAAGCACTTTATACTTAGCTACACTCCCACCTCCTGATTCTCAACTTTCTAGCAGTTTAACTGTCTGGTGAACTCTTCTAGGTCCCAGTATATTGCCTATGTTAAAATTGGTATTTTAATCATCTATTGTCATTTTTAGTTTCAATTATGTTTTTATTTTTTAAGCCCCAACTTTCTTTGTAGTCTGATTTTTATTTAAAGCCCAATTTCTTTTGTAGGCTTCATGAACAGTTGACTGAGTCAGAACAGGCTGCCCAGTGTTACATCAAATATATCCAAGATATCTATTCCTGTGGGGTATGTGTCAGAGCATGTCAGAATTCAGAATTATGTTAATGATCTCTCTCTCTCTCTCTCTCTCTCTCTCTCTCTCTCTCTCTCTCTCTCTCTCTCTCTCT
>VZQC01011344.1:2991320-3042452 GCA_009823505.1 Rhizomys pruinosus | reverse complement strand
GGTTTTTTCAAGACAGGGTCTCCCTGTAGCCCCAGCTGTCCTGGAACTCACTCTGTAGACCAGGCTGGCCTTGAACTCACAAAGATCTGCCTGCCTCTGCCTCCCAAGTGCTAGGATTAAAGGCGTGCACCACCACACCTGGCTTATTTGATTTTTTTTTTTTAACAATAAGTAATAAGTAGTGAATACAAGCATCCTTCATGTAAAACCAATTTGCAAGCAGATATGCCCAAACCCAAGGTTGGCATTTTAGATTAGAATATACGATCTCTTCATTGACAAAGCCAATTTAAAAAAAAGAATATATGATCTCGGGGCTGGAGAGATAGCCTAGTGGTTGAGAGCGCCGACTGCTCTTGCAGAGGATCTGGGTTCGATCCCCAGCACCCACATGGTGGCTGAGAACCGTCTGTAACTCCAATTCCAGAAGAACTCCAGTTCCAGGGGAATCTGACACCGTCTTCTGACCTCCGTGGCATTGCACGACACGGGTGCACAAACCTACCTGCAGACAGTACATTCATACACATAAAATAAACAGATAAAAATTTTTTAAAAAAGTATTTCATTTAAAAAAAATATCTCTATTGTGTGTAGGTGGAAGGTGGAGCAGAATGTCTGTGGACACCTACTTTTACCTATAGAAGCCACATATTGAACAGTATCTTTTAAAAATTTTTTTATTATATATATATTTTTTGTACAAGATTATGTTACTAATCAAATCTAGACCCGTGTTCCCCACCCTACCCCTCCACCGCACCAGAGCTCATGCATTCTGCCAAACATGTTTTTCATCTTTTTCTCAGTCTTTCTCGTAATTCTCCCTGTGGAAGTTGACTGTTTTGAGCAGAAGTTCACCTTTTCAGTCAGTTCTTGGATGCAATCTTTTTTGTTGTTGTTGTTGTTCTTTCCAATATGCATCACTCCCAACTACTTGGACAAAAGCTCAAGGGGCTTTGCACAAGAAATACAACTTGGTAATTGGTGCTAGCATCCACAGATGAGGAATACCATTTGTCGTTTGTTTTTCTGGGAATGTGTTACTTCACTTAACATAGTATCTTCTAGTTCGGTCCATTTACCTGAAAAGTTCATGATGTCATCCTTCTTTACTGCTGCATAGAACTCCATTGTGTAGATGTACCACATTATCTCTATTCACTCATCAGTTGAGGAGCACTTAGGTTGGTTCCAGCTTTTTGGTATTGTGAACAGAGCTGCAATAAACATGGCTGTGCATATATCTCTGTAGTAAGATGAGTCTTGTGGGTATATACCCAGGAGTGGTATGACTGGGTCAGGTGGTAAGCTCATTTTGAGTCTTCCAAGGGTTCTCCACACTGCTTTCCATAGTGGCTGTACAAGTTTACATTCCCAGCCTGGCCTGGTGGCGCACGCCTTTAATCCTAGCACTTGGTAGGCAGAGGCAGGTGGATCTTTGTGAGTTCAAGACCAGCCTGGATCGGAGATTTCCCAAGACCTCCTGAAGCACAGGTAGGTAGGTAGGAGCTGGGTGCTTCAGCAAGGCGGATCGTTGTTTGACTTAATCCAGTTAATCTAGTTGTCTTTGACTTATTTGGCTTTTGTGGTTGTGGGGGCGGAGTTATCCTCCCAGCTGGTGTAAAGGGGGTTGTGTGAGTCTTGAGATTGGAGATGTCCCAAGACCTCCTGAAGCACAGGTACTGGGCCAGAGCACCCCCACCCCCCCACATTCTATCAGACCACAGTGCAATAAAGCTCAACATCAACACCTGGACAAGCCCTACTGCCTACAAGAACACATGGAGACTAAACAACACACTCTTGAATAATGAATGGGTCAAGGAAGAGATAAAGAAAGAAATAAGCTGGGCCACGTGGCGCACGCTTTTAATCCTAGCACTTGGGAGGCAGAGGAAGGCGGATCTTTGTGAGTTCAAGGCCAGCCTGGTCTACATAGTGAGTTCTAGGACAGCCGGAGCTCCAGGGAGACCCTGTCTCAAAAAGACAAAAAAGGAAGGAAGGAAGGAAGGAAGGAAGGAAGGAAGGAAGGAAGGAAGGAAGGAAAAGAAAGAAAAGAAAGAAAGAAAAGCATTCCTGGAACTGAATGATAATGACAATACAACACAACAAAACCTATGGGATACCTTAAAAGCAGTACTAAGGGAAGTTTATAGCCCTGGGTGCCTACATTAGAAAAACAGAAAGAGCACAAGTGAATGTTCTAACACTGCAGCTAAAAGCACCCGAGAATCAACAACAGATGAACCCTAAACGCAACAGACAGGAAGAAATAAAAATCAGAGCACAAATCAATGAAATAGAAACAAAGAAAACAGTACAAAAAAAAAAAATCAATGAATCCAAAAGTTGGTTCTTTGAAACAATAAACAAGATAGACAGACCTGTAGCCCAGTTAACCAAAAGAAAGAAGGAACAAACTTCAAATTCAAACAAACCGTGATTGAAATAGGAAATACACAACAACAAGGAACAAGATCAGAAAATCGAATACAGTGAATACTAATTCAAAAAAATCCTATGCTGTAGCCGCATTGACAACCTAGAGAAAATGGATGACATATATGAAATCCTTGGGAATCACCAAACCTCAAACAAGAAGAGATCGAAAACTTAAACAGACCCATAACAAAAAAAAAAAAAAAAAAAAAAAAAAAAAAAAAAATCCTGGGCGGGAGAGATGGCCTAGCATTACTCAGAGGGCTCGACCGCTCTTAGCAGAGGACCCAGGTTCGATCCCGCACCCACATGGCTGCCGAGAGCAGTCTGAAACTACAATTCCAGAACTCCAATTTCCGGAAGGGGAATCACCCTCGTCTGAAACCTCCACGGTCCATTGCACGTACAAACGGGTGCAACAGACCTACTTATGCAGACTAGTACATTTCATTTACAATATAACCGAACATATAATAAATAAAAAAAAAAAGAAACCTCCAAACTGAAAAAGCCCAGGCCCAGACGGTTTTCATGGGAAGATTCCTATTATAAACATTTCGAAAACGACCTACAACCATTAATTACTGAAATTGTTTGTTAGAATGGATACAAACAGAGGAATTCTCCCAAACTCCTACTATGAAATCAACATTGCTCTAATACCAAAACCTCATGTGAAGTACAACTAAAAAGGAGCTATAGGGACGCCTATGTCCCTAATGAACACAGATGCGAAAATCTTAAACAGGATACTGGGCAATCGCATACAGAACTCACATCAAAAGAAGATCCATCATTCATGACTCAATTGTGATTCCTACCAAAGATCTGCAGGTATGGGTTCAACATTGATGAAAATCAATAAACATCCATCAGCCACATAAATGGAATGAAAGACCCAAACCACACCACATATTCTCAATTGATGCTGAAAAGCCTTTAACAAAATCTAACAATCCTGTTCCCTTCATGTTTATAAAGTCCTAGAGGGAATTGGATGGAGGGATCATTTCTCAACGTGTCGAATCAATAAGCCAAGAACAGGAAACCCAGAGCCAATATAATCCTAAATGTGGGATAAATGACAGAAACATCCCTTTAAAGGTAGGAACCGGCAAAGCTGCCCCCTGTCACCATGCCTCTTCAATATTTTGCTTGAAACACTGGCTAGAGAAATAGGAAAGAAAAGGAATAGGAGTACTAATCTAAAAAGAGGAAGCGTCAATGCTATCCCTATTCTGCTGCATGATAATATGTTGCTTAAGGGATGCTAAAAAACTCGTATCAGAAAAACTCCTAGAAATGAATAACTAGCTTCACAGTGAGAGATCACAATTGAACCTAAATGCAGTGGGCCTTTCTTAACTCTTAAACCAACAACAGCAAACTGGAGAAGATTCAAGGAGACCCCTCCACTTTTCACAAGTAGCCGTCAAAAACAATAAAATATCCTAGGACAAGCCTAACCGAATAGACAAACCAAAGATCCACACAAAAAATTGTAACCTTTAAGAGAAAAAAATGGAAGAATTACCATCAGAAGATGGAGAAAAACCTCCCATGCACACGGATTGGAAAAAATTAACATTGTAAAGTACATGTGCCCATTCCAGAACCCAAACTCTCGTACTAGACTTTACAATGCAATCCCAATTAAAATAACCAAGACTTTCTTCACAGGCTTGGTGGAAAAAAAGTTCTTAATTCACTAAAAACAAAAGACCCCAAAAGCCAAAAACGACAAGAAAAGACAACGAGCGGGAATCGTAAAACCAATCTTAAACTATACACAGCAATAGAAAAAACAACCTGGATGGCTCCAAAAAACCTGACCAGTAACAAAACCAAAACTCAAACTGAACACATCAATTCAAGCCATCTCAAAGTATTTGACAAGAAGAACAGAACAACTACAGTAGAAAGACAGCTACAGACCCAAATATATGAAAATCGAAGATGTATAATAAACCAAGCCCAACACCAAAAAAAGCCCCCCAGCCCAAATCCAGTCTATTGCAAAATTCAAATAAAACTCATGTCAACAAGACCTAATATACCATTCATCGAGACTGAAATTGTTTAGAAAGAAACAGAATCATGGAATTCCTTCTCCCAAATTCCTTCTATGAACCAAGCATCACTCTATTACCAAAAACCAGGTAAAGAATACATGCTAAAAAGGAAACTAAGTAGCATTCTTTAAGGGAGAGGACGATTAAATAAGCTGAAACACATGCCTTAAATCTAGCACTTGGGAGGAGAAGGCGGGCGATTCTTTGTGAGTTCAAATGGCCAGGCTGGTCTACAGAAGTTCCAACAGTCTGGGGCTACAAGGGAGACCCTGTCTGGAAAGGACCAAAAAAAAAAAAAAAATATCAAGATATAATTGAAAGATGGATGTCACTTCCTTTCACCTTATCCATTTGCTTTTTAGTCTCGTTCAGCTTCTGCAGTTGATGTTTTTATTAATTAGGCTCTTTCTTTTTGGCTTGGAGTAGTTGCTCCTTCGCTTATTCCTTTGAATTGGTTCAAGTATTTTTTTTTTTTTTTTTTTTTGTTATTTTGAGTCTCGCTTTAGTCCCAGCTGGCCTGGAGCTCACTGTATAGACCAGGTTGGCCTTGAACTCAGAGATCTGCCTGCCTCTGCCTCCCAAAGTGCTGGGATTAAAGGTGTGTTCCACCACGCCCCACCTGCTTCAAGTATTTTCTGAAGGGTTGTTTTTCCGGACATATATTCTATCATCTTGTGTATGTCATGGAAGATTTTTCTCTCTCCTTCAACTATAATCGACATTTTTGCTGGGTATAGTAACCTGGGTTGGCATATATAGTCCTTTAACACTGGGAATGCTTTACTCCATGTTCTTCTTGCTTGGACTGAGAAGTCAGTTGTAATTCTGATGGGTTTCCCCTTATATGTAACTTGTTCTTTTTCTCTTGTGGCTTTCAGAATTTTGTCTTTGTTTTGGGCATCTAGCATTTTAACTATGATATGGCATGGGAAGTTCCTTTTCTGATCTTTTCTGTTTGGAGTTCTATGTGCTTCTTGTATTTGTATGGGTTTGTCTTGTTTTAGTTTGGGGAAATTTTCATCTATTATTCTGTTGAAGATCTGATCAATACCATTTTCTTCTCCTTCCTCTACTCCTATGATGCAGAGGTTTGATCTTTTCATAGTGTCCCATATTTCCTGGTTGTTCCACTTTTGTGTATTTTAAAAATTTTCAGAATCTTTACTTGAGGTTTTTAGTTGTTCTGTGTTATCTTCCAGGTCTGATATTCTTTGTTTTGCTTCCTCCATTCTATTTCTGAGGCTTTTTCCATTCCTTTCCTCTTGATTGGATGAGTGTTCGATTTCTTTTTTCATCCCATCCTGTTGTTTCTTTAGTATTTCCACTTCCTTTTGGAGCTTCTCAACCTCTTCCTGTAGCTCCTTCCTTCGTGGTTGGTGTTTCCACTTTTTCAGTGTTTCCATTTCCTCTAGGTCTTTCTTGAGTTTTTCATTCTCTCTCCTTAGTTCTCTGACTTGTTCTTTATATTCTTTGATTTATTTGAATATTTCTGCAATTGTTTCTCTAAGATCTGTGTCCTGGGCCATCCCCAGGGGGATCCCACTGTGGGAATCTCCCACAGGGTTGGTAGAGCTTGGTGTGGGATTATCCTGCACCCTTCCCATGTTGTCCCTTCGTTGTGTTCCTAGCATGTGAGATTCCCTTTTTTCCTGTATTCCGATTCGAATCCCAAATGCCTCTTCACTGTGTTGAAGGCTTGCTTTGCCTGCCTCCTTCAGATGCCTTTTTTTTTTCTCCCTCCTTGTTTATGGAGTGTTGACTTCTTGGTTTCAGGCTTTCAATTTTGTTTATATATTGGAGGTCTAACTCACTCTTCCCTTTCTGTTCTGAAGGTTCTCCAAAAAAAAAATCCACTTGGACACTCCCTCAGCAGTTCCACTTTCGGGGGGTGGGGGGTACTCTGTGCTTCAGGTGGTCCTGGGAAGTCCCTGATCTAAGCTCTGCACACTCAAGTCTCAACGTGGCAACAGGCCCACTTTTAATACCAGCTAGCAGGGTGACTCTGCCCCGACAGCCACACCAGCCAATGATTTAGCTATCCAGCAAATCAGGGAAACAATTATCCCAGAGATAGATCTTTCCTACAATCCTCCTGGCTGAAGCGCCCGGCTCCTACCTGTGCTTCAAGTGGTCCTGGGAAGTCCCTGATCTAAGCTCTGCATCTTTTTTTTTATTTTATTTTATTATTTTTTAAGGTAGGACTCCTTTGTAATAAATGTTCTGAACAGTATTTTATTTTTGTCTTTTTGAGACAGGATCTCCCTTTAGTCCCAGCTGTCCTGGAGCTCACTCTGTAGATAAGGCTGGCCTTGAACTCACAAAGATCCACCTGCCTCTGCCTCTTGAGTGCTGAGATTAAAGTCGTGTGCCACAACGCCTGGCTATGAACAGTATTTTAATAACCTGTTTTTGAGAATAGCCTTGAACACATTTTGAAACAGCTGTGACTTTGTTTCAGACCCGGGAAGAAGGAAAGGCCCTGCTCCGGCAAATATTACAGCTCCGGAACCAAGGCGAGACGCCCAACACTGAGATGACTGCTCCCCTTTTCCTTCCTGCTTCACTGTCTGCAAACAACACTCCTACACGCAGAGTTTCTCCACTCAACTTGTCTTCAACCACACCATAGTTGGCTACTCTCAAGTCAGCACATTGCTAGACCAATATTAAGCCTTACCCCATCTGTTCTCTTGGACCTAAGCTCTTCTCATTTCTACAGATGGAAACAGCCCTGGGGACAGTTCATCACCTTCAGAGGCAGACAGGAATACTGGAGAGGACAAGATACTGTCTTCAATTAGAAGCACTTTTATCTTCCTTCTGTTCAAAGACTGGCAATTCTTGGCCTTCCACCCAGAAAGTCTCCCCTTTTCCCCTGCACACCCTCCCCCACAAATCCCTTTTACAGCACTTCACAAGTACTTCAGAAATAAGGTTTTCATGCTGCTGAGAATGGTGTAGGCAAGGGAAAGAGTAAAGACCTTTGTGTGTGTGTGTATGTGTTTGAGACAGGGTCTCCCTGTAGCTCCAGCTGTCCTAGAACTCACTGTGTAGACTAGGCTAGCCTTGAACTCCCAGAGATCCGCCTGCCTCTGCCTCCCCAGTGCTGGGATTAAAGGCATGCACCATCATTCCCTGTAAGATCTTTAAAAAAAAAAAAAAAAAACTTTATTATCTGAGACAGTGTCTCTGTAGCGTGGTCTGGGATCTTCCTGCCTCAGCAGGAATTCTTAGTGCTGGGCTCACAGGATATGGCTGGCTGGAGAGTATGTCCTCTACTTTGACCTAAGAGATTAGGTTTAAACAGTAGAGCTGTACCTGTATTCCTTGAGAGACAGTTTTGATAAGGAGTTTTCTAAAAGCTTTCATAAAAAAGTTCATTGAGCATTAACTGGTTCTTCTTGGGGAAAAGTTGGCTGTAGCATTAGCTCTACCCTTACCACAGTAAAGCAAGGAGACAATATTACAAAGAACTTCATGGGCATTTGAAAATAACGTTTTTTTTTTACTACAGATAATAAACTTCATGCTGGAATATTTTAGTAAATGCTTGTGATCGCCCCCCCAAAAAAAGCATACTTTTCCTTTTCAACCTTATCTAGAAAAGGTTATGGGAATCTTTCTTGCCTTGAGGGTTTCAAACCTTTGCATATGTGTTTAGTAGCAGGTAGTACACTTTAACTATGATGTCTGCTATGAGGAATTTGTATAGTAGATGCTAAGGATCATCTGGAGTTTAGGATTTAGCCTTCCTTCTCTTGTTCCCAAAACATTTTTACTCTTAATGTTACTTCATTTTATATTAAGAAACCTTTAATGTATCTAATGCCATTTTAGTTCATTTTCTATTAGTCCTTCGATTAGTTCCCATTGCTGTCCCTGTGCAAGGTTCCAATGGGCCAGATGCTGTTTATATAAAATTTCTGCCCTAAATTTGAAATCTAAATAAAAGTGTGAACCATAGTATCTTTATTAATATAATATTTGTATACATAAAAACGATAGTGAAAAAACAGGATTATATAGATTATAATACAAAAGAGAAAAACAACTATTATCTTCATATTACATTTTAGATAAAGTTCCAGGTATATAGTAGAGCTTAAAGAGACCCATTTATCAGGCTGCGGTGGACCCAGCTTGGGGCAGTGGCAGTGCATCTTCTTCATCACAGCTTTAGTATTTTTTGCCAAAGGGCCCAGATTTGAGTAATGGAGAGTGCCGGGAACGCAAGATCCGTGCATAAGGGCTGCAATCTGTTGAGCTTTGGCAGGTTGGTGTTCGGGGAAGTAAGTTTCGAAGGAATGGTTTCTTTCCTGGGGGCTGATGATTTGGTTGCTGGTTTTCCTGATTGGTGCCCAAGCGCTTTTTGGAAGAGGCCGCCTGGCCTTGGAGCTTCAGCACAGTGTGATACTGCTCAGCAATGCAGGCTGCCTTTTTCCGAAGGTCCAGTTTCACTAACATCATGTTATTCTGGAGCTCAGCTAGAGTCTGGTCCTAAGAAATATCATTAAAGTTAAAACACATTTCTAGCCGGGCGTGGTGGCGCACGCCTTTAATCCTAGCACTTGGGAGGCAGAGGCAGGCGGATCTTTGTGAGTTCAAGGCCAGCCTGGTCTACAGAGTGAGTTCCAGGCCAGCTGGGACTACAGGGAGACCCTGTCTCGAAAAGACCAAAAAAAAAAAAAAAAACCACATTTCTGTCTGATATTAGAGAAATGGGAGAAAGGTAATTGATGCATGTCATCCATAACTACCATTTCTTTAAAGATTAAAATCTTTGAGCCTCCAACATAAGCAGTGTTGACGAGGAGACCTAACACATAAAGTAATGTTTATTTCACTTCCAGTCAGTCCCTAGATATCAAATATATTTAGTCTAAAGTGTACATTTTTACTCAACATTTTAAGTTCTTTAGAATTAGGATACAACTTATTGGTGAGAAATGTAATTGCTTCATGATAGAAACTGTTGTTCTTTTTTATTTTTATGTCTTTTCGAGACAGGGTCTCCCTGTAGCCTGTCCTGGAACTTGTTCTGTAGACCAAGCTGGCCTTGAACTCACAGAGATCCGCCTGCCTCTGCCTCCCAAGTGCTAGGATTAAAGGCGTGCACCACCACACCTGCCCGGCAAAACTGTTGTTCTTACTAGTACATAAAAAAAAGTATTAATGGCATCTTAGATGATTCCATGGGGTTCTTAGAACAAAACATGACTATTCATACTACTTACACTAAGAATAATTGTTGCCGGGTATGGTGGTGTACGCCTTTAATCCTAGCACTTGGGAGGCAAAGGCATGAGTTCCAGGCCAGCTGGGACTATAGGGAGACCCTGTCTCAAAAACACCAAAATAAAATAAAATTAAAAAAATAATAATTGTTGTTTGAGCTAGGGTCTCACTGGTTGGCCAGGGTGGCTTTGAACTCACAGAGGAGTAGAAGAGGGGAGTGTCTAGGCTGCCCTTACCTGTTTGCTTAAGATATCATCACAATTGGCCAAAGCTTGACGAAGTTTTTCTGCACCAGTGCTGTGGCAACAGGCCCTTTCTGCAGACTGGAGAGACTGGCCTAGTTTCTGAAGCTCTGATCTTAGTAGCCTTACATTCTGAAAAAGTGGGAAGCAGACTGTGACCAAACCAGGCTGGATAGTGATTGCTGTATTAGTGTGCCAACCCTGCCAAGTTGAGTTTGATCCCTGGTATCAGGAGATTCTTGAAAATTGCCCTCTGCTCCCCCCCCCCCCCCAGTAAATAAATGTAAAGAAAAACAAAGGCTGGTCCTTGGAGTGAAGTAGCCGTTCCTCAGGACTGTGCACAAAGACACCTAAGCCTCTCATAAATCTCTGATAAAGAGCTTTGATAACAGAGAAAGGTGTGTACCTTCTGGCCCTCCTCTAACTTCTTATCCACATCAGTGGTGAAGGGCTTGGCTGAGGGTGGTGGTTCTACCATTTGCTGATACTTCTGCAGCTCTGAGGAAGGAAAACACAAAACTCAAATACACGAGTTTTCCAGCTTTGGGCTTTACCTCTTCAAAGGCAAATGGACAAAGCAGGGCCATGTACATCCTAGATTGATCGGCCAGGCAGATATAACTTGGAGTTGAATTTATGTGAGTGTTGGAATAAGAAGGTCCAGGTTTGAATACCAGCTCTTCCCTACCCACTCCCACTTCCTGCCTTTTCGCCCTCCTCACCTTCCGTGGTAGAGTTTAGCTCTGCTTTGCATTGCTCTAATTTAGCTTGAACTTCATGGAACTGTTGAGTGGAGGCAGAGGCTGCCAACCTTTGTGAACGACGCAGGGACAGTTCAGACCCTGACTGTTGAGCCACTGGCTGCTGTCTGGCTTCCCGCAAGAGATTTTCTAGCTCTTCAATTTTTTCATCCCGCTCCTAAGAGGAAAGCAGAAAGCAAAATTCCGCCCTGGGTCAGATAAATACTGAAGGACCAGACTGAATGAATAAACACTGTGTCATTTATGCCTCAAGCCTGTTTATTAGAATATCTCCTGGCTAACTAAATAAACACCTACAAAGCACCAAGGGAAATGGAGAAAAATTAGCCAAATATGTCTGTTCTTGCCAGGGTATATAGAGTCTGTTTACCTCATGCAAACTAGTGAGGGACATATGAGCAGCTAGTTGGGGTTGGTTCAAAACTCACCTGAATCTCTTCTTGGTAAAAACTTGTCAGTGACTCCTTGAGGATCTTTAGTTTCTCCTCATACATTTCCTCTAATAGTTCCTTTTGTGTGTCCAAATGTTCACTGTCAGAAACAGAAAAGGTGCGGTGAGGATTCTGAGGAGTGAACTTGGTAAACAGACCTTGAGGTACTTCCCACCCATCTGTCCCAGGTAACATAGGAGAGGCCATGCAACCAGCACCTGCACCACCATAGTAAGAGAGGCCATGCAACCAGCACCTGCACCACCACAGTAGGAGAGGTCATGTGACCAGCACCTGCACCACCACAGTAGGAGAGGCCATGTGACCAGCACCTGCACCACCACAGGAGAGGTCATGTGACCAGCACCTGCACCACCACAGTAGGAGAGGCCATACGACCAGACCAGCACCTGCACCACCATAGTAGGAGAGGCCATGCGACCAGCACCTGCACCACTGCTCCCGTCGTTGCATCTGTTCTATCATCTCATTGCAAATTTCATCACGGAGCTGCATCTCCAGCTGCAGTTTTTCCTGTCGTTCTTTTAAAAGCAGTGTTTTCATGGCCTCTACCACCTGTAGGAGCTCCTAGGAAGAATGTGTCTGTTAGATTCCCTTGCGCCCAAAAGGCCCAAGCCTGCCTGGAAGACACTAGAAAATGTATGTTGTTAAACTGCTATAAAAGTTTCTTTGCGGGCTGGAGAGATGGCCTAGCGGTTAAGAGCGCCGACCGCTCTTACAGAGGACCCGGGTTCGATCCCCAGCACCCACATGGCGGCTGAGAACCGTCTGAAACTCCAATTCCAGGAGAACTCCAGTTCCAGGGGAATCCGAGACCCGCTTCTGACCTCCGCGGCATTGCACGACACGAGTGCACAAACCTGCATGCAGACAGTACATTCATACACATACAGAAATAAATAAAATTAATAAAAAAAAAAAATTAAAAAAAAAAAAGTTTCTTTGCATGCTCACCTCCTTGCCATACATGGAGATGTCAGCCTCATTTTCAGTGTGGTCCTCAAGGCTGCCTTTCTCTAAGCCAGGGGATGCCTGAATACTTTGGTCCTTGATGAACGAAAGAAGAGGGGGGAGTCCCAGGTGCACAGGTGGGGCATGTATAAGCTGGAGAAAGAAAAAATTTTTAATTGATTCCTTAACTAGTTCCTAATAGCAATCTTAAGGTTAGCAGCCCAAAGTAGGTACAGCCATTACACCTATATAGCTTCTCACCTGGCTGGCAATGGCTGAGAACTTGGCCACATGAAGTGTCTCATCATAGGTAGATGCACAGGGATTCATATTGACAATCATACAGGAGCGGCCTCGACCTGTGAAGAAGCCTTGGAAGACTCGAGTCAACTTGCTGTCACGGAAAGGTATCAGGTTCTGCTTTGATCTGGCATAGAATCAGAGAAATAAAGAGCTGTGAACAGAACTGCAGCCTTGGGGTATCCATCTTCAGTGTGGTAACCAGGAAGTTAGTAAATTATAAGCCCCAAGGCATTCTAGCCTATGGCTTAAGTCAAAAGCTTACCGGTTCTGTTGGTTTTGCCGTAGGGCAGCAATACATCGGCCCAAAGTGTGCAGAGACGTGTTAATGTTCCCTGCTTCCTTCAGCCGCTCCCCACTCTTCTGGTCTTTGCAGCGCTCCGACCCAGCCAGGTCACAGAGTGACAGTCTAGAATGATGCACAGAATTTGACATAAGGCATTCGAGTGTCATAAGTCCATCATATAATTGTGGTGAGGGAAGGGCCTACCAAGGATTTTTGTACTCAAGGAAGGGAAACATGTAATTTCTGACAAGTTCCCCTCTGCTCCCACAAATAGGTGACCAAGAAAATCCAATTTCTTTTTTTTTTTTGGTTTTTTCAAGACAGGGTCTCCCTGTAGCCCCAGCTGTCGTGGACCAGGCTGGCCTTGAACTCACAAAGATCTGCCTGCCTTTGCCTCCCAAGTGCTAGGATTGAAGGTGTGTGCAACAACGCCCAGCCAGAAAATCCAATTTCTAAGTGGAAAAACTTACTCGCTGATCTTGGGCACTATATCCCCTTCCCCATGAAGGTGCAGGATTCTGATCGAGAAGATGCTATGACTGAAAGGAAAAGAGAAAAGTCACTGTGTCTTCCATCATCAGGTGGAGGACTACAGCTTCCTAGATACAGTTAATGAAGAGTTTATTTTCACAACTCACCTACGACTAGAACTCTGGTTTAGGTGGGTGCTGGCGAAGCTCTGGTTCTTACGACCCACTTTTAAGAGTTTCCAGGCTTCCTCGACATCTTGAACATGAATCCAATTGAGGTCTGGGACCAAAATCGAGAAAGGTGTAAGATGGGAACATATATCCCCTTTCCTAGGTTCTCTAAAGGTCTCCTCCAGGTTCCTTGCCAACCCCTCTACCTTCCCATACCTTTCACATAAGGATTGCCATTTTGATCCTCGCATAGTCGCAGTGTCTGTCTCTTACGCTGCTGGCTAGGTGGTTCTAACAGGTCATAAAGCAATTCATTGTAGATCTCAAAGAAGGAGATCCAAATGGAGAAGCGAATGTCTCCTGGAACACTTACTGGGGCAGTGTCTGGCTGTGCCCATGGGTGACTCGTTTCTGTAGAAGAAACCAATTTATAGGTCATTAACCCTGGAACATTTCATCTTGGTTTTGGTCTGGAGCTTTGGAAGATGGAGCTCATGTTGTAATCTCTAATCTACATTCCTCACAGCTGTTGGGAACAGAGAATGGGTTCCTAGCACTGCTTGGAACAGAGCCTGGTCATGGTACATACATACCATCCAGCTGGCTGTTGCTAGTAAATTGACTGGTAGAAGAGAGCCCAGCAATGCCACTGTCAAAGCTCATGCTGGGACCCACCCGACTTTCGATGTAGACATTTCTCTTCAAAGAGGTGGACAACTCCTCCTGGAGGGCACAGAGAGAAGATGAGCACAGATCTTTCCTGAGATTTGTACCCTTTATCCTCACTTTCATGAATACCAATACCTCACCTCTTGGACGCTTCCATTTAGCAAGGCCAGCTTCTTCATTTCCTCCTGTCGAACCTGTTTGCTGTCTAACCAGATCACCTCGTTGGAGAGCAAGGGTTTCAGATCAGGTATTGGATGAAGCTGGCCTTGGAGACTATTAAAGATAAGAGCCAGGGACCGAGGCAGGATCCCACCATCCTTAATGGTACCTGGAGGCATATAGAAGATAGACAAATGTTTTTCTTTCCTGACTCGAAAACGTGGCATTGAAAGGTAAATGCCATGTTTATATGCTAATCAGCAATCTTACTGAAGCCCTGCTACTCACCTTGAATTGTGTGGGTTTTCCCTGAGTTGGTGACTCCATATGTATAGATGAGCCAGTTCTTTCCTTTGACTACATCCTTTACCATCTCTTTCACAGTCAGGTTGAAGAAGGATGCCTGTCCCACTTCTGGTCCAAATATCTAAAGACAGACCCAGTTTCTCAGAAGTCATGCTCATCTACCACCTGCTTCCTCTGCAGGCCCAGCAGATGCAGTCCTTCCTGGGTGGTCGCTCTACGTCCACCCAGCAAGTTCTCCTGCCCCACTCCCAGCTGCTCCTACACAGCGAGGACTCAAATACTCTCCGCTAGTCCATCTTTCATCCAAATTAAATACTTTTACCTACACTGAGCCACAGTATCCTTGTCAAAGAAAATAGGGATGCTAGTGAAAATATTGGTGGAAATTAATATATACAGAGCAGAGTGCTTAAATCATTGACAAGCATATAACAAGGTCCCAAAATTATGGATATTTATCTGTAAAGAACTTATAGTCAAGTAGAAAAGTCTTTTAAAGAGGAAATAAAATTGCTCCTAAGTTTGGGTTCTTGTTCATATACTAGTACCTCCATACCTGAGAAAAGGTGAATTTATGGGTGGCTTGGCCAATACCACGCTCATTGCTCTTCGAGGCAAAGGAATCTTTGGGTGCTTGTAGAATAAGTGTTTCTGCATTCTCAATATGGACACAGCCCTAAGAAGGGAGAAAGTAGACCAGCATGGTTAAGCAATCATTCCCAGGAAACCAGCTCCTCTTCTTTGGTACTCATCAGTCCATCCTATATCCTCACCTGATCTTCCTGTCGTTCCAATTCAGAAGTTAACAGAGGTCTGATGCGAAGGTAAACCTTCACCTTCTCTGCAGTGTCCTCAAATGGAGCCTATGACAAATTCCAGACAGGAACCACAGATTAATCTTGGGAGTTACCTCTAAGCAAATGGGCAAACATCACAGTTCCTAAGAATCATAGTTTTATTCTCCCATTCTACCTCAAGTCTCTCTATGCAGCTACTCTTTGGTTCCATTTATTCTAATTTGCATATAACTTGTTCAAAACATTTTATCACTTTTATGTGTAAGTGCAAATTGCCTACTTGTTTATAAGTGTACCGGTGTCATATAATACCTGCAGAGGTCAGAAGAGAGCACCAGATGCCTTGGGACTCAGGTTAAGAACAGCTGTTAGCTGTCATGTGGATGCTGGCAATTGAGTCCTGATACTCTACAAGAGCAGCTAATGAAGACCAGCTAATGCTCTTAACTGCTGAACCATCTCTCCAGGCCCTCAAATGAACTTTGTTATCCTTTTTGGTCTCACATCACTATCCTGCAAAGATGGCTTGCCACACCACTTATCTGGGTAAGAACTGGTTGGTCTGTTTGAAAATCAACATGTAGTAACCATGGTGGTACACACCTGTAATCCCAACACTCAGTAGGCAGAGGCAGGGAAACCAGAAATTCAAAGCCAGCTTTGACTACATGAGACTCGATCTCTAATATATATATATATGTATATATTTTTTTTTGTGTGTGTGTTTTTGAGACAGAGTCTTCCTGTAGCCCCCATTGTCCTAGAACTTGCTATGTAGACCAGTCTAGCCTTAAACTCACAGAAATCTGCCTGCCTCTGCCTCCCAAGTGCTGGGATTACAGGCATGTGCACCATACCTGGCACTTGGCAATAATTTTTTAATTAAAAAAGATTATATATGGCCGGGCGTGGTGGCGCACACCTTTAATCCTAGCACTTGGGAGGCAGAGGCAGGCGGATCTTTGTGAGTTCAAGGCCAGCCTGGTCTACAGAGTGAGTTCCAGGACAGCCAGGGCTACAGGGAGACCCTGTCTCGAAAAGACCAAAAAAAAAAAAAAGATTACATACATGCATGTGTGTATATCTGCCACATGTATGGAGTGCTGACTCCATACAAGCCAGAAGAAGGTGTTGGATCCCTTGGAGCTGGAGTTTTAAGCAGCTGTGAGCTCCAGGACATGGGTGCTAGGAACTGAACTTGGGTCCTCTAAAAGAGCAGGAAGTACTTTATTTTTTTTCTTAGGAAGTACTTTTTTTTGGTCTTTTTGAGGCAGGGTCTCCCTGTAGTCTCAGCTGTCCTGGAACTCACTATGTAGACCAGGCTGGCCTTGAATGAACTCACAGAGATCTGCCTGCCTCTGCCTCCCAAGTGCTAGGATTAAAGGTGTATGCCACCACACCTGGCAGGAAGTACTCTTAACTGTTCAGCCATGTCTCTAGCCTCAATTTAAAAAATTAATTCAGCACTTTCTTTTTTCTTTTTTTTATCTTTTTGAGACAGGGTTTCTCCCTGTAGCCCCAGCTGTCCTGGAATGAACTATGTAGACCAGGCTGGCCTTGAACTCACAGAGCTCTGCCTGCTTCTGCCTCCAGTCCCGGAATTAAAAGCATGCGCCACCACGCCTGGATTTAAGCATTTTCAAAATTGGCTTGCTTGCTTGGTAAGATGGCTCGGGGGCCAAGTCACTTGCTGAGCAAGCCTTCAAACCTGAGTTCAATCACAGGAATCCATGTAAAGGTGGAAGAAGGGAACCAAGTTGTCCTCTGATATCTACATATGAGCCATGGCAAGTGCTTGCCCCCACTGTACATACAGAACACAATATTAACAACTAAGAGATCTTGAACAAATTCTTTAAGTTCTCTAAGTGTCTCATGAAGAAGGAAGTTAATAATAGCACCTGCTCCATTCATTCACAGATATTTAAAGAATGGTGAACTCTAGTAGTAAACAGTGATGGACATATCAAGGATTCTGCACTCATGAAGCTTTATAAGTTTCTAAGATAAACTATAAGAGAGGAAGATGAAGTCACAATAAAGATGTGGCATTTTTCTGGGTCTATTTTCAGTGGCTCCACCAAAACTAGCTCGGCCACTCCCAAGGATACTGAATTTTAACAAATGGGAAGGTATTAGTGACATCTAGTGGGTAGAGGCTAGGAATGCTATTAAAACGTCTTGCAGGGGCTGGAGAGATAGCCTAGCGGTTAAGAGCACTGACGCTCTTGCAGAGGACCCGGGTTCGATCCCCAGCACCCACATGGCGGTTAAGAACCGTCTGTAACTCCAATTCCAGGAGAACTCCAGTTCCAGGGGAATCCGAGACCCTCTTCTGACCTCCGTGGCATTGCACGACATGGGTGCACAGACCTGCATGCATACAGCACATTCATACACATACGAAAAATAAATTAAAAAAAAAAAATTTAAAAACATCTTGCAAAGCACAGTGCAGCCCCCCTCCAACAAAGAATTTGGCTCCAAACATCACTAATGCTATAGCTGAGAAACCCTGGTAGTACAGAAAGACTAAAGAAATGGAAGTTATGACTATTGTTTTTAAAATATGAATTCCATTCTACCCGCTTAATGCCAGCATGACTCTGTGCAAATAATTATGTGGCGCTAGGGTTTGAACCTAGGACCTCACACAAACAACATACATTCTACTACTAAACTACACCCTTCTTCCCTGTACCTATTATTTAACAAATAGCCTCCATGGTGGAGAAATACAATTCTTTTTCCTTCAGAGATTAACTGAGATCATGCCCTTGAGGGTATTTCATGAATGCAATGCAAAATATTCTTATGGATACACACTCTATTTTTCACTAATTATGCCCTGAATGTTTAATTCATCTTTCAGACTCTCAGGATTCCTGGTCTTTGATCTCACGCATATAGAACTATTATTAAAGCTGGGGATACCATCTTCTGCCCGTAACTCAATTCTCCAATTCCTTTACCTGCTGTTTGTCCTCCAGGGAAGTGGAAATGACAGAGCAGTCTGACAACAGGTCCTTTTGGATTACAGACCTCAAATCTGCAGCTGTGGATTCAAACATGGGGGAGACGACAACATCCTCATCGGACAGTAAGCCGGCTGGCGGAGAAAGGATCCGGTGAGACATGACAAGCAGGGTCAGCCTACTACTGAAAAGAGAAATAAGAGTAGGTAGGTAGGTAGAGAAACAATGGGCAGAAGGAACTACAAGTCATAGGTTAGAAACAATGCTTTAGGACCTGCCTGGATTTTACTCCCTATTTGCCCCCATCCTGAGCAAAGGGGAAGAGAATGAAAGGAACGAATAATCCAGCTTTGGGGCCACATTTCTGAAGGTAAACAGATATCAAGAGACATCTAGCTCTTACTGCAGAAGGCCACGCTCCACGTAGGGCGTCCGGCCCACTAGTGCCTTGGAGGTGGTTTCAGGATCCCTAGGGTCCTTCACCAACCTCACTCCAAAGACCGCCGAGAGAACGCAGGAATTATGATAACACCGCTGCAGTTCTGCTTCCTCAAAGACTATGTCCCCACGCAGGCAAGAACTGAAAAACCTGGTCTCCTGCCCAGCTGCATACTCACCTGAAGCCTCGTTGCTTCCCAGGTACCAACTCCCACCCCGCGGCCAAACCTCAACTTTCAGCAACCGGGAGAGCACAACTCCGCCCACGAGGTACAGCTTTGTTCCTCATACAATGTTTTAAATTGCGCGCTGAGTTCGTCCGGCCAATCAGGAAGCGAAGCCCGTGGCAACCAATCAGCGCAAGAGAAGGGGCGGGGCTGACAAGGAGACCGTTTGCTCCCGCTGCTGCACGCGGACCGTGAGTCCAGGTTTCCAACTGTAAACAGATTTCCTTGTTGCTCCGTCTGGAATTCGTCTCACTTAACTCCTTATCTTAAGCCCTACACGTTACTTTTCTAAAAAGGAAATCCTAAGACTTCAGTTGCCATCCCTTGTTCCCTTCCTAGTAATACTTTATTTCCAGCTGGGCACAAGATATCTGTTAAGGGGCCTGGCTTCCATTTGGACAACCAACCGCCGCCATTTCCCAGGAGACACTGCGAACAAACGCGGGTACGAGTATTTCCCAGAGTTCCCGGCGTCTTAGGCATTGAAGATTTCGGAGGCAAAATGGCGGCAGGCACTGGCAGTGAGTATCCGAGCTGCGTTTACGTGGAAGGCCATTGTCGGCTCAGGCACCACATTTTGGCCACGCACGAAAGGAGAGGGAGGAGTGCTCTTCCAGAGACGCCACAGTTGCGGTAGACCACGTCGTGAGGGCCAGCGTCTGGGCTTGACACCCCAGTTTCACGTCTCGGGGCGGGGAGCCGCGCGCGAATCTTTTGTATAGTAGAGCTCGGCGGGTAAAGGACTCCGGCGTGCAGACCAAGGAGTGTGAGCCGGACCGACTGACCTGCAGTTCGGTCATTCCATTTCTAACCAGTCAGTGAGGCAGTCGGAATGGGAGCTTTTATCTGAGCGTTTTTTTCCCTCGCCAGCAGGGAAACTGCGTTTTGCGCCTTTCAGCCATTTTTGTTTCAGCAGTGGACTGTGTCTCACTGCTGACTGTTAGGGGGGAGGGGCTGAGATGTAAACAACTTTATGCTAAGAGGGAGGTGGGCAGTGCCGAGGAGTGGCCGCTGGGAATCTCGGGAAACAAGCTTCCGTTCAAAATGGAATAAAGTTATAAAGCTGGGCCTTTAGGAACTTTTTAGGCCCGGCGTGGTGGCACACATCTTTAATCACAGTACTTGGGAGGCAGAGGCAGGCGGATCTCTGTGAGTTCAAGGCCAGCCTGGTCTACAGAGTGAGTTCCAGGACAGCTGCTGCTGCAGGGAGAGCCTGTCTCAAAAAGAGCCTGCCATTAATCCTAGCGCTCCAGAGGTAGAAGCAGGCAAATCTCAGAAGCAGGTCACGCTGGTATACATGGCTACTTCCAGGCCAGCTGGGGCTATGGGGAGGTCTTTAAAACAAAAATCTGTGAAAGTGAGTAAGTAAACAAAAAATTGGTGGCTGTAGTTCACATTGCCCCAGAAGTTGGAGCATTTGTTTGTTTATTTACTAATTGAGACTGGATCTCTCTGTAATCCTGGCTGACCTGGAATTCAAGATGTAGACTTGGGTGGCCAGGACTCTGATCTGCCTGCCAATCTGCCTCCCGAGTCCTGGGGTTAAAGGTGTGAGCTACCATTCCCAGCCTGGTGTATTTTATATTAGACTTTTGGTTGATATTTTGGGGGCTTATAACTAGTGGTGGTTTCTCAATGGATTTCATGGGGGGGGGGACAACTACTGGTGGTTGTAAGCCTTCTTTCTTTTCAGAACACAAGCTGTTGAGTACTGGCCCCACAGAGCCATGGTCCATCCGAGAGAAGTTGTGTTTAGCATCTTCTGTCATGAGGAGTGGAGATCAAAACTGGTAAGGAATCTAAGATGTCTGTTTTCTTGGGCCCTAGGGTTTAGTATTAATTAACTTTGATGAATTCCTATAAGTTAATCATACTAAGTTTTTAAAATATTTATTTTTTTGGTCTTTTTTGAGACAAGGTCTCTCTATAGCCCCAGCTGTTTTGGAACTCACTATGTAGTCCAGACTGGCCTTGAACTCACAGATAATCTGCCTGCCTCTGCCTCCTAAGTGCTGGGATTAGAGGCATGTGCCACCATGCCCAGCTAATATTTTTTATCTTACATGTATGAGTGTATTGCCTATATGTATGTAAGTGTATCTGTGTTGTGCAGTGCCTGAGGAGATTGCAGAGGGCATTGGATCCCCTGGAACTGGAGTTAACAAATGGTTGTTAGCTGCCATGTAAGTGCTGTGATTCAAACCTGGGTCCTCTGCAAGAGCAGGCAGTGTTCTTAATTGCTGAGCCATCTCTCCAGCCGAGTCATACTAAGTTTTTTTTTTTTTCATACTAAGTTTTAAGTTGTTAACAACTACCAAAATACAAGTGACATACCATAAAAGGAACCCACTGAAAGGATACAATTTGATATTTTAGTATATTTAGAGTTGTGTAACCACTCCTGGAATCCTTTTCAGAGCTTTGTTTTGAGACTCATTATATTACATGGGCTGGCTTGGAGCTCAACTATGTAGATTTGGTTTGGTTGGTTTTTAATTTTTTTTTTTTATACATAATGTGTATGCATGTGTGCACTTGGCCAAGACATGTATGGAAGTAAGAGTATAACTTTGTAGACTCGGTTCTCTCTTTTAGTGGGTTCCAGTCATCAGACTCAGATGACCAAGGTTTTAACAACAATCATCTTTGCACAATATGGAATCTTGGTGTTCCCGGTTTTGTTTTACAGGGATGATTTTTTTGTTTGTTTGTTTGCTTAAGATTTTTATTTTATTATTTTAAATTGTGTTCGTGTGTGCATCTGTGTGTGGATATATGTACTTTGAGTTCAGGTATCTGTGGTGGCCAGAGACATCAGATCCCCATGGAACTGGAGTTAAGGCAGTTGTGTGTGTCCACCCAACATGGGTGCTAGGAACAGAACTCTGAGTCTGGCGCTCTTAACAGCTGAGCCATCTCTCCAGCCTGTTTGGTTTTTGAGAAAGAGATTCACTTTGTATCTCTGGCTGCCTGGAATTTATACACCAAGAGCTAGGATTATAAGCATGGACCACCTGGCATTATTATTTCATTTTTCTTTAATTTTACATGTATGAGTATTTTGCCTGATTGTATGTAAGTGCATCCATATCATGTAGTCCCTGGGGAGGCCAGAAGAGGGTGTGGATTCCCTGGAACTGGAGTTACAAGCAGTTGTTAGCTACCACCAACTTGCAGAAATCAGTTTTCTCCTACCATGTAGGTTTGAGGGATTGAACTTAGATTGTCTGGCTTGGCAGCAAATGCCTTTATCCACAGTCATCTCAAGTAACCCCTGAATTGCTTTTTAAGTAATTGTGTCATTTTCCATTGTCAGATGTTCCAGAGCCACAGGTATAACATTGATATGAGTGCTTAACTAACATGAGGGAAGTACTAGTAGTAGTAATAGAATGGTATCTAGAATACTTCCTAGTACAGTTGTTTATTCTAGTTTGAACTCCAAATCCTGAACTATCAGCATACCTGTGCCCGCTGCATTTTTTTGTTTGATGTATATAATAAAGATTTTCTCATTTTGTAGGGTGTCAGTTAGTAGAGCAATCAAGCCGTTTGCAGAACCTGGCCGCCCTCCAGACTGGTTCTCTCAAAAAGTAAGTTACTAAGAGATGCTCTTTTATGATCATTGGAATATGAAAATGATGACAGCTGGGTATGGTGCTACAGTCTGTAATTCTAGCACTTAGGAGACAAGAGAAGAATATCCACATGTTCGAGACCAGTCCCATCTACATGGTAAGTCTCAAGCCAACCTGAGCTTGACTATTGAGACCCTGCCTCATAAAAGAAAACTGAACAACAACAAAAAGAAATTGGGGCTGAGCAGGGGGCTCAGTGAATAAAGTGTTTGCTGCATAAGCAGAAGGCCTGGATTTTGGATCCCTAGAACCCACTTAATGCTGGCAGGGCATGGTGGCTCACCAGTTTTCATAGCACTTGGAAGATGGAGACACAGAGTTATCCCTAGAGCAAAGTTGACTAGTCAGACTAGCTGAAATTTCAAGCTCAGGGATAGTCAGAGTCCCTGCCTCAAAGAATAATGTGAAGAGTGATTGAGGAAGACTACTGTGTCAACCTCAAGTGTCCATGTAGATGCACATGCGTGTATGCATACCACATACTTTACAAACATAAAAAAGAGCTGGAGAGGTGGATCAGCAGTAAACAGCACATACTGCTCTTGCATGGGACCTGAGTTCAATTCCTGGCACCCATGTCAGTCAGATGGCTCACGACCCCCTGTAACTCAACTCCAGGGGATCTGCTGTCTAAGGGCACCTACACAGACATGCACACATATCCACAGACACATGCACATATACTTTTTTTTCCTTTCTGAGACAGAATCTCCATCTAGCCTCAGCTCTCCTGGAACTTATTATGTAGATCAGGCTGGCCTTGAACTCCTAGGAATCTGCCATGTGAGTGCTGGGGATTGAACCCGGGTCCTCTGCAAGAGCGGTCAGCGCTCTTAACCGCTAGGCCATCTCTCCAGCCCAATTTTATTTATTTTTATGTGTATGAATGTACTATCTACATGCAGGTTTGTGCACCCATGTTGTGCAATGCCTCAGAGGTCAGAAGAGGGCGTTGGATTCCCCTGGAACTGGAGCTAAAGATGGTTCTCAACCACAATGTGGGTGCTGGGGATCGAACCCGGGTCCTCTGTAAGAGCAGTCGGCGCTCTTAACTGCTAGGCCATGTCTCCCCAGCCCCCTCAAAAATAAAAAAATATTTAAAAAATTATAAACAGCCATGTATTTCCATCACGCACTCATTAAACATAGAGATAAGAATCTTTTTTTTTTTTTTTTTTTTTTTTTGGTCTTTCAAGACCGGGGTCTCTCTGTAGCCCCAGCTGTCCTGGAACTTGCTCTGTAGACCAGGTTGGCCTTGAACTCACAAAGATCCACCTGCCTCTGCCTCCCAAGTGCTAGGATTAAAGGCGTGTGCCACAACGCCCGGCGAGATAAGAATTCTTGAGGCTGGGGATATAGCTTAGTTCTAGAGAACTTGCCTAACATACAGAGTTTGATCCCCAGCATGGCAAAAAGAGTTGTTTCAGGATTGTTACAGTTTGTTTAGGTAATAACATGTCAAGCATTTAGCACAGTGCCTCCTGTGGTATCTACTCGGTACATGTTAGCTATGGAAATAACTTGTATAAATGGATATAATCTGAACTAATGACTTTTTTTTTTCCTTTTTGAGACACAGGGTCTCTGTAGCTCTAGCTAGCCTGGAACTTACTATGTAGACCAGGCTGGCCTTGAACTTACCAGAGATCCACCTGCCTCTGCCTCCTGAATGCAGGGATTAAAGATGTGCTCCACCATGCCCAGCTTTGGACTTTCATTATAATAATAGTAATAATAATAAATTTTTTAAAGAATACTCCCTTTTAAATTTTTTTAAATTTTATTTTTTATGTGTACGAATGTACTGTCTGCATGTAGGTTTGTGCACCCATGTCATGCAATGCCTTGGAGGTCAGAAGAGGGCATCGGGGCAGAGGCAGGCAGATATTTGTGAGTTCAAGGCCAGCCTGGTCTACAGAGTGAGTTCCAGGACAGCTGGGGCTACAGGGAGACCCTGTCTTGAAAAGACCAAAAAAAAAAAAAAGACAAGGGCATTGGATTCCCCTGAAACTGGAGTTAAAGACGGTTCTCAGCCGCTGTGTGGGTGCTGGGGATCAAACCTGGGTCCTCTGCAAGAGCAGTTGGCGCTCTTAACCACTAGGCCATCTCTCCAGCCCCAATCATTATTATTATTATCTGGTCTTTTTGAGACAGTGTCTCCCTGGAGCCACACCTGTCCTGGAAACCACTATGTAGACCTGGCTTGCCTTGAACTCACAGAGATCCGCCTGCCTCTGCCTTCCAAGTGCTGGGACTACAGGTGTGTGCCACCATGTCCAGCTTAGACTTTTATTATTTTTGAAAAAAAAATTTTTTCGTCTCACTATGTAGACCAGGCTGACCCTGAACTCAAAGAGATCTGCCATAACCCCAGCAAAATGATGTGCTCTTATTTTTTATGACCTAGACACCTGATATTGTTTCCTTGGCAACCTCAAATTGGTACCAATTTGATAATGAATGAATATATGAATGTAGGTATGCTTGAGAATTAACATACCAAAGCACTGAAAGGCAGTGTACCCATCTCCATCTCACATAGGAAATTGGGAAGGACATGTAACCTTGGGTGAATGAGATATTCTAGACCTAGGGATGGATGAAATGGTCTGTTAGGAATGGGCCTGGGGTGGGGTGGTGGTGCTTGCTGTGGCAACACATAAACTAAAGTTGAACCGATACAGAGAAGATTAGCATGTCCCCAGCTCAAGGATGACATGCAAATTCATGAAGCGTCCCATGTTTTTTTCCCAGATGTCCAACTTGAGCTACTTTGGTGGACTTAGTTTTGGTTAGGTGTGCCCAGTTCTTCCCTTTTAAAATAAGACAGTACTTATTTTGGATTTTACAGGAGTCCACTGTTAAGACACTTTTTGGGGTGGGTTTTTTTGTTTTTTTCCGAGACAGGGTCTCCCTGTCTCCCAGCTGGCCTGGAACTCACTCTGTAGACCAGGCTGGCCTTGAACTCACAGAGATCCACCTGCCTCTGCTTCCTGAGTGCTAGGATTAAAGGCGTGCTCCACCACGCCTGGCTTAAAGATGGTTCTTAGCCGCCATGTGGGTGCTGGGAATCAAACCCAGGTCCTCTGCAAGAGCAGTCTGCTCTTAACCGCTGAGACATCTCTCCAGCCCCAGACCCACTCTTAAAAAAAATGCCTTTGGGCACCCACATGGCGGCTGAGAACCATCTTTAACTCCAGTTCCAGGGGAATCCGACGCCCTCTTCTGACCTCCAAGGCATTGCATGACATGGGTGCACCAACCTACATGCAGACAGTACATTTCATAAACATAAAAATAAATAAAATTAAAAAAACTGCCTTTAGCAGTGTGTGGTGGCACATGCCTTTAATCCCAGCACTCGGGAGGCAGAGGCAGGTGGATCTCTGAGTTCAAGGCCAGCCTGGTTTACAGAGCGAGCTCCAGGCCAGCTAGAACTTAAAGGAAGACCCTGTCTCAAAAATTAAAAAAAAAAATGCCTTTAATCCCAGCACTTGGGAGCCAGAGGCAGGTGCAGATCCCTGGGAGTTCAAGGCCAGCCTGCTCTACACAGTGAGTTCCAGACAGCTGGGGCTACAGGAAGACCCTGTTTCAAAAAGACACACACAAAAAAACTAAACTTAAAGAGTTAGGCTTTGTTGTTGTTAATTATAATGGCGTAGTAATGTTGTAATTGGCTATACGTATTGGTTAGGTTCACTTTCTTGAAATACACAAACAATGGGCTGGGAATTTCATGTATGTGTGAGAGTGTTTTTGGTGTGTGTATATCTTGGTATTGTTTTGAACTGATTTCATTATAAAGTAATTTGTCCTTCTAGAAACAATCTTTTTTAAAAAAATATATTATTTTTCTTTTCTGTGTATGAGTGCATCACCCATGTCATACAATGCTAGTGAAAGTCCGAAAAGGGCGTTGGCTCCCCTGGAACTGCTGGAAATTGAATTTGTCTCATCTACGAGAGCAGCCAGTGCTCTCCACTCCCCTCCCTTCCCCCATTTTAAATTTGTTTTGGGGGGGTACAGGTATGTTTGGTAGTCAAGGATAAGTAAGTTAATCTGTTGAAACTTTAGAAGCCTATTCCTTTTGAAGCTTGCTGATCATATCCTTTTTTTTTTCCCCCCTATAGCATTGTGCTTCTCAGTACTCGGAGCTCCTAGAGACCACTGAGACCCCAAAGTAAGCATAAAGTTGCTACTTTGTCATATTTCTTTATCAGGAAATGTGATTTACATTCATTTATTTTAGTGGGTAGTTAAGGTATGTCAGAAATAATCTATGATTAAATGGTAGAGAAGGCTCAGAGAAAACAAGTAGGAGTGGGGGGGGTAAATGTCCTTTTATTTAAATATGGATTTTTGTTGTTACTCTTTAATTTTCCACAGACGGAAACGGGGTGAAAAAGGAGAAGTGGTAGAAACTGTTGAAGATGTTATTGTTCGGAAACTGACTGCCGAAAGAGTTGAGGAACTGAAAAAAGTAATAAAGGAAACACAGGAGAAATACCGGTATTTATCAAATTCCTTGGAAAGACATGAGGGCTAACTTCTTATATACATGGGAATTTTTTTAAATAGCAGATTGAAAAATGTTGAGGCTGGGTACACAGTTTATATCTCTAATCCCAGCTACTCAGGAGGATGAAGTGGAAAGTTTACGTGAGATCACAAGTTCAGATCAGGTTAGGCCACATAGCAAAGTCTTTGCTTTTTTTTTTTTTCCATTTTTGAGATAGGGTCTCCAGTCCCAGCTGGCCTGAAGCTTGCTCTGTAGACCAGGCTGGCCTTGAACTCACAGAGATCCTCCTGCCTCTGCCTCCCAAGTGCTGGGATTAAAGGTGTGTGCCACCATGCCCAGCACTAACAGTTCTTAGCTTCCATGTGGGTGCTGGGATTTGAACCTGGGTCCTCTGCAAGATCAGTCAGTGCTCTTAACTGCTGAGTCATCTCTCCAGCCCCCAACAAAGTCTTTGCTTTAAAAACAAACAAACAAAAACAAACAAACAAAAATGATGCTGTCTGGTGGCAGACCTCCTTAATCCCAGCACTTGAGAGGTAGCAACAGGCAGATCTCTGAGTTTGAGGCCAACCAGGGCTACATAGGGTTAGGGAGATTGCTCCCTGGTTAAAAGCACTTGCTGTGCAAACATAACAACCAAGCCCCTCAACCCATGTAAAAAGCCAGATGTGGTGGTACCTATCTGGAATTCCAGCACCTCTGTGATAGAGACATAGACAGAACTGGCCAGAAACTTGCTGACACAACCCATTGGCAGAAATGAGGGATCCTGATAGAAACAAAATGGAAGGAGTTCTCTGACCTCTTCTTGTGTGTTATGGAATATGGGTGTCCACACTTGTGTGTATATACACACAAAATAAAAATTTTATGTGGTGGCGCACGCCTTTAATCCTAGCACTTGGGAGGCAGAGGCAGGTGGATCTTTGTGAGTTCAAGGCCAGCCTGGTCTACAAAGCGAGTTCCAGGACAGCCGGAGCTACAGGGAGACCCTGTCTCAAAAAGACAAAAATAGATAAATAAATAAAATAAATAATAAAAAAAATTTTTTTAAACTGAATATGGTGGCTTATACCTATAATCCCAGCGCTTAGGAGACTGAGGCAGAAATTTCTATAAGCTTGAGCCCAGCTAGGGCTACAGAGTAAGTTTGAGGTCATCCTGGGTTATAGAGGGTGACACTGTCTCTTAAGCCCAGAAACAAAACAAAATCACAAAGAAAAACCCAGTCTATTTTTCTATAGGCGGCTGAAAAGAGATGCAGAACTAATTCAAGCTGGACACATGGACAGTCGACTGGATGAGCTTTGCAATGACATTGCAATGTGGGTTCCATATGTGTTTTATTCTCTTTTTGCTTCTTTTTCAAGTAATCTACCTTATTCTTCTGTTTTCCTTTTAGACTTGAGAACTGTCTCAGGAAAAAAGTACATGACTTAGTTTTATTTTATAAATCTCTTTTCTTTTAATTTAATATGTGTGAGTGTATTGCCTGTTTGTACTGTATGTAAGTGCACCTGTGTCGTGCAGTGCCTACGGAGATCCCCTGGAACTGGAGTTGTGGACAGTTGTTAGCTGGAACCAAACCCAGGTACTCTTCAAGAGCAACCAGTGCTCTTAATGGCTGAGCCATCTCTCCAGCCTCAATATCTTTTTTGGACGGCGATTAACAAAGAAATCCACAACTAGTCAATGTGTAGAAAATAGTAGACTGTGGAGTGCTTGCCCCTAAATGGGACACCTTTATTAACACTCCCATTTCACAAGGCTCAGGGTTCATTGTAGAAGACTATGGAAAGATTGTAAGAGTTGGGCGGTGGATGAATATAAGCAAACCATGTTTTCTGGGCGCCACAGGGAGTTGCATCTTTAAACCCACAGCATTTTTTTTTTCACATAAATTTATTTTTTTAACAAATCTAGACCCGTGTTCCCGCCCATTCCCCCACCCTGCCAGAGCTCATGCATTCTGCCAAACATGCTTTTCATCTCTTTCTCAGTCTTTTTCAATATTCTCCATGAGGAAGTTGACTGTTTTGAGCAGAAGTTCACTGTTTCAGTCACTTCTTTGATGCAGTCCTTTCTGTTTGAACCCACAACACTTTTGACACCATGTGCAAGACCTGCACAACCTTAAGCCAAACCAAAACCCAGCCTGGATGGGGGAAATGGGCAAGAAGCCCCAGCCCTAGCTGAGGAAATATTTGCAATTGAGAGATGCTTAGAGAGGGAGAGTCAGTTTTTTTTAAGGGTAGGGCAACCTATAAGGTAGGTTAACCATGCTCTAGAGAATGGACCCCACTCAAATGCATTTGGGGAACACAAACTCCATAGGCCTTAAAAAAATTAATAGAGGAAAAAATAATAATAGAGGACATGAAATGAGGGGGAATAGGAAGATGGAGTTGGAGCTAGAATAGATGAGGGAGGGGGTCTGAATACAAACAACACAATGTTTGAAAGTCAATAAAAACATTTTTAATAATACTTTTATGTCTATAAGTGTATTGTCTGCATGTATGTAAGTGTACTTGTATCATGCAATGCTCCTGGTGGTCAGAAGAAGGTATTGGAGCCCTTGGAACTGTAGTTACAGAAGGTTGCTAGCCGCTTTGTGGGTGCTGGGACTTGAAACTGTCCTCTGGAAGATCAGTCAGTGCTCTTAACTGCTGAGTCAACTCCTAAAAATATAATTTTTAAAAATCTCTGGTTTTGGGCCAGACATGGGTGGCACACTTTGGAGGCAGAAGCAGGCAGAGTTCTGTGAGATCATGGCCACCCTGCTCTACATAGTTCCAAGCTGGCTGGGGCTGCAGGGAGAATTTTCTTAAAACTGTTGGGGGGGGGGGCTGGAGAGATGGCTCAGTGGTTAAGAGCGCCAAATGCTCTTGCAGAGGACCTGGGTTCAATTCCCAGCACCCGCATGGTGGCTAAGAACCATCTTTGACTTCAGTTCCAGGAGAATCCGATGCCCTCTTCTGACCTCTGCAGCATTGCACAACACGGGTGCACAAACCTACATGCAGACAGTACATTCATACACATAAAAATAATAAAATAAAAAAAAAAAAAACTGGGGTTGGAGAGATGGGTCAGTGTTTAAGAGCATGTTCTGATTTTATAGAGGACCTGAGTTCTAATCACTCACATTGGGCTCTGGCCTCTTTGGACACCTACATTCTTATGTACATACACACACATAGTCACACACGTGGTAAACATACATTTTAAAAATATTTTGCATGAACAAAGAACTGGGATTGTAGTACACCTTAATTCCCTGTTTTTCTGATTAGAGTTACTGTTTGATCCTTTGTTCCATAAACTGCTGATTTGGCAAATTTCTTCATGAGGGCAGTATAATTCAAACTGTGGGGAAAATAGAGAACTGGCTAGCATATAACTTACACTCCTTGTTTAGGAAAAAGAAATTAGAAGAGGAGGAGGCCGAAGTAAAGAGGAAGGCTACAGATGCTGCGTACCAGGGTAAGTTTAACCCAGTGCTAAGACCTCGTCTTAAATTTCAGGAGGAATTATCACACGTGTGCGCCCACTAAAATTGGGCCTCCAAGTAGCATAAAACAAACAGGTCTTTATTAAGAGGTGTTCTACTCTGCTGGTGGGCTTCTGAAATGACTAGAAACTTGGTCAAGATTTTTTTTTCATCCTTTTCGTTTACTGTTCACTATTTTCTGTCATGTTCCATGGTTTTCCAGTTGTAGATTCTGGATCAAGCAAAATGTTTTAGTCTCCTGAGTAACCTGCCAAAACTGTAGAGTTATTAAAATTCTCACTCTTCTCTAAAGTTTCAATATTTTGAATCTCTGGAGCAAACAGTATATAGATTAACAGGAGGAAGGCAGACAAATTTATTACTAGAATTTGTATAGAAGTTTTACAAATTAGGGCACATGAATCAGGGGTGTAGCCCAGAAATAGAACACATGCCTAGCATGTAAAAGGCCCTAGAACCACAGAGAGAGAGAGAGAGAGAGAGAGAGAGAGAGAGATTGATTCCGAGAGAGAAAGAAGAGAGAGAGAGAGAGAGAGAGAGAGGTATTGATTCCGAGAGAGAAAGATTCCTATTACCTTGTACCAAAATAAATCATTCTTGAATGTCCAAGAAGAAATTCTTAGACAATAAGCTCTGCTCATCTCTCTAGATCTGCAGTTTTATTTTTAGGACACAGAGAGTTAATAAGAAATACTGAATATATAAGTTTTTTTAAAATTACATTTATTATTTGTATATTTATTTGCGGATGGGGTCCAGGAGTGCCACAGCATGAGAAAAACTTAGTCCTTTTTCAAGCCAGGCATGCTGCCACACACTTTTAATCCCAGCTCCGGGGAGACAGAAGCAGGTGGATCTCTTTGAGATTGAGGCCTGTCTAGGGAGACCCTGTCTCAAAAAAAAGCTAAAACCAGAATCTTAAATTGCTAAAGAAGGGGGCTGGAGAGATAACCTAGCGGTTAAGAGCACCGACTGCTCTTGCAGAGGACCCGGGTTCAATCCCCAGCACCCACATGGTGACTGAGAACCGTCTGTAACTCCAATTCCAGGAGAACTCCAGGTCCAGGGGAATCCGAGACCCTCTTCTGACCTCCGCAGCATTGCACAACATGGGTGCACAAACCTACCTGCAGACAGTACATTCATACACATAAAAAATAAATAAAATTTTTTAAAAATTGCTAAAGAAGATATTAATTATGTAAGTGTTTTTCAACTTACAGGGACCCTTGGAATAATTTGCTTAGTGTGAGAATTACTCTTAGGAAAAATTACACCGAAAAGTTACCTATCTCCAAAAGCATTAAAACTTTATAGCCTAAACTCCAAATACTGCTTTAGAGTATAATAGTGACTACTTTCATTGATTTAATCCTGAAGATTTGCTCTTGTTCTCTTGTGTCTAGCTCGGCAAGCAGTAAAAACACCTCCTAGGAGGTTACCAACTGTGATGGTCCGCTCTCCTATAGATTCTGCCTCCCCAGGAGGTGATTATCCACTTGGGGACTTAACTCCAACAGCAATAGAAGAGGCTACTTCTGGGGTAAGTATATGTCCATCCATTAACATTGATCTGCAAAGGGGCAATAAGCCAGCAGAGAGCTGAATGATGAGGAAACCACTTTTTGCCTAGAAGCAATTTCTTCTCTTGGTGTGAATATGAAAGACTAATTTACTGTGTCCTGTTCTCTAAGACAAGGATGGACCTAAAAAAGTATTGAGGTTTTTGACCTTTTGAAAGATAGATAAAAGACTATGTTCAAGGATTATTTGCTAAATAAATTTAGTCTTATGAAAGTCCTCCTGAAGTAGGAGACAATTTTTTTTTTCCTCCTAATTATGAGATAAACTGACAGTTTCTTTATATAGTAGTAGTGGATAAGGTGTTTGTGAAGTATAGTTTGGATGAAATGGCTGGGTTGTATGTTAGAGTGAGTAAAAGAAAATACTGTGGGAAAGAAAAGTATAACTGGGAGCAAGAAGTGCAGAGGGTTTCTGGGGCATTTCCATTCAAAACTAACGAAATAATAGTTAGACACATTAACCCATCCAGATTAGTAGGGAACCTTCCATAGTTTGAGAAATCAGATAAAGGTTCTCTGTTGTCTCTTAGGTAACCCCTGGGACTTTGCCGAGTACCCCAGTCACCTCGTTTCCTGGGATTCCTGACACCCTTCCTCCAGGCTCTGCACCCTTAGAAGCCCCCATGACCCCAGTAACAGATGATTCACCCCAGAAAAAGATGCTTGGACAGAAAGCAACTCCACCCCCCTCCCCTCTGCTGTCAGAGCTCTTGAAGAAGGGCAGCCTCCTGCCTACTAGCCCCAGACTGGTATGGAGACTTCTGTGGGTGTTTGAGAGCTGTGGTGATTTAGTACTTGGAAGGGAGTGCCTGGGCCCTAAAATGTGACCTGGGGGAAAAAAGTTCAACGGAGGAAGAGATGTCCTAGTTAAATATTATCTTTAAAAAATAATAATAATTTTTTTTTAAAAAGCAGTAAGTTGATCCTTGGATCCTGAGTTATCTGAACCACAATTGTTGTGGTTTTCTTCCCCCAGAAAACTCTTGTCGCAGAAGAACTGAACATTATAGTTTAGAGTTTCCTTTGTATTTTGAGTTATTTTCTGTGGATAGTAAGTTTTAGTTTTGAAAGTTTGGTTGACCACTGGAGCATTTTTGGGAAGTGGTCGTAAAGAAGAGCTTTAGTGTAGCCTTCACCTGTATTCTTCCCTGGTAGGTCAATGAGAGTGAAATGTCTGTGGCTTCTGGCCATCTGAACAGCACAGGTGTCCTTCTGGAGGTAGGCGGGGTCCTTCCTATGATACATGGTGGGGAGATACAGCAAACAACCAGTACTGTTGCAGCCTCCCCTGCTGCCTCAGGTAAGTCACCATTCTTCCCTTATGTGCTTCACAGGTGTTGAACTTGGTTTTAGTGTTAAAGAAATGTTAATCTTAGATTTAAGGTCCAATTATGTTTTTTGGGTTTTTTGGACTGTTTGAAGCAGGGTCTCCCTGTAGCTCTAGAACCTGCTATGTAGACCAGGCTGGCCTTGAACTCACACAGATCCGCCTGCTCTGCCTCCTGATTGCTAGGATTAAAGGCGTGTGCCACTATGCCTAGCTGCAACTCAATTTTTAAATAGGCAAAGGAATTTGGAGCCCGTTTACCTAACATGGTGCTTAAGAATAGAATGTTAATCCATTCCATCTTTAAAATATTGATAGCCCTGACTAACGACAGTGTAGAAGATAATAAAAAGAATAATAAAGTTAATGGTGAAGCTGTTTGTCTGTGGCTTGCTGCTTGGGAGGAAAAACAAAAAATAGGGGAAAGCAATTTGAAACCAAATAATCTGGGCTTGATTCTCAGGTCTGCCATGCCATGATAACTATTGACAATTGACACTGTTTTCCATTCCCTTTTTTTTTTTTAATTTAATTTAATTTAATTTATTTATTTATTTATTTATTTATTTATTTATTTATTTATTTTTGTCTTTTTTGTGACTGTGCCCTGTAGCCTCAGCTGATCTGGAACTTGCTATATAGACCAGCCTGTCCTCAATCTTGTACCACCATGCTCAACTCTTATTTTCTTTGGTGGTAGCTTGCAAAATTGTGGCAAGATGTTAGCTTTAAGATTATAAAACAGGGGAAAGAGGCCCAGTATGATGGTGCATACTTTTAGTCCCAACACTGGGAGGCAGAGGCAGGCAGATACAGCCCTATAAATTTGAGGACATCCTGGTCTACATAGTAAGTTCTGGGTTAGCCAGGGCAACACAGTGAAACATGGCTCAAAAAAAACAAACAACAACAAAAAATAATTAAGTAGAAAATAAATTAAAATGGGATGAAAAGATTTGGAATCACAGATCTGGCCTTAAATCTCAGGTGTAGACCAGGCTGGCCCTGAAATCCCAGAGGTCTACCTGCCTCTGCCTCTGAAAATATTTTGTTTTTATGAGAAGCTGCTTAACTGTTTTTCAGTGTGGCTGTACCATTTTGACCCCAGCAGCAGTGCATGAATGTTTCTGTTGGGTTCTGCTTCCTCCTTAGGATTCTCAAAAAGACCAAAAAAACCTCAGGTCTACCACATTTAATTTTGTGTCCTTGGATAGGTAACTTAATGATTGAGACTCAACTTTCTTTCTTTCTTTCGACCCAGCTGTAGACCAGGCTGGCCTTGAACTCACAGAGATCTGCCTGCCTCTACCTCCCAAGTGCTAGGATTAAAGGCATGTACCACCAGGCCCGGCTCTTTTTTTTTTTTTTTTTGAGACAGGGTCTCCCTGTAGCCCCAGCTGGTCTGGAACTTGCTATGTAGACCAGGCTGGCCTTGAACTCACAGAGATCTCCCTGCCTCTGCCTCCCAAGTGCTCAAGTGCTGGGATTAAAGGTGTGCACCACCACGCCTGGCTTCAATTTCCAATTTTATTAATGCTGATGCATATATTTCACAGGGTTCTGATAAGGATTGATTGGTAAAATATGAAGCAAAAATAATAAATAACAATAAATTAACATTAGCAGTTGGTATTTGGATAATGTTTAACTTAGGTAGTTTACAGCTTGCTAAACCCTAACAGAAGTGTCAGATTTATTTATCCAGTTTTGTTCTCTTATAAGATGGGGTTTTGCTATGGAGCTAAGACTATTTAGGAATTGTAGCCTGGGCTGGTTTTGAAATCTTGAATTTTCTTTTCAGCCTCTTGCATGTCATACTTTTTGTTGTTGCTGCTGCTGCTGCTGCTGTTAGTGACTGCTTAATTTTCCTCAGGAAAAATGACCGTGTGTGTGTGTGTGTGTGTGTGTGTGTGTGTGTGTTTGTGTTTTAGTGCTTTAGTCAATCCTAACTTGAAGGAACATCTCGGTTGAGGTTAGAGAAAAGTAAGGAATAGGTGGTGAGTTTATTCGTAAATATAGCAGTTTCTTTCATCCTTTGAAACTATAAAAAAAACCTTGACTGAATCTTAAGAGTGGCTATTGCTTCTTGTTCGTGCGCTTTCTTACCTCATTTTATCTACCTCTTTGTCTGTTAGGTGCTCCCACTCTTTCCCGGCTTTTAGAAGCTGGTCCTACACAGTTCACCACTCCTCTTGCTTCCTTCACTACTGTTGCCAGTGAGCCTCCAGTTAAACTTGTGCCACCCCCTGTAGAGTCTGTGTCCCAGGCTACCATTGTCATGATGCCTGCGCTGCCAACATCATCCTCTGCTCCGGCTGTCTCCACTCCTGAAAGTGTAGCTCCAGGTGCGTCTCTGACCCACGCCCTGAGCAGCCACTAGAACAAAGCTTTAGTTAGAGAAAGATGACCAAAAGCAGTAGCTCTGGGGCTGGAGAGATGGCTCAGCAGTTAAGAGTGCCAACTGCTCTTGCAGAGGACCCGGGTTCGATTCCCAGCACCTGCATGGCAGCTAAGAATCCTGTCTTAGGTTGGGCATTGTGACTCACACCTTTAATCCCAGCACTTGGGAGGCAGAGGCAGGTGGATCTCTGTGAGTTCAAGGCCAGCCTGGTCTACAGAGCAAGCTAGCTTCAGGCCAGCTGGGACTAAAGGGAGACCCTGTCTCAAAAAGACCAAAAAAAAAAAAAAAAGCATTTCTAATTCAGATGCTTCTGTTCTCCAATGTGTCATCTTCATCCTTAGAAAAATAAGGATGTGAGAAGTTAATAGGTATTTGGTTGTTGGGTGAGGAAGGTTAAACATAAAAAATAAAAGCAGGCTTGAAAATGTATTCTCACCTTACATGGAAAATAAAATGGGGGAGAAGAAAACATGGGCAGAAGTAAGCTTCTGACCTTACCTTTATGGATGCTTGCATCCCTCTACAGCACTGATGTGAGCTCTGCGTGTTTGCTTAATAACATGTAAGAATCTGAGTTGCTTTTTTTTCTTCCTGTTAATTAGTGAGTCAGCCTGACACCTGTGTTCCCTTGGAGGCTGTGGGAGATCCACACACTGTGACTGTTTCCATGGATAGCAGTGAAATCTCCATGATCATTAATTCTATCAAAGAAGAGTGTTTTCGATCAGGGGTAGCAGAGGCTCCTGGTGGATCAAAGCCTCCAAGCATAGATGGGAAGGAAGATTTAGATCTGGCTGAGAAGATGGATATTGCTGTGTCTTACACAGGTGAAGAGTTGGACTTTGAGACAGTTGGAGACATCATTGCCATCATTGAGGACAAGGTAGCTATTCAGCAAAGCCATAAAAATGTCTCTTGGGTACTGTGTAGGCTACTGTCTTCCTCACTTGTATTCTTTTCTTTTTCTTTTTTTCTTTCTGAGACAGGGTCTCCCTGTAGCCCCAGTTGGGGTGGAACTCACTATGTAGACCAAGCTGGCCTTGAACTCACAGAGATCCATCCGCTTGGCCTCTGCTTCCCAAGTGTTGGGATTAAAGGCCTGCGCCACATGCCTAGCATTCTCATTGTAAGAATTACTTAACTCTGCTTTTGCCTCCTTACATCTCTGTAATCAGACTGATTATCTCTTCATCCATCCTTAAACTGGTTTGCATAGAACAAATACCTATCCCTTAGTTGCTTCCATGAGATGGTAAAGATGAAGCTGTAGCTTTCAGGTCATCTAACTCTGTGCTAATAAAATTGAGGGACTTGGTTGGGGAGGGGTTTGTGATCTCAACAATTTATATATTGTGGGACAGGTAGATGATCACCCTGAAGTACTGGATGTGGCAGCTGTGGAAGCAGCCCTGTCATTCTGTGAAGAAAATGATGATCCTCAGTCCCTGCCTGGCCCTTGGGAACACTCTCTTCAGCCAGAGCGGGATAAGCCAGTATCTCTTCCTGCACAAGAGATGACAGTCAAGCAAGAGAGGCTGGACTTTGAAGAAACAGAAAACAAAGGAATCCATGAACTGGTAGATATCAGGGAGTCAGGTGTTGAGATTAAGGTAGAACCTATAGAACAAGAACCAGGCATTTCAGGATCTGAGCTTATAGCTGGAGTTGGTTCAGCCACAAGTATTGAGCCACCAGAACTCATGAGTCAAGACTTAGATGAAGAACCCAGAAGTACTACAACTGGAGAGATAACTGAAACAGATGTTTCCAGTGGGAAAGGCGATGAGATACCACTTACAACTGTGAAGACAGAGGTATTTAAATAAGAGTTGCCTGGGAAGGAAGGAAGAGGGTTATTTATGACTTAGGCAAGAAGTAATAGCTTAGGCTCTTGCATTCTTTCCCCTTTCCCTCCCCCTCCCTCCCTTCTTTCCTTTCAGACAGGATTTCTCTGTAGCCCCACCTCCCCTGGAATAGTGAGTTCTAGCGTAAAAGAGGTTGTCTTTGATCTCAAAAAGATCTACCTGCATCTGCTTCCCAAGTGCTGGTATTATATGTACGTACGTACGTACGTCCATACATACATACATAAATACATGGTATTTATGTGTATATTGCTTGAATGCATGTAAGTGAACCCGGTTGTGCAGTGCCCGAGAAGGTTAGAAGAGGGCATCAGATTTCCCTGGAACTGGAGTTACAGGCAGTTGTGAACCACCATGTGTTGATGGGAATCAAACCCAGGTCCTCTATAAGAATAGCTAGTGTCCTTAACCACCGAGCCATCTCTCTAGTCCCCAGTATTAAAGGCATGCTCCACCATACCTGGCAGGCTCTTGTATTCTTGAGTCCTGGCATGTTTCATATATCCAAAGGCACAGGCTGTGATCAGCCCTATATATTTAATCCGTTCCAGTTAAGGTGATCAGTAGACTCGTATTACATGAGTAAGACTTAGGATTTCTTATGTAGTTTCTTTATCATTGGAGGATAAAATTTTGCATGCTCTAACAATTTATTAGTAATTAGGATACTTTGTTTTGGTTTTCAGGCATCCCCTGAAAGCATGTTGTCTCCATCACATGGCTCAAATCCTATTGAAGATTCTTTAGTGGCAGAGACTCAACACAAATTTGAAATGTCAGGTAAATAAAGGATAGGAAATTCGTACCATAACTAGCTTCAAATCATTTCCTTTGTCTTCTCAGGAATTGTGGGTTGTGGGCAAATAGAGGAGTAGGACAGGTCAACATGCAAAAGAGAGCTGCAGGGGATGATTATGGTCCCTAGGAAGGGGAAGGCTAAGGTGGAAAAATCTTCAGGGAGTCTTTCTCTCCTCTGCAGACTCATTGAAAGAAGAATCAGGGACTATTTTTGGAGGCCAGATAAAGGTATTTCAGACTTTCTTTATTTTTCTTGCCGTGTGATTAGGTTTCCCTACAGTGCTGCCTTTTTAATGAATTTTAGTAAATACACGTTTGTACTCTGAGATGAGAGTAGTAAGGCGTTGCATGAGGAAAAGCTGTAATGGACAATCTGTTCTAGTGCGAGTACTTTAGCAACATACGGTCCCCTGTGAGATTTTATAAAGATCACATAGTCCTCTGTTTGATACACCTAGAGTGATTGGAATGAATAGAGATGCTAGGAAGAGCAGAGAGAATCAGATAACTAATTAGACTATCCAAAGAGAATTATCTGGTTTTATTTTTAGAATTACTAAAGTAGTAGTAACAGAGATTTAAAATAATGTGATGTGAGCTTGCTCCATCAAATAAAAGATGAAATAAAACTATTTTTGGTAACTTTGTACCCAGGGTCAGAGTTCCTCTCAAGAGCAAGGGGAAAGAAGGGACGCCTCTTAGCTTAGTCTTAAGTAAGTAGCTTTTTTTTTTTCTGGGCTTTATTCTTTGTCCAGGCTCTAAGTTATCTTACTTAGTGTATTAAGTAGACGGTAGTATGAGTGATAGAGGGCTCAGCCAAAAACCAGTGTTAGGCCATTTCCAGAGCTGATCTAACCCCCAAACATCATATTTAGTAATGTTATACTGGATAGCTTTGCTTACCTTTGTTGACTTTTGCCTACTGTGTTTAAGGATGCCCAAGGTGAGGAGGAGGAAGAAGATGGAGTCAGTGAAGTGGCCAGCTTAGAAGAACCTAAGGAAGAAGATCAAGGAGAAGGCTATTTGTCAGAAATGGACAATGAACCCCCCGTGAGTGAGAGTGATGATGGTTTTAGTATACACAATGCTACACTGCAGTCACACACACTGGCAGACTCCATCCCAAGCAGCCCTGCTTCTTCACAGTTGTGAGTATATGTGACTACTTCTTTTTTCTTTATGTGGTGTCTCATTTACCGAAGGCTGGCCTTGACCTCAGATTGTGTTAATGAGGATGATCTTGAATTCCTGATTTTCTGCCTCCACCTCCCCAGTGCTGGCATAACAGACAGATTACAGATATGTGCTATCACACCTGGCTCTGAAATTCCTCCTTTGAGGCAAAGACAGTGAAAGTGAAAAGTTGGACAGGGGATGTTTGTGTTTTTCTGGGCAGCATGGTAGGCAAGGATTCCCTTACCGAGCCACATCCCTGCGTGAGGATCTTGTCACTTGCTCTTTCTTGGCTTGAAACAAATAGTTGATATGACATTATTAGGATTTTTTTTTTCTTTTGCTTAGTAACACTCCTGTATCTCTATTTCAGCTCTGTGTGCAGTGAAGATCAAGAAGCAATTCAGGCTCAGAAAATATGGAAGAAAGCCATCATGCTTGTATGGAGGGCTGCAGCAAATCATAGGTGAACAGGCATTACCAGCTCCTCATTGCTGGCTTAGAAAATTATTTCAGTAACCTGTAGGACTGATTGTGTTAATTTTGGTTCTTAGACCTTCTGCTACATGAGTAAATTCTCTCCCTTTGCTTCTGGTGACTAAGTCAGTAATTATACAAATCCTTTTTGACAGGTATGCCAATGTGTTCTTGCAACCTGTTACAGATGACATAGCACCTGGCTACCATAGTATTGTACAGAGGTAAGCCATGGTCCAGCTAACATGCTGACTTGCCTGAATTTGAATTCTAAGTTATCCACAGACATAAGTGAATTTTTGCTTTGGATAGTAAATTAAAAACAAACATTTTTGATGTAAGGTAACTCGAAGTGTTAAGCTGACCATTCCAGTAGTTATATTACCACCTAGTCTAAAAGAATTAATACCTTAGCCGGGTGTGGTGGCGCACGCCTTTAATCCTAGCACTTGGGAGGCAGAGGCAGGCGGATCTCTGTGAGTTCAAAGCCAGCCTGGTCTACATAGAGAGCTCCAGGCCAGCTAGGACTAAAAGGGAGACCCTGTCTCAAAAAGACCAAAAAAAAAAAAAAAAAAGAATTAATACCTTTCATTACCTTTTTTGATGCTTGTTACACAGATTGGCTTTTGGGAGAACTGAGTGCATACTTTAGGATTGATGGGTTGGCATTTTTGTCCTGATAGTATATGTCAGTAGTGTGTTCAGAGGTCCAGGTAAGTTTTCTTCCTACCTCCACTGCCATTTATTTATCCCTGTTCTTTGGTTTCTGTTTTTGTTTTTAAGGCCTATGGATTTATCAACTATTAAGAAAAATATTGAAAATGGTTTGATCCGTAGTACAGCTGAATTTCAGCGTGACATTATGCTGATGTTTCAGAATGCTGTAATGTATAATAGCTCGGACCATGATGTCTATCACATGGCAGTAGAGATGCAGCGAGATGTCTTGGAACAGATCCAGGTATTTTGAGGCTCCTTTATGCTTCACTTGAGAGGAAGTAAAGGGAAGAATTCATATTGATAACAGGAAGGGATGCCATGGCTTTTACTTGTGATAGGCATCAGAAACACAGGTATATAATACTTTGTTCTCACTGAAATGATGTAGATTTCTCTGTTTGGTGAAAGAATTATGATAGCGGATTCTTTCTTGGGCAAATTAATTCAGTTGAAGGTTTTGTTATTTGGCTTTAGTTTTTCAATGCTAGGGATCTAAACCAGTGCCTCACATAGGCACTGAGCTATATCACATCCCTGCCTTGAAGTTTTTGTTTTATTGTTAATGAAGGTGGGATTGCAACTGCTCAATCACTGAGTTATAACCCCAGTCCTTTGAAGTTGTGCAGTTCTTGTGTGGGTATATGCATCCGTGTCTGGGAGTGGATGTGCAGATATGTGTGTGTAGAGGCCAGAGACTGGAGTCCAGTGTCTTCCTCATTCACTCTCCTCCTTGTCAGATAAGATCTCTCACTGAACTTGAAGCTCATCAGTACCTAGACTGAGTTCCAGGATTCTTCCTATCTCCACCCTCCCCGCACTGGGGTTGCAGACATGCTGCCATGTCGGCCTTTTACCTGGGTGCTAGGAATCTAAATTCCAAGATCTCATTCTTGCAGGACAATCACTTCACCATCTGAAGCATCTCTTCCCATTCCTTTCTTTTTCATTGAAAATTTAACTTACATTATTAGTGTGGGATATTGTGTCCAAAGACAACATGTAGGAGTTAGTTCTCTGCACCATTTGAGTCCCAGGGATGAGTTTGTGTTGTCAGTCTTGACACTTGAGTGCCTTCACACAGCCGTCCTACTGGCCCCTGTTTTGTTTTCTTGAGACAGATTTCATATATCTTGGGGTCCTATTAGACTTGATATGTAGCTGAAGATAGCCTTGAACTCCTTCCTGCCTCTTGAGTACTAGGATATAGATGTGTACTACCACATTCAAGCTGTATCCTTAATCCCCTTTAAGTCAATTTTTTTTTTTTTGAGACAGGGTCTCCCTTTAGTCCTAGAGCTCACTCTGTAGACCAGGCTGGCCTTGAACTCACAACAGAGATCCGCTTGCTTCTGCCTCCTGAGTGCTGGGATTAAATGTGTGCGCCACCGTGCCCAGCCTAAGACTGCGTTCTTAGCTGCCATATGGGTGCTGGGAATCAACCTGGGTCCTATGCAAGAGCAGTCAGTGCTTTTAACCACTGAGCCATCTCTCCATTCCCAATATTTTTATTTTTTATGTGTGTGAATGTATTGCCTGCATGTATGTTAAGTGGACCTGGGTCATGCAGTCACCACAGAGGTCAGAAGAGGGTGTTAGATTCCCCTGGAACTGGAGTTATAGATGGTTGTTAGCCACCATCTGAGTGCTGGGAATCGAACCTGGGTCCTCTGCAAGAGCATCCAGTGCTCTTAACTGCTGAGCTATCTCTTCAGCCCCCATTTTTAAAATATTTATTATTTTTATTTTATGTTTATAAGTGTATTGCCTAAATGTATGTAAGTGCACCCATCTTGTGGGATGCTGGAGGAAGTCAGAGAGTGCATTGGATTTCCCTGGAACTGGAATTCGTGATAGTTGTCAGCCATGATGTGGGTGCTAGGATTGAACCTGGGTCCTTTGTTAGGAGCATCCAGTGCTCTTAACAGCTGAGTCATCTCTCCAGGGTGTGTGTGTGTGTGTGTGTGTGTGTGTGTGTGTGTGTGTGTGTCTTTTTTTGAGACAGGGTCTCCCTGTAGCCCCAGCTGGCCTGGAACTTACTATGTAAACCAAGCTGTCTTTTTGAAGTCACAGAGACCCACCTACCTCTGCCTCCCAAGTGCTGTTATTAAAGGTTGCACCACCGGGGCTGGAGAGATGGCCTAGCGGTTACCGCCGACCGCTCTTACAGAGGACCCGGGTTCGATCCCTAGCACCCACATGGCGGCCGAGAACCGTCTGCAACTCCAATTCCAGGAGAACTCCGGTTCCAGGGGAATCCAACACCCTCTTCTGACCTCCGCGGCATTGCATGACACGGGTGCACAGACTTGCATGCAGACAGTACATTTATTCACATACAAAAATAAATAAAATAAAATAAAAATTAAAAGAAAAAAAAAAGGTTGCACCACCACGCCTGGTGTGCATTTTTTACTTACATAAAAACCTGGTATATATACTCAACCAAAATAGTTTCTGATCCCTTTTTATCACAGATAGTTGTGTTGTTTTATCATGTACACTTTCTGATGTTAACATTAATGGAATATTGTATCTTTTCTGAGTCTGCCAACTTATTTGAACTGCTGAATGTTCTTTGGTTTATTTTATTTAAGAGCTAACTTGCAAACTGTGTGTGTGTGTGTGTGTGTGTGTGTGTGTGTGTGTGTGTGTGTTTGTGTTTGAGAAGGTCTCCCAGCTGTAGCCCCAGCTGGCCTGGAACTCGCTCTGCAGACCAAGCTGGCCTTGAACTCAAAGAGAGCCCCCTGCCTCCGCCTCTGCCTCCGCCTCCGCCTCCACCTCCACCTCCACTGGTATTTAAGGCATGTGCATACAGCCTTTTAGTGAGCCAAAAGTACTGGAATAGAAGGCACTATATATAAAGTTCTATTCACAAAACCTAAAAAAAAAGTTTGTTAATTCTTTCCTACTAGATCATATCTTTATGGTCAACCTTGTTTCTTCTCCTTTTCCTTTTCAGCAATTCTTGGCCACACAGTTGATTATGCAAACATCTGAGTCTGGGATCAGTGCTAAAAGTCTTCGAGGGAGAGATTCTACTCGAAAACAAGATGCTTCAGAGAAGGTGAGTTTTCCCCCCCAAAAAAGTCTATTTGATAACATTCCAGTGGTAGACGTCTAAAGCATCTTAAGAACCTTGGGTTATTCCTTGATACTGCCCAACTTCTTCATTCCAGTACTGTATAAATAGATGTTAAATTGATAGTAGTTTGCTACCATCCAACTGTTAAATTGATGTCCGAGAGGCCCAGTTACATGGGAGAAATTTTAGGCTGCACTCAGCTTAATTATTAACTAGCTCAGCAATTGGTGGTCATCAGCTTCTGTTCAAGAGTTGTAATGGCTAGATTGCTTTTGGATCTCTTTCTTCTTGTTCTTGAGTTTTAAAATTTTGTCTTTGTGTGTATGGTGCTTTTGTCTCTGTCCTGAGGATTGGGGTGCTTGTGGCTGAGAGTTTCCGTGGAACCTGATCAGTGTTTGTTTGTCCTCTAACAGGACAGTGTCCCCATGGGCTCTCCTGCCTTCCTTCTCTCTCTCTTTGTAAGTATTGAATGGCTGCAAAGGGCAATGTTGCCAGAAAGATTCTCATTTCTGCTGGGATTGGGCGGCAGAGGGAGTTCCAACATGCAGACTGTAGCAAGATCTTGAAATTCTTTTCATTCATTGAATAAGAAATTCTTTTCCTCTGCATTCTTGTTTGTGTGTGTGTGTGTGTGTGTGTGTGTGCGCGTGTGCGCGCGCGCGCGCATATATGCTGGGGATCACTGGGCTGAAATATGGGATATTCTTGGGGTAAGAGATCTAGGATACATCTGCTCTTCATTTCTTGATTCCACCTTTTACCATTCTTTACTTAGAAGATTACTCAGTGCAGCAGCTGCTACCTGGATTTTTAACAGTGTTCTCATTCTGGCAGATATTTAACAGTCTTTCCATTTTCTTTTAACTAAATTGCAAGATTAATGTTGATAAGCTGAGTGTGGTGGCACATGCCTTTAATCCTAGCACTTGGGAAGCTGAGGCAGGTGGATCTCTGTGAAATCAAAGCCAGTCTGGTCTATATTGAGAGTTCCAGGCCAGCTGGGGTGGCAGGGAGACCCTGTCTCAAAAAGACCCCCCCAAAAAAAAGAGTAACTAAAGATCTCAGTATCAAGAGTAGGGCAAGGTTGTTCAGTGGGTAGGGGAACTTGCCACATGAGCCTGGTGACCTGAGTTTGATCCTTAGAACCCACATAAAGGTGGAAGGAGAGAACCAGTTGCACAGAGTTGTCCTCTGAACTCCCATCTGTGCACTGTGGCATGGGTGCCCCTATACAGGGATTGCATACAATAATAGTAATATAGTAATCAATTAATTTTCATAAGTATAGAGATCTCAGTAGCAGTGATGGCTACATACCATAATGGCTGGTGGAATAAATAAAGATAATAGACTTAGCCTAAAGGCTTTTATTGTTTTGCTCCATGAATTAAATAATTCTGTTCATGATGGAACAGTAAAGTAATAGGACATTTTGCTAAAAATAGCAACAACAACTATATGGTTCTAAACTTATTAGATAATCTTTAGAGACCTTATTTTTTTCACCTATGTGATAAAACTAATAATGAGTTGGAAAACTGAAGTAGGAAGGTTTCATAAAAGATCAAAGCCTCTCTGGGCTATAGAGTAAGACTCTGTCTCAAAAAAAAAAAAAATTGGGGCAGGGGTGGAGGGAAAAGAAGATAAAGGGAAAGAAGAATAAGGTTTTGAGGGGATAGAGAGATGGCTTGGCAGTTAAGAGGGCTGGCTGCTTTTGCAGAGGGCCCAGGTTTGGTTCCAAGGACCAACATGACTGCTAACATCTGCCCTTAACTCCAGTTTCAGAGAGTTAAGGGTGGCGTTCCAAACACCCTCTTCTGGCCTCTGTGGGCATTGTACATACAAGTGTACTTATACACATGTAGGCAAAACACTCATACACATAAAATAAAGAAATTGAAAAAAAAAAAAAAAGACTGAAATACCTGTCCAGCCTACCTCACAGGGATGTTGTGAGGAGAAAAACAGGTTATGAACTAATTTGAAACAATAAAGTGTTACACAAATGCAAGATGTTATTTTTATTACTGTTGGCTATTGGCAACTTAGGTTTCCTAGATTCTAAAAATTTTTCAGTCCTTGCATATTAGAATTGTAAAAATGGTCTGACCCAACAAGTGTTCACTAGTTCATCTTGCCTATAAACATCTCAGTCTGTACTACAAACAGAACACTATGGTCTGCATTCTTTATTATTGGCCTGCAACAGTGACTGGATCCTCAAGTGAGTGGCTGACTGTTGCAAGGCTGGTTAATAGGATCTTTTATCTATTGAAGACAGCAAAGTATTGAACAAGAGGAAGGAGCTGGGCCACAGGGAGAGAACAGCAAATGAAAAGAAGCCTGATTGTCCTGATCTCATGGAAAACAACTGTCAGGAGGTGCTAGGGAACTAGTGCCAGGGTCAGTCTGCAGGAAAGGCCTTTCTTATAGGGACCAACAGCTGGACAGGTATGTTAGCCAAGAACCTCACTCTCCACTGCCCTTTCTGCCTCTTCCCACCTTTATTTGCTCTTCCTATCCCTTTACACATGATTTGGACCTGGGTGGGATGGCTCGTAGTCAATTCTTTGGGACCCTAGGTAAATTCAAAGAACCTCTGTGGTAGGCATGAGGAAAATACTCTTACATTTCACTCACAAAATATCAGGTGTTCTTTTAGCTACTTTGGGAAAACAGAAACTCTCCTCGTTCCCCCACCCCATACACACACACACCATCATTTTGGTGTATTCTGCAGATTCTCCTTTCCCCTGAGAAACCAAACCCCCAGGATTCTTGTTGTACCTTGTCTCTTACCCGGTAACAGCTCTCACTCATATTTCCTTCCCTTTTCTGCTGTTGTCTAGGATGGGGGAACCAGGGGACGCCGCTGTGCCATTGAAGCTGATATGAAGATGAAGAAGTGAAATGAGACCTCAGAGTACCCTTTTTGAGCTGAACTGAAATAGAAGTAAACAAGATAGAGCTTGGGCTTGTGGGCTCAATTCCACACTTGCTCTTAGCCACAAGGCTGAGAAGCAATGTGGGCCCAGAAGTGGGAGTTACAGAAGAGACATGGGCCAAATGTTATAAGCTGGGAAAATCTCTTTTCAGAGAGTTGGAGAAGCACAGCTGCCTGTTTTAGGGCAAAAATCACGGGCTGTGTTAATGCCCTAATGTGTAGCTAGCAGATTGTAGCCAATTTCTACTGTCTTGTGAAGTGTACAGACTTTAAAAGAAAAAAATAAACCTGTGAAATGTATGTATACAGTAAACAAAAAAAACCCTGGTCTTAGGTGTATCCTTTGTGTTTCAAATTTGTGGTTTCTTCATGATAACTAATTGTTAGAGCTGAGAAGTAGTCTTGTAAGCCGCCTGCTGCAACTGGGAGGAGGTGAGCAACCATGATTAAATATATATTTAGTGTTTCTAAAGTATTGAATTATGCAGTATTGAATTATGCAGTAAAGACCATTTTATTGAGTTTTTCTTGAATGGGAAAATTGAAGGTTTGGGGGATCTAGTTCATAGAATTGCTTAAAGATTAGAACATGGACATAGGTAGCATTGACCTTTATTTCAGTAATATGTTATTTAGCACTGTTTTTGTCCATGTTTTGGTCTCTATTTCTTCAGGTAGGACTTTTGTACAGTGTTCTTTTGTTTTTGAGATGGAGTCATCTATGTTGACAGAGCTATCCTGGAACTCATAATGCTCCAATTTCAACCTTCCGAGGAATAGCTTAGTTTATAGGTATATGTACCACACAAGGCTGAGAGTGCTTTTTTGAAAATAAAACACTATTACAATTACATTTTGTTTATATGAAGGTTAGTCCCAGTATGAGAATTCCCAAGTTTGGGGTTGTTAATGCATTTTAGTGGCATAATAGTATAGTGCTTTGGGGGGCTGGAGAGATGGCTCATCAGTTAAGAGCACTGACTGCTCTTGGAGAGGACTCAGTTCAATTCCCAGCACCCACATGGTGGCTAGCAGCTGTCTATAACTCCAATGCCAGCAATTTGATGCCCTCTTCTGTCCCCTGAGGGCAGTCCATAACATGGGCACACCTATACATATGCAGGCAGTACACTCATACATAAAAAATGAAAATAGTAAATAATGGTAAAATAGTGCTTGGTTAGCATCCTTGACAAACACCAGTGCTAGGGGGAAAAGTCGCTTGGAAAGCTCACACCAGTGATCTCAGCATTTAGAAAGATGAAGCAGGAGGATTACTGAGCATTCTAGGCCAGCCTGGACTACAGAGGGAGCTGTATCAAGCACATGGGTGGGGTCTGCAAGATGTTTCAGTGGATTAGTAAGGCACCAGCTGAAAACCTGAGTTTGATTCTGGGGACCCCACATGGTTGGAAAAAAACACTCCAGCAAATTGTGCTCTTGATCTCCACAGGCACATAATGGCATATACTTTGCCACAAATGTACCTGTTTGTTTGCACACACAAAGAAGTAATACAAGTTGTGTGTTGAGGCCATGTGACCTCAGTTCTATCATCTGTTACTAAATACCTAAAGATTTTTCATTCACCAGTGTAGTTAAATAATTTTTAGTACTTCATCTTAAGGGAAAAGTTTCAAGATGAAAAAAGTCACAGGTCTTGGGTATGGTGGGGGGATGCCTTTGATCTCAGCAGAGGCAGGCAGGTCTGTGAGATCAAGGCTAGCCTGCTCTACATAGTTTCAGGTTAGCTGTGGCTACAGGGAAACCCTGTCTCAAAAATGAAGGAAAAAAAAAAAAAAAGCCAGATGTGCTGGCACATGACTTTAGTCTCAGGACTGAGGAGACAGACAGCAGATCTGAGTTCCAGGCCAGCTGGAACTACAGGGAGATCGGTCTCAAAAAGATACATAAAGTTTGTGGGCCAGGCGTGGTGGCACGCACATTTAATCCCAACACTCAGGAGGCAGAGGCAGAGGCAGGTGGATCTCTGAGTTCAAGGCCAGCCTGGTTCTACATAGTTCCAGGACAGCTGGGGCTACAGGGAGACCCTGTCTCAAAAAGACCATCCCCCCAAAAATATAAAGTTTGTTAAGAAGCAAAGGAAATAGATCAAGTCTTTGAGATCATACAATAGAATTCAGTCTGGGAGGAGGAGAACGAAATATCTCAAAGCAATCCACAAACCAGTATATGTTATGAAAATGGAGTCATTAGAAGTTGGAAACATGCTTAGGCATCCCTTTACTCCCAATGAGTACCAGGCAGATCTCTATGATTTCAAGGCCAGCCTGGTCTACATAGGTGAGTTCCAGGCTAGCCAGAACTGCATAGTGAAAATTGTGGAGGAAGTACATTAAAAGACATGAATTTGGGGTTGGTAAAGAAGGTGACGGATTTGGAGAAATAGCTCAATGGTTAAGGGCACTGGGTGTTTTTTTTTTTTTTGTATGTGTATGAACGTACTGTCTGCATGTAGGTTTGTGCACCCGTGTGGTGCAATGCCGCGGAGGTCTGAAGAGGGTCTCGGATTCCCCTGGAACTGGAATTCTCCTGGAATTGGAGTTACAGACAGTTCTCAGCTGCCATGTGGGTGCTGGGGATTGAACTCGGGTCCTCTGCAAGAGCAGTCGGTGCTCTTAACCGCTAGACTATCTCTCCAGCCTGCACTGGGAGTTCTTTTAGAGGACTTGGGTTTGATTCTCTGCACTCAATATGGTGGCTAACAGCTGTTGGTAACTCCCAGTTCCAAAGAATTCAGTGCCATCTTCTGACTTCCATGGGCATTTCCTGATGTGAGTGAACCTACCTACATTAGGCATTACACTCATACACATGAAATAAAATTTAAAAAAAAATTTTTTTTTAAATTTTATTTATTTCCATATGTGTATGAATGTATTGTCTGCATGCAAGTCTGTGCACCCATGACGTGCAACGCCGCGGAGGTCAGAAGAGGGTGTCCCTGGAACTGGAGTTCTCCTGGAATTGGAGTTTCAGACAGCTCTTGGCCGCCATGTGGGTGCTGGGGATCGAACCCGGGTCCTCTGCAAGAGCAGTCGGCGCTCTTAACCGCTAGGCCATCTCTCCAGCCCGAAATAAAATTTTTTTAAAAGCTGACACATGAGCTAATGACAACTTGGAAGTTTAGACATTTATAGGGGACATTTCTAAGGAGACTTGTAGTTGAGAGTCATAGTAAGGAGTAATTACAGACAGGAGACAAGGGGAGCCCCCCCCCCAAAAAAAAATGGTAGGAGTAAGGTATGTTGGCATAGGCCTGTAATTCTAGCCAGCACTTGTGAAGCTAGGATCTTGAGTTTGGGACATAGCATGACTACAACAACAAAACCTAAACAGAAAAAAATTGAAACTTCAAAATACGTATATCTCTTTAAGGAATTATTAAGGACAACATGGAAGACCAAGCAAAGCACAGAAGAAAAATGTTTATTGAAATACCTCATACCTCATCTAGCATTTGTGAAGCCCTGGATTCCATCCCCAGCACCAAATAAAACCAGGCCATCAGTATAGAGTCTGAATCCAGTTTGGGCTGCATGATACCCTGTCTCAAAAGAATAAACCAAGATATGTAATGAACAAGAAAAGATGGTTTAGAACTCAGTATTTCAAAATGGATGAATAAATGAATAAATAAATAATAAACTCAGTGTTTCAGGTTGTTTTTTTTTTCAGTTTTACCAGATTTAACCAGAAGGATACTTACCAAAAATAACAAGGTGTTTTGAGACCAATAGGTAATAAGTTAATAATAGATAAAAATTTGTATACATTGAAGAAAATTCTTTTCTCCCCAAGTTAATTGTGTTGTGGTTGAGTTTGTGGATGATTTGCGATAAAGCAACTATGTTAAACTAGCTACACTCTCAATTCTTCCCCATCTTTTAGAGTATAAAGAAATACCAAGTTCAAGTTCCAGGCCAGCTGAGGCTACAGGAAGAACCTATCTCAAAAAAGATTAAAAAGGGCTGGGCGTGGTGGTGCACGCCTTTAATCCTAGCACTTGGGAGGCAGAGGCAGGCAGTTGTTTGTGAGTTCAAAGCCAGCCTGGTCTACAGAGTGAGTTCCAGGTCAGCTGGGGCTACAGGGAGACCCTGTCTCCAAAAGACAAAAA